>VZZY01003854.1:56818-103114 GCA_013400335.1 Eurystomus gularis | reverse complement strand
CTGGAGAGTGGCCAGAGAAGGGCAATGAAGCTGAGGAAGGGTCTAGAGCACAAGTGTGGTGAGGAGCAGCTGAGGGACATGGGGGTGTTGAGTCTGCAGAAAAGGAGGCTCAGGGGAGACCTTCTGGCTCTGCACAACTCCCTGAGAGGACGTTGGAGCCAGGTGGGGTTGGGCTCTTTTCTGAAGGAACAAGTGACAGGACAAGGGGAAATGGCCTCAAGTTGCACCAGGAGAGGTTTGGGTTGGACATGAGGAACAATTTCTTCCTGGCAAGGGCTGTGAAGGGCTGTGCCAGGCTGGGCAGGGCAGTGGTGGAGTCCCCATCCCTGGAGGGCCTTCCAAGCCGTGGAGATGTGGTGCTGAGGGCCATGGGTTAGTGGTGCCCTGGCAGTGCTGGGGGAACGGTTGGACTCGATGATCTGAAAGGTCTTTTCCAACCTAAACGATCCTATGATTCTATAAAGTTCTGATGTAAAAGCTGCCATAAAGGTGAAAGCAGCAAAGCATTTCTGTGGCATTCACCTTTGCTGCAGAGTCTCAGCTGAGGAAGACATTTCCTCATCCAGCCACACGTTACACGGTGGGTGCTGCTGATGCCACGTGGAATGTGGCCACTGTCACCTTGCGGCCTGCGCTGTGTGCTGTGCACAAGGAGATATCGAGATGTCCCACGTGTGGGCAGGACTCTGCTGTTGGTGGTAGTTACCACGCACCTCCAGCAATGGCCCGACCGATGTGAGAACACAGCTGTGTGGGGAAAGATAGGACAGGAGTGAAATTTCTTGGAGAATCTTAAGCTTGATTAATAAGTTAGGACATTGTCTAAAATAAGAGCAGGTGTGTGCTCAAAATCACTAAATCCACGCTCGGTTCTTTCTGCATTTAGCTGGGTTGGCATTTCCCCGGTTGTTGCCCTCACTCTCTGCCTCAGGATGGATTATCTAGATTTAGGCAAGTGTTCCTGCATTGCTGCTGACTTTATTAAGCATGAAATTTGGGTGAAATTTAGCTTGTGCTTGCTCCGAGCTTACGCTGCAGAAATGTGCTTTTACAGCAGTGGCTCTGGGTCCGGGGGAGCATGTGGTGTTTTGTGCTGAGCTGGAGAACTGGGGCACTTACCACCCAGATTCGGGTGGAATACAGAAGCCATCGATAACAATTCTTTGATCAGTGGAAAGCAAAGATCAGGAATAGTTACCGGTCTAATGCCACAACATCGCTACTTCTGCACTCACGTATCTGCACAAGGTGGTTGATTTTGTGAAAGGAAAGACACAGTTAAAGACTTCTGTAGAGCAAGGCAGCCGAGGCTTGCAAGGCGTCTTTTGGAAAGCAACCTGGCATGTGGGAGACTTCGATGTATGAGCTTTTTCCTTCAGTCCTGAGAAACAAGCTACAGGACACAGCTGTGGGAATTCTTGGTATGTTGCTTTATGGTGCTCTTGCTTCTCTGTACTCAGCTGCTAGCGATGCACCATTCCCTGTTTATTTAACAAGGACACGCTTTAATTGCTCTGCGTGTTCAGTGGCTGGGTCCCGCTGGCGTTTCTGGATGCCCTCCATCTTAGCGGGGCTGAAGGGAAGATACAGGAGGTCGGGAGATTAGAGGTGAGCTCACCATTGGTTCAGTGAAAATGTGAGGATTATGGATTTTCATCTCTGTTTGCATTCATTGCAGATGAATCCGTTAGGACAGCAGTCATAACACACAGGCTGTGGGTGCAGTGGGAGAAGGCAGCACAACGAAAAGAGGTGAAGAAATGATGTTAGGTGAGGAAATGTTGGAAGTTCTTAGGAATAATTTGGTTTTTTTTGCTCTGAACATATTTAGAATGCCCGTTGTCCTCTCTTTTTCTACGCACGTCCACTGCAGTGTGGATCGGAGGCTCTCTGTTGTTGAGGAAATGGTTTTGAACTTGTGGCAACTCATAAAAACCTGGCAAAGACTCTGAATAAAGGTCGCTTCTCTTTCTTTGTCGGGTTTCTCAATCCTGTGGGTGCTAGTCTTGCATGTGGAGTTCACAGGGAGAGTCAAAACAAGGCTGAAATATAATAACTGCTGCTTAGAGGAGGAAAATAAACAACTGGTCAAGTAATCTAATCAATGCTGATTGCATTCCAGGAGACTGCACAGTGGGACGTGCAAAGCCTAAAGCAGTTAGAAATAGCTGAGGATGCCGGTAGGTAGCGATGCAATAAAGACAGTAGTTCCCGTTTATCACCTGTAGCCATCCCTCACCTTTTGAAATGCATGTATCTAAATGCTTAGGCCAGGTTTTTAATAGAGGTTATTTGATATTCGGTGCCACAGATGATCCTGGGTGTATTGTACAGGACGCGAGTCACCACCCGTGGCCTCCTTTGCAACACACGGGGAGGATTTGTTGTTTACAGACGGGCCCTGCACAAACCAGTAACTGTTCAGGAGGCTGCTTACCTTAGTCCGTGGAAAATGATGGCCACGAGGTCACAAGCTTCATCTTGTTCTTCTTCTCTTTGCTTGGTCGATGTTCTTCTTGGGACTGGACCTTCTGCTGGGCTTTGACACCTTCCTGCATCCAGGAAGGACATGGTGGTGCCCATGTATCTAATACCAGTGCCATTCCTCTGTCTGCCTCTGGGGATTAATGTCTCCAGTTCCCACATCCCACCAGTCAACTGGGTGTCCTGCTTATGGCTGGGATAGAGCTCTTTATCCCGTGGGAATGTGCAGGACAGGCAAGCAAAAAAGCTTCTCTGTGGATGGGAACATCCACCCAGGTATTCGGCAGTAGAAGGGGTGTGTGGAAACATGAGGCAGCAGTGGAGTGAAGGTTTTGGGGCTATACGTGGTGAAAAAGCACCCGCAGGTGGGAGTTCAGCTGCCCTAATCCTTTGGTTTCCCCAGTCCACTGAGAAAACACTTCTCCTTTATGAAATAGGAGACTCTTCTTGCGTTAAAATGATATTCAGGGTCCAGGCACTTACTTATTTGCCTGGATAATATCTACAGTCTGCCCCTCTTCTAGCAGGAGTTGGTGAAGGGTGGCTTGTTCTCCGTCCTACACTTCTCATGCAGCGGGGAAAAGATTAGAGTCGTTTTTATGATACAAATTTTGCCAAGGAGCATCCGGGACTAATAATCATAAACCCTTTGGCAGCCTCCTACGTCTTTGGCTGCGTGTTTTGTGTTCCCAAAGGGCTGGAGGATTCCTTGTAAAATTCAGCTGTGCTTTATTTGTGTGTAGGAGAGAGAAGCAGTGAGGCTGAGCCAGTGCTTAATGCTGCAGTTTCATAAAAAACCTCAAAATTTGTCCAGTGGCAATAAAAGAGAACACAGCAGTAAAAACAGTGACCTCTTTTTTCATGTGTTTGTCCATAGAAACCATCTATTGGATCAATTTGTTTTTTCCAACTTTTTTATGGTGAAGAGCCAACACAGAAGTCAGGTCCCTCAATCTTGCCAGATGGCCATAAATTCTGCGTTTTCTGTTTCACAGAATCCCAGCATGGTGGGGTTGGAAGAAACCCCTGGAGATCACCTCATCCAACGCCCCTTGCACCAGCAGGTCACCCAGAGCAGGGTGCCCGGGATCACATCATAGAATCATAGAATGTTGGAAGGGACCTCTAAAGGCCATCTGGTCCAACCCCCCTACAATAAGCAGGGACATCTCTAACGCTCCCACTAGACCAGGTTGCTCAAAGCCCCGTCCAACCTGGCCTTGAACACCTCCAGGGATGGAGCATCCACAGCTTCTCTGGGCAACCTGTGCCAGGGTCTCACCACCCTCTGAGTGAAGAATTTCCTTCTAGTTTCCAATCTAAATCTACCTTCCAGTTTCAAACCATTCCCCCACATCCTGTCATCACAGACCTTTGTAAAAAGCCCTTCCCCGATTCAGTCATAGGCTGATGGGTTTTCATGACTCCATTTTGACACCTCCGGACAAACATCACCAGTTTTCACCTGAATATTCTCTTTTTTTGTCTTTTTAGGACCTTCTATCCTTCTCTCTTCGAGATGGTAAGTTTACCCAGCGTTTGTTCTTTGTGAGAGTAACGCTGATGAGTTTACCACTGATGCTTTAAAATCCTCAAAAACCTCCAAGTACTATCTGATTTTCTCTTAGCTCCCTTTCTGGCAAAAGCAGCATGCTCTTTCCCATTGTCCACTGCAGGAAAAGCAGCGATTATATTCAGAATGATTAATAATACCAATAAAAATTGAGCAACTGTTCACCTCCTTACCTTCACATGCCTTGAATGTACGTGATGGTGGAGGAGTTCTGAACAGAAATACCCGGAGCAGGGTGTTTTTCCTGCAGTGTTTCCAGGGGAGCAGGCAACCTCTTCCTTTAGGACGGCAATAAAGCTGTTGTGAAAATATCAGCCTAGGGAATAAATNATATAATATATAAATAAATATATTTGTTTATAGAGAATAAATAAGTAAATAAAATGGAGGGAATAAATTCCAGAGTGTTCTGTGAAGCCTGTTATATATAAACGTGATTTTACTCGTGCGTTATATCACGCATAAAGCAATTTTCTGGTTTACAGTCCGTAACATGGATTAGTCTGATAAAATTAATGAAATGAAGCCTGCCTACTGAACAAAATGTTCATTTCTAGAAGCCTGCTCTAGATCACTACTTGCCTTTTTCAAATCTCTGGTTGCTGACGAGCCCGGTTCTCCGCAGAACGAAGGACCGTTTTAGTTCTTGCTTTATTTTCAATGGAAAACGGACAAGTCAGTTATTGCAAAACTGCTTATTTGGCTACGTTGGCATTTAAAAGGAATATATTCCCTGGCCTCGCTGCCTTCGTGCCGGGCTGGCTGAGGAAAAAGCGAAGCCGCACGTGAGGAGGGAGGGAGCACGGGGGCGGCTCGTTGAACTCGCCAGACGTGGCACGTACCGGGGTCGAGGTGAAGAGAAATACTGTCTGTGCTTTCAGCTGAGCGCCAGTCTGCGAGGCGCTGTCGTTAGAGCCTAGCAGGGCAGCTTGGTGATGGTGGTAATAAATAAATAAACTGAATAGATTGCCGAGTGCCCTGTTTGATCTACGTGCAGCGGGTATCAGAAGCACGCTTTGTAGTCAGGTCTTGCTGGAAGAGCCCTAGAAAAATTGCATTTTCATCCCAGAGCGCACCAAGAACCCTTTTTGACCACCTGGCCTCCGCAAGCAGCAGGTGCTACCGAGGGAAACACATTAAAAAAGCAAGAGTTGGCGCAAATAATTTAAAACCTATTACATTTAAAATGGCTTTTCTTAAGGAACACCTGCTTGTAAGGCCAGGAGTAATGACTTCTCCTGTCGCGTGTTGTCTGAGCGCACTGTCCAGTCCCGCACCTCCAGCAGTGAAGTATAAATGCAGACAGTTGTCAGTGCTGCTGCGGGGTGAGCTGGGGTGTAGCTCCAGAGTCCCTCTTGTTGCCAACAAGGTGAGTTCAATATAAAGCTTTCACGTGGAGGTGGGTTTTTACAAGCTACCGTATCTTGAATGGGTGCGTAGTTGAGGTGTACTGTGTTGTGGTACCCGTTTGTATTTGGTATTTCCAGTTAGGACTGGTCTTGCCACAGCATTTCTTTGTCAAGAGGAAAGATGCAGCCTATCCACAGCCAAAAGACCTCTGTCAGAGAGGGTGAAAACCAAAGGATTCGAGATCCTTTTTCTGCCAGAGAGGCAATGACCTGATGTAGTGACTGTTCCCAGGGAGGAAGGATTTTCCATTTATCCCTCTTTTCTCTAGATAGTAGGAGTTGTGTTCAAATACACGGAAGACAACGAGGGCCTGAGGGAAGGAGCGATGCTCACGTGGTCCTGTAGCTGAGCCTGCCCCTCGCTCTGTAATCTGGTGCGATGCAAACTGGCTGATTTCCTGGGTTTCCTTCTGTCAAAGGGTACTATGATGCTCGAGCGAGGGTGTTGATCTGCCACGTTACCTGGCTGCTGAGAATCCCCGTGGAAGAGCTGGAAGTCCTGGAGGAATCTCTGCTTGAGAGCCTGAAGGAACAAAAAGAGGAAGAGTCAGAGTAAGAATATTTCGGTTGAGGATGGGATGAAAAAACACTGCTGGTGCTGGGAAGCTGTAATGACTTGTGCCTAAGTCCAGTCTCTGATCATTCCCGTAATCATTTATGGCTTGATTAGTGCTGCAGAGCCCTCAGCCTTTGGCTGCACTGAGAAGCAGGAGAGCTCAGCATTCCTAAAATCAGAGCCGAGACCCAACCTTGCCAGCTGGTAAAGGCTGTTCTGCACTGAGCTCCCTCATCCCCGTGTTCCAGTTTCCTCTCCTAGAGTGCAGATTATGCTTAAATACATCAGAAAGATCTTGTGTCGCTTATCTCTTGGCCTGGTTTTCTTCAGACTGAACTGCCTCTTGCAGAATGAAGTTCATACACGTTTCAGGGTTAGATCCTCAGATTTTCTATGGATCTGTCCTTCTCTGGATGCTGTTTGAGAGACAGCTGTCTAACTCCTATGGAAAGTCCATTTCTGAGGGCAACAATCTGCATCTTCGGATACTTATGGACCTGACTCCTAATTCTGTGTTATGAGTATAAGATTAATTCTCTTAATCACCAGTTCTTAGATGTGAAACAGGCAAGAAGTTGGTATCTATAAGAAATGTAGCGTTTTCTATTCCGCTTATCAGGCAGGACTTGTGCGAAGGTTTAGCAATAAATAAGGCAGTAAACACGTTCGTTAGTGGACTTTTAATATTTTTATCTGTCAGCTCAGCAAACAGGTTCTGAGATTAACCTGAGTGCTAATAAGGGTTTTAATCAGTGTCCCTGACGAAGTACAGTTCAGATGTTACTGTGGGGTCCGGCACGTGACAGGTATCTTTCTGTTACAGCTTTATTTAAATAAAGCTTTGCTTTACAGCGCACTGTAAAAAGAGAAAGTCAAAATAATCTCAAAGATCACAGGCTGCTAAACAGGAGACGTTTTGGCGTGCGGGAGCAAGGGTTGGTAATAACGGGGACGGTTTTGCTGCGGCTTGTGAAAACAAACTCAATCCTGGGCCTTTAGCGAAGTGAAACGTGGATGCTGAGGGAGGGGTGTTGCTGGCAGAGATGATGATGCTCCGGTACCTAATTCTGTGTCGGCTGGACTGTGGCTCCTGTGGCAGAGCCCAAAACGATAGCAGGGTGTCAGGTAACGGCAAGAGCGAGCAGAGAGTCTTACAAGCACGGCTTTGAAAGGCTGCAGTGGGCTCAGTGGGGCTTTGTGCACATCTGGTGAGGTGGAAGCCACCGATTTCAGTCTTGTTCTTTGCTCAAGTTGCAGCCGTGGAAGTAAATACCTGTTAGATAAAAGGAAAAATGAAAATCTTTATAGTGAGAGTAGTCCAGGACTGCAGCGTGAAGACATTTGTTACCGCCGTGCTAAAACAAGGCTGAGATTTGTGGGGAATCTATGGCCCTTTGTTTGTTTTCAAGTTAGGAGTCAGTGGGGAAAGGAAGCAGAGTATAAACCTGTCACTGCTTTGACGTCACAGACTCTTGGGGCAGGGAGTACATCAACGTCTGCTCAGGGTGCTTCCAGCTTTGACCATCCACTGCAGGAGGTGTTGGAACAGGAACAACTGAAGAGAGTTTTGGCAGCTCCTGCATTGGTGATTTTTACTGGTATTTGGAGGAGGTTTTGCTCCTGCCTTCGCTGCCGTGGCTGTGTTGGCCTGTGGCCCAGAACCCACAAGGTTAAATGTACAGTTGGCTATAGAACGATGCTCCAAACACTTAAATCCATTTTACTAGCACCCGACATGCTCTGACTTGCAGGTGTGAACCTCTCTTTTGTACACGGTTCGGTAACAAACTGCAAACACGCTCGCTAACGTGTGCTCCTGCCCCTCTTCACCATTGGAGAATGACCTGAAATTCCAGCTATAAAATCTCGCTGAACGTAATTTGTGGTTCAGGCAAGAAGCTGCGTATCCAATATCACCGAGGGTAGAGAAGTACCAGAAGAGGCAGTTAATTACCAGAGTGGATAAAAAGCAGTCTGGTAATCAAGTGATAATGGTAATGCAGGAGCTATTAGGAAAGCAACTGTCAAAAGCAGTTGCTCGCAGCTACGGGAGGAGAGCGATGACAGGGAAACTTCTCATGGCAGTAGTTTTACTTACTGTGCTTCAGGTGGGATTTAGCTGCAAACTGTCTTTCTACCCGTATAACTCAAACTGCTCGTTATTGCAGCTAAAGCCAGGTTGGCCTTATTTTGGCTCTCTCCATAACATTCCTTTCAGCCCGAGACAACAGCACATCAGCTATAAAAGCTGATGAACCACCACGTAGAACAGAAATTGCTGGATATTGCCAACTTAGCTGTTTGCAGTCAGACTGCAGCACTCATTTTAAGAGCTCCAGGAGCTTTTTTTTTTTTCCAAAGCCAGGCTAAACGCACAAATCGGGGCCCCTCCAAACACTGCTTTGACCACGGGGCTGCAGAAAACCCCCTTGGTTATAGAGAAATGACCGAGGAGGGGCTGCTGCAGGCTGCCCCGTTGTTCCCTGCAGGCACGTCTGCAGCTGCAGAAGGTAACGTGTGCTGGTTTTCCAGAGGATCTCTGTCTCCGTGCTGTGCAAGTCAGCGGGAGTTGTGCCACTGACTTCAGCGACGCGGGGATTTCACCCCCTGTGCCTCATTCTCCTCCTGCTGCTTGACAAAGCTGCGCATTGTTTGGGACTCATCTAAAACTGCCTTTATCAAAATTACAGTGCGCTTAGAGGGTTCCAGGAAGGATTAGGTAATTATATGGATAATGAAAATCCACAATTAGGTGAGGATTAAGAGGGAAAATAGCCAAGTTTGGAAGCAAGATAAATTCTCATATTTCAAGGCCCAAATTAACAGCTAGAAGGAACCTTACTCTGTAAACAATTTATTCCAGTATGCTGTTTCTTGCAGTTTCCTCCAAAGTGGGAAGTATTTCTTCTAAGAGACAAACCAAAGACGGCAGAGCCAAGCCGAAAGTGCTGCCTAATAACTAGTATTTGTTCCTTTTAGATTTATTTACCTGTTTCTGATAAGCTCGTTAAAATGTAGCTTAAATGCACACAGGCAAATAAACTAATGGCTGTTTAATACCCGTTGTTATTATATTGTGACTGCAGTGAGAAAGCAGCTCAGTATAAGCCCCGTTGTTGGAAAACCATTTAATTCCCTCTCTTTGTTAGCTCAAATTACCCCCATTCCCTTTTGTTTCAGACACTTTCCCCTGTTTCCATTTGTCTTTCTTGTGGTTTTTTTTTAAGACACAGGCAGTATGTGGTTATTGAAATGCTTTTGACTTATAGTTTTGTTTTCTTTTTTCACAAGCTTCAGCCCTATTAGGAAGGATTTACCAAGTAAGTAAAATCTGTTGGCTTTTGTCAGCAATTGAGTAGTTTTGATTAAATCTATGGGTTTATGTCCACGCTCATAAATCCATGTGTGTTGTCACAGTCCACGCCTGCGTGTTACCTCTTACTGCTCCCCGTGGGGAAATTACAGCAAGCAGAATAAAGCCAGTTCTGATGTAGCATTGTTATCTGTCAGGCTTTTCCATCATCTTCTGTGCTTCTAATCCCTCCACAGAACTGCAGAACAATCAAGAAGGAAGAAGGAAAGAAGAAAAAAGCTGAAGAGATACCTGCTGATTGGTTTGGCAACTGTTGGGGGCGGAACAGTGATCGGTGAGGTTGTCCTCAGAGCTCTGGGGACTTGCTCCTGAATTGCAAGTGCAGCACTAGGGACAGGCTCTGAGTTGCACGTTCAGCAACAGAAACCATCACACCTTTGAGCCCAGCCTCTAATTTTAAAGCATTCACTGCTTTTCTTTGCCAGGCTGAAGGCAGGATTTCACTCCAGATACCAGAAAAACCACCTGGAACAAACAAACCAAACCAAACAAGAACCCCCAAATCCAAGAAAAGTCTTTTCAGCCACACAAAAATAAACCTGAAAGAATAAGCTCGAAAAGTGATTCCAGTGTAGTTTTACTGGAAGTATTCCAGTGAGGGCATTATCCTTAAAAAATGTTTTCTCCTCTTCTGTGCTTGTGTTGTAAGAGGATCAGGCCTTCGACTCTCAATTCAAAATAGCGTGAGACTAAATCAATGTTTATAGGACATAGAATCATAGAATCATAGAATGTTTTAGGCCAGAAGGAACCTCTAGAGGTCATCCAGTCCAATCTCCCTGCACGAGTAGGAATATCTACCTAGGTCAGGTTGCTCAGAGCCTCATCAAGCCTGACCTTGAATGTCTCCAGGGATGGGGCCTCCACCACCTCTCTGTGCAGCCCCTTCCAGTGCTCTATGACTCTCATGTTAAAGAACTTTTTTCTAATATGTCATAGCTCACCCCAGTCTACCACACATTCTTCCTTTGACTTTTAAATTAGTCTTTATTTTACTGAAGTCAGTCAAAGAATCTGTGCAGAGATTCAAGGCCTGGGGAGGGTCTCAGAAAGCCCCTTCGTTGGTGATTTTGTATCCTTTTGGTAGCATTAGCAGCACTCACCCAGCACAGGGGAGTGCCTGCCTGGTTTTTGTAAGTTATGCTGGTTTGATGATACTACTTGTTGCATTTTCAGGCTTGACAGGGGGTCTTGCTGCCCCTCTGGTTGCTGCAGGAGCTGCTACTATCATCGGAAGTGCTGGGGCAGCTGCTCTAGGCTCAACTGCTGGAATCGCTGTCATGGCATCCCTGTTTGGAGCAGCTGGAGCTGGCCTTACTGGTAAGAGAGCAACCACACGTTTCTCAGCTACTGGGGGACAGCATCAGGTCTGAATGCAGAGCTCATGGCTTAACAGAGGTCTGCAGAGCGAGGGAAGCAATTTGAGGTGGAATCTTACAACGGTGAAATTGAAAAGTGAGTGAAAGTGCTATTAAGATACTGTGCAGGCCCTGATGACCAAGTGGGAAAAGAATATTTAGTTTGTGGCTTATGAAGGAAAGAAAGATCAGAAAGATGCTGCAATGGAGAGCAGCAGATGTTACAGCTGATGTCTGGTCTGCAGCAAAAAAGCCTTCTGCTGGGATTCCCAAGCTCAGAAGGATCACATTGGCTCCATGACATCACACCAAGCTCTAAGTAATGCATGGACTGGCTGAGGGGTTTGGGAAGGAAAAAACTCTCTCCAATTACCCAAGTAATTTCTTATGAACTTCTATTAGCGGAGTCTGCCCTTGCTGTGTGATTTCTGAGACTCATGTCTTGCTGTGTATAGGATACAAGATGAAGAAGCGTGTAGGAGCCATAGAAGAGTTTGAATTCCTCCCACTTACTGAAGGAAAGCAGCTTCGTATCACCATAGCAATTACTGGATGGTTGTGCACTGGCAAATATGGTAAGAACAAGACGAGGAAGCTGAGAGAAGCCTGGAGAGCCAGGTCTGTGTTCCACTCTGGGCAGTGACTGTGCTCTCGTAGCACCGCATCTTCCCCACAATTAATGGCCTGGTAACAAAACCAGGTCAACTCGAAACATAAGGCTTTGTAACCCAATCTGCAGTCCCAATCCAAGCAGGGGACAGAGAGGGCAGTGAATTGGTAGCAGTAGTGGGATAGCAGGATTGTTTGGGTTAATACACGCTGTGTGGTTGTGCTAGGAAAGGTCTGTTTGAGCTGGATGATTTCCAGCAGTAGCACAAAATGTCTCACCTATCTCAGAGACCTAATGTTTATCCTCCAGCAATTAACCGAAAACAGTGTCTTTTTTCTTTCTCGGTGTCTGCCAGATAATGAGGTTTATTGGCAAGAAAGTTCTGTCAAGTAAATCCTGTTAAGCAGAGCACTCAGGAGGGGAACTTGCAGGCAACAACCTTGAAAAGTCTGCAGTGTTTTGGTTTCCAGTGTAGCTTGTCATATAACATACGTCAACTGTCTGCTGTTGTGTTCAGCAACCTGACTGAACAGCTGCCAGTTTATTCGGAAGCATTGTGATTGATGTTGGATATCGTTAACGCAGAAGGATGCCTCTGTCCTGTTGCTTGCTAGGGTGCAGCTTGCTGTCAGTGAGGTTATTTTCACTTTGCAGTGCCACGCTTTGGCTTTTCCCGTTGTCTGCTTGCCAGGGGTCCAAATCCTGGGGGTTGGAGGGCTCCCAGGCACTGTTACAAACACAAGGGTGTCCCTTCAGGACCCTTTTTGTGTCTCCTTGCCCTTAAAAGGAAGTTACAAATGACACACATTCTTCTTCCATAACTAGCAATCTGCTATAATGTTTAAAAAAGCAAAACTAGAATTGTCATCCATTTTCCTCCTTAGAGCTGGGTCTGTCTGTTTACTCCTTAAAACAGAGGGACTGAGGACAGGATTGTTATGGAATTTGCTGCCTCATGGTTCCTGAGCTCCCGGTAGTTGCCCGTCTCTGCATTCCCAGCTCTGACAGGACAGTGTGGTGCAGTCTGGCTCTTGCGCCACTTTGGGCAGCAGCTGCCTCAACCTTCCCTTCCTCGTGTGGGGAAGGAACACTGTAGGAAGGGGTTTAGTTAGTTGAAATTAAAATTCTGCTCTGCTTCAGAGTTCATTCGCCTTTAATAGCGTAGCCAGACCCCTCCTGGCTGCCTAGTGCAAGCTACACTACAAACAGGGGAGACTACAGCTTGAAAATGGGTCTTTCAGCCAAAAATTAGACTTGCACAGCAGAAATTATCCATTATCTCCCAAACATCCAGGCACTGCTTTTGATTAGCACCTGGAGGGAAAAAAAATTAAACCGGAGTGACTAATTAGGCTAGATGGCAAAGGAAAAATAATTGCAGTCTGGATCTGCAGGTACCGATTCCTTGTTGTCAGGCAGGGCCATTGCTGCAGTCCCTGCCCACCTAACTGGGAAGATGTTCTGCTGTAGACTTTGGCAAGATCTTACAGATTTTCTGTGCTTCTGGTCCCATCAAGCTCAGTCTTTGCAGACGTTCAGCACTTTCTTTCTCAGGACAGGGCCTCCTGTGGCCTCTACGAGCAGGTGGAGCTTGCCTGATGGCTGATGATAGGAGGAAAGTCCTTAATATCTGTCAGAATTAGTGTTAACGTCCGTATGTCTTGGCAGTCTCTAAGGCAATTGAATGGGTTATGAAGTCTGAGCCTGTGCGTGCTGAAGACTCTTTGCCAAGGCAGCTAAAGCTGAATGATTCTTTACAAAGCCCAGATTTCTTGTTAAACATTAGTTTTAAATGTGGTGCCTCCTTGTCATAGTGTACCAAGTATCATCACAACTTCCTGAAAGGAAAATTGTAGAGAGGTTTAGATTGGACATGAGGAACAATTTCTTCATGGAAAGGGTTGTGAAGGGCTGTCCCAGGCTGGCCACGGCAGTGGTGGAGTCCCCATCCTTGGAGGGGTTTCCAAGCCATGGAGATGTGGTGCTGAGGGACGTGGTTTAGCAGCAGACTTGGTAGAGTAGGGTTATGGTTGGACTTGATGATCTTAATGGTCTTTTCCAACCTAAATGATTCTATGATTCTATGGTATATTCCAGTGTCCTGTGGGTTCTTCTCTGACTTTCTGTTGGACACATCTTGCCAGGAGTCAGTCCTCGTGTTTTCTCTCATAATGAGTTCCATCTTTGCAACCTTTCTCAGGGAGCTTCACCGCACCGTGGAGCAGCATGTTGCAATCAAAGGAGCAGTATTGCCTGGCCTGGGAATCCAAGTACTTGATGGAGCTTGGCAATGCCTTGGATTCCCTGCTGAATGGCTTTGTGAACATGATGGCTCAAGAAGCCCTAAAATTCACTGTCTTGTCAGGTAAGAACCTAAATCATATCAGATCTGCCTGAGTGGCTCTTGTGCAGTTTCACTGCTGGTGTCCGTTTAAAGGAGCTTTCCTAACTGAGGAAGAACTCTGAGAAGACATCTCCCATGGCAGTGGCCTGCAGAAGTGGCCTGAGAACCTTCTCTGCCATGGCTGTGCTTGGCATTTCCTTTCCTGGGATGCTGTGCCTCTGTATGATTGACTCAGTCTTTTCAAACTACAGCTGGAAACACCTTCCTTCATGTGCGACTGTTTATTTCTCTGTGTTATTTCACTGTGTTTTACTGCTTTACATCAACCCTTCAAACACACAGGTCACGTTCATGCCCAGCGTCTGTTTGCCTCCGTATCAGAACATCAGATTCTTTCTTATCTCTAGTCTAGCAAAACATTGCTCAGCTCAGCTCTTGAGAAAGAAGAACTGGAAATGACAAGAGGTCCAGGTTTAGCTTTTAACTCCAGTGAACCATCTTGCTTTTGACATTTCCTAAGAGCAGCCCAGATTTGTGACTGTGCCGTGCTGTTTGCTTTGTGTTGCAGGTATTGTGACGGCCTTGACTTGGCCAGCGTCGCTCCTGACTGTTGCCAGTGTCATCGACAACCCCTGGGGAGTGTGTCTCCACCGCTCTGCTGAAGTGGGCAAACACCTAGCACACATCCTGCTCAGTCGACAGCAGGTAAGTGGCTAGAAATTACCTGGGAATAATGACTGGAAGGGATTTGGCCCGATTTTTATAGTTAACTATCAAGTGAGATCTTTCCAGAGAGACTAAAATTAATAATAAACTGAAAAATGAAGAAATGCTGCACGAGGGTGACCAGCGTGTATCTGGTTCATTGGGGAAAAATAGGAAGTCCCAAGTGAACCAGGGAAATCCTGCTAAGATCAGTTTTGTTTAACCTAATGCTTTTAAAAATGAAGAAGAAGAGATCCAGGTCAGAATGACAAGTGGCTTGATCATGTCACCTGACAGCCAGGCCAGCTCACCTCGGGGGAACCTGAGAACAGAAAATTAAGATTGGTAGGAAGGAGAAGAGAATACAGAGCATTAAAAGTATTCACAGATAATTAAGAGGCACTTGCAAAATGATGTAAGAGAAGAGTGTGAAGCAGTAGGTGCACTGTGAGCTGAGGTTTTGCCTGTGGAGAAGTGGAATGTGCTGGTACCTGGAAGAAGTGACAGAATCACAGAGTCATAGAATTGTTCTGGTTGGAAAAGACCTGTAAGATCATCAAGTCCAACCATAACCCAACTCTACCAAGTCTACTGCTGAACCATGTCCCTCAGCACCACATCTCCACAGCTTGGAAGGCCCTCCAGGGATGGGGACTCCACCACTGCCCTGCCCAGCCTGGCACAGCCCTTCACAGCCCCTGTGGGGAAGACATTTTTCCTCATGGCCAACCTAAACCTCCTGTGGTGCAACTTGAGGCTATTTCCTCTTGTCCTGTAGCTTATTCCTTGGGAAAAGAGCCCAACCCCACCTGGCTCCAACGTCCTCTCAGGGAGTTGTGCAGAGCCAGAAGGTCTCCCCTGAGCCTCCTTTTCTCCAGGCTCAACACCCCCAGGTCCCCCAGCTGCTCCTCACCAGACTTGTGCTCTAGACCCTTCCCCAGCTTCATTGCCCTTCTCTGGCCACGCTCCAGCCCCTCAAGGTCCTTCTTGGAGTGAGGGGCCCAAAACTGACCCCAGGATTTGAGGTTGGGCCTCTCCAGTGCCCAGTCCAGGGGGATGATCCCTGCCCTAGTCCTGCTGGTCACACTGGTGCTGACACAAGCCAGGATGCTGGTGGCCTTCTTGGCCACCTGGGCACACACTGGCTCATCTTCAGCCAACTGAAGTTACTAAACCTCCCGGCGGTGGATTGCAAAAGGTGTTTCTCCCCCGAAAGCCTGTGGTTATTTGCTGTGCTCTCACTGGCATGGAGGGAGGCTGGTTTTTGCTGGCCACGTGCTCGTGTCCCAGCAGATGGCCACTGGACTGATATCTGTTACACAGGAGCCCTGGGGCAGCCGTGGCCCCGGAGCTGAGTGTCATAACCGCGTGAAACAGCCGAGTAGGAGTGAACTTGATTTCTTATAAAAATACAATCCCAGGAGAGCCAATAAACTTCTTTCCATACAAGCCCTTTGTTTTGCTTAGGGGCATTTGGTTCTGCCTTTTAGGCCTTCGCTATTGTGAAAACACACATTCCAACGTGCCAGAGCGTCTCAAACTGGTGAGCGTGATGTCTGGGGAGCCCAGCACACACCTGCTCCCTGCGTAACACAAAGGCCATTCTTCATTGTCGCTGAGATTAGGCTCCCTTTGATCTTACAGCAGATCTTATTAGGCTACTCAAAACTCAAAGCGTACCCCCCGTCTTCCTCTCTACCAGCCGCACAGCGCTGCCGTCGTTCAGTCTGAAATCTGAAGTGGTCAATAATTCTGCGTTACGGTTTCTTCTCTTCATTGAAACATTTCTAGGACAATTCTGCTCCTTGAATTAGGTTTTCATTCAGCAATGTCCAAACTATGACGGCGTCTGGTTTGTTTCTGTGTGAAACATCTGCTTTGGTGGAACTTCTGATCTTGCCGTTGATTTTCAGGATATCAAAAAATACAAAATAATCTGCAGAATCCCTGGTATTGAACTGTGCAGAACGTTGGGGTATGTAATCCCTTTGAATTCAGCCAGGTTGCTCAAACTTCTAAAAGTTCGTGCACAAGCACAAGGACTTTGTGTGTCCAAGTCTGGGGGATCCTGTGGCCAGTCCCTCTTTCTGGATTTAGGATAGTATTTGATGGTGTTTTCTCCTCTCCTCCTTCCTCAGGGCAAGCGACCTGTCACGCTAATTGGCTTCAGCCTGGGTGCAAGAGTCATTTACTTCTGCCTGCAGGAAATGGCACAAGAAAAAGGTAAAATTCACCTTCTAATCTTTTTCTGCTTAATTTCCCTTACTTCTGGTAGAGAAGTTTGTCTTCTAAGAGGAAGAGTACTTCTGGAACAGAGCCTAGCTCTTCTAGAATAGGACAAAATCCTTAAAAAAAAAAGGCTTTGAAATCCATCTGGAGCCAAATTCTAGTGTCGTTTCCAGCAGTTCAGTGAATTAAATCTGCCATCTTCACTCAGGGTGCACCCGTGTGTCGTTCTGGACTCCGGTCTGTAAACAACAACCTGACATTTCGTGACGTTCGGCTGCTAGCTGGGTCTGTGAGCTGCCCACACGCCACCGCGATCTTGGCAGACGATGCTTTGCCTTTATTGGAAGCTCTCTGTAGCTATTGTATCTGATTCCCTGAGTCCTCCCTTCCATTTAAGTCACTGAAATGCCACTGTCATCTGCTATTTGCGTGGTAATTTTTCCCCAAAGTCAAGTATGAAACCATCTGTCAATTTATTACCCATTGTGGTTCTGTTTATTAATAGATTCTATTTTTAATTTAGAAGAAAAAGAATAAAATCATTAGGATCGTTGATGTAAATTGCATCTTGGAGTTGAGTCAGGGGTGAGTGTGTGTGTGTGCAGGCTGCCTGCCCCCCCACATAGCTAATTTAATTCATCAACCATTTAGCCTCACAAAGAGTCACTAATAAATAAGGAGCTTTATAAATGAAAATGTTCCATAAAGGCCAGGAAGGTGGGAATGGAGTCAAGTGAGGGTGGAGGCGCGCAGCATTTTTGCTGTTGACAGCCACATACTAGAACTTCTCTTCTGGTTTCAGATGGAAGTTCTCAAATACTGGGATTCTGTTCTCAAAATAAATCTAATCAACTCCAGACTCATCCTAAAGAAGTTATGCTGAAGCCAGAACCCAGATCCTAGTCTGGCCCTAGAGCGACTCTTTGTGTCCTACGAATGTCATAGAATCATAGAATGTCTTGGGTTGGAAGGGACCCTAGAGATCATCTTAATCCAACCCCCTGCCATGGGCAGGGACACCTCTGAACTAGACCAGGTTGCTCAAGGCCTCATCCAACCTGGTCTCAAACACCTCGAGGGAGGGGACATCCACAGCCTCTCCGGGCAATCTGTTCCAGAGGGAATCAGGCAATGGCATGGGCTGAGGTATTTTCCAGCTTTTATTTAAAGGTCTGCAGTCTCTCACTGGACGGACACAGGAGTGTAGCTAAGTCGTATGTGAAAGGAAATCGTGAGGGGTCGTAAAGGTTGGCTGCCATTCTAAAGAATCTAAGCATCATAATAATGCATCATAGCAGCTCCCCACCGCACGCTAATTTTGCAGTTCCTTAATTGAATTATGAAAGCTGAGCTGTTGGCAAGATGAAAAGCAGCACGGTTGGCACAGATTGCCAAGGCGTTCTTCCCAGGCACATTCCGGCGCAAGCCGCAGAAGGAACGGAGCTGGGACCTGGGACAGCTGAGACTCATTTGGGTTTGGACTTGGATGTCTCCCACAACAGAAATACAAGGCCGAGTCACGCAGGCCTTTTGTGGCCAGATGGCAGTGGCGTTTCTGGGGACAAATAACTCATCACGGCTTATCCAGTGAAACGCCATGGCAGAAACTCAAATTCTGTTAAAAGAAAATGCTCTCCTGCAAAGCAATTAATAACCTTTGGGATCGCAAATGACTTTGGAAGGCAGAGCTGAGCAAGTTTCCAGAAAATGACATTATAGCAGATTCAGTAATGACCCGCCAGAGACAAGTTACTGCGTGGGGAGATCATCGCTCTGATTTCATCACAATTCCCTTGCATTTTAGCAAAGAAGGAGTGTAAACGAATGAAAACATAAAGGCTGTTACCTGGGCTTCCCTGTCTGCCCAGCGAGCTGTACCCAGCTCCCCAGGACTGGGGTCCTACCCCTTGACAACTGGTTATGGCCTCTGGGTCCGCTTGTATCTTCCCACCTTTTCTAGACAAATAATCCTACCAGTTTCTAATTTTTGCCCATCAGTACTTCCCTTTTTTCCCCTGCTTGTGCAGACTTTGTTGCTCTTCATCATATAAAAGATTTGCAAACTGTGAAATACTTTTAATTTATCTAGAGTGTCAGCAGCTATGAAGGCCAGTGATCTGGCCTCAGGTTTCTGTCCCCCTCTGTCAACATTCAAAGAAAATGAGTATTTCTCATTTCCTGAGAAAAAAATAAGCTGCACAAAGGACTGGAGAAACAAAAGCTTCCAGTACCTTGCCCAAACGTTTGGGATCCTGATGGATTAGCTGTTGGTTTATTCTGCTGGCTCACGCTGCGGCCGTGGAATTTAGAACCTTGGTTGGAACGAGCTCTCCACTCGCAAGGCTCTGGGTTTCTTTTTCATTGCCCACAATGATGGGAACGAGACTTTGTTGCTCAGAGATCTCACTAACAAAGTCGAATTGCTCTTTGCTGTTCTCTCGAGCGGTGCAAAATTTCCTTTTCAATAAGAAACAACACCGTGAGAGCTCTTCTGGTCGTCAGGCACTGGGATTTACCCTGCAGAGAGACGCAGGCGCTGCGGGCAGCTCCAGGGCGCTCGCTGCTAACAGGGAAAGGAAACCAGTTATTTACCTCTAACTGCCACAGCATCAGGTGCTTGATCTCTCTTTACAAAGAAGATTTATGAGCTTATATTAATACATTGCTTAAGAGTTTCGGAAAGTGGCAGAGCCGCCCAGTATTTCTCATGTAATCCTAATTTCTACTGAAATACCCCAGCTGCGGCTGTCTGATATGAGGGGAAGATTTATCACACTTAAAAGTCAACATTCCTTTTTCAGCAAATCGTGCCCTGGTTCAAGTTCAGGTTAAAGCTCAGGTTAAAGCGTCCCCTTCAAGAAAATCCGACCAGTTTGATAGATTATCACTTTATGGTGCAAGATGCCTTCACTGTTGCCAGTTCCCCGGCAATATGAAGAAGTTGGGGGTTTTCTGTTGCACGGGTCCTCCTTTTAATGAACTCAGCTCTAAGGACTGGCTGTGGGAAGAGTTTATCGTGTTTAACACATGACATTTGCTCACTAGGTGGAGTGTCAATCCCCTTTGCCTGTTCCAAAGCGCACTAGCTCAGCTCTGTGCAAACCTGGATCAACGTGTCTGTGGAATGAACTTTCCACAGGTTTGCTGCTTGAGCTGTGTCTTCCTGGACAGCGGCCAGGCCACCTCTCCCTCTTCCCAACAGCCCAGTTCCTTTCACTGCCTCAGGATCTCTGATTTTCACATTTACTGACTCCAGCTCCAACTGTGGACACTGAACATTGACACAAAATGATGTTTAAGAGCCTCCTTTCCATTGTTTCTGTCTTTAAAATGTAAACCAGAGAAACGAGGATTTTTCTGTAGCACGCACCTGAACATACCCCTCCTTCGTGTATGAGCAACGGTCCATTTTCTGATCTGTCTTCTACATCTGAGCTGTTCTGCTTTCATCTTAACAGACTCTCAAGGGATCATTGAAGATGTGGTCTTACTGGGAGCTCCAGTGGAAGGAGAGGCCAAGTACTGGAAAGCTATCACGAAAGTGGTGTCGGGCAGGATCATCAATGGTTATTGCAGGTCTGTACGTGCTCAGTCCCCTGCTTCATTATCCTGGCATCACTGCGCAATGATTTTGTACATTTTATCCCTTTTAAACATTTTGTGAGTGAATAATTGGCGAGTACGTTGATTCAGTGGCTCCAGAGACAGCAGTGGCGGAGCCTCCTCCCTCCGGAGGTCTCTCCTTCAGCTTAACTGGAGATGACAGGCTTCAGGAGGCACTGGAAGGCTGTTGTGCCTCCAGCTCTGGGCTGTGAGTGATGCGCGGTTGCACTGGAAACTTGAGAGGCTCAATATATAGGCCCTGTTCGTGTGGTGGCCGTGTTGTATCACCCTGGCAGCTTAAAGCTGGGTCACCGTGTTTGTGCGCGTCATTTGACATGTTCTAAAGCCCCTTTAAATCTCAGCCTCGTGTAAAGGACGATAAATCCGGCCATTAAATTCACTGACAGTTAAAGAATGTGAATTAAAGTCTATAAAAGCTTTGAGATACAATTCACTCGGGGCTGCTTGTGGGGAACAAGATGTGAAAATCGCACAGGGAAGGAGCTCTAGCAAATGGAAGATTTTTTTGTATCTAGAGTCAAGATAGTCCACACGAATGAGATCTTTCACTTACAAAGGCGGTATAGCTGGAATAGCTGTAGCAAATTTACTAAGGGTGTGAAAGAATGGAAAGGTTACCTTGAAACCAAATACCAGCCTTTTGAAACTGCACAGCCAGGGGCTGTGCAGAGTTGTGAGAGCTGCTGGGTGAGAGGAGGGAGATTCAGAGGCACGGAACAGCTGCAGCAATCTCTTAAGATCTATTAAGAATTCAAGTGACAGTATCAAATCTAATGACTGTGTATCGGAAGATGATTGTGACAAGAATGCCGCTTACCAGCGCAGTTAGAAGAGGGGAAATTAATACAAGGGAATGAAGCGGGGAAGATTAAGAGCATGGGAAAATTAATTGAGAAATAACCAGGCAAGAAGATTAGTGAAGAACATGTAACTGTGAGTCAAGAGAGCTTATAAAGCCCTGAGCCCTCAGGCTGAGGACAGCTGGAAATGCTGTTGGTACTTCCCATACGCACATATATGTCTAAGATGAGAAAATACAGTATTACTGTGCATCTAAAATAGGATATTAATATACAAAGAAGACCTAAATAAAAGAACTAAAAGCTTTCAAGATTAAAACAAATTAGTAATCCCATCTGTCAGGCTGAAAATTGTTCCTTTTGTCCTTTTTGGATCCCAGGAGGTTTGACGGACACCGGATGCACTCACCAGTTACAGTATTTGTTCATGTAACACAAGGAAAAAGCAATTGCTGCCTCCTTGGGAGCGCTTCCGTGGTCCTCCAGGAAGCCATAAATGGGAGCGATTGTGGCAAACGCTGCTCCTCCTGGTGTTCTACAAAAACCAGCTTCACTGCAGAAAGCTCAGTGGATTCATTTCCTATAATATATATGAAAATCTTGTTATGGTTTCAAAGCCTGCATGTGCTGCTGGAAGAAAATAGTGCGTTTGTAGCTCTGCGTGTGCAGCGATTTGGTTAGTCTGTGCTCTGGCAAGCCCACCTCTGGAGTGGGGAATGGAGAATCATGTAGAAATTGTAGCTGGTTGCTCACAAATGGGAAGAAGCAGGTGAGGAGACTGCCAGGAAATATTCCACTATGCTGAGTCTCTACTTTGCCCTCAGGTGCTGCTCCAGAGAGACCTCACTGTGGCCTTCCAGTATCTGAAGGGGACCTACAAGAAAGCTGGGGAGGGACTTTTTACAAGGGCTTGTAGTGTTAGGACGAGGGGTGATGGCTTCAAACTGGAAGAGTAGAGATGTACATTAGAAATGAGGAGGAAGTTCTTTCACTCTGAGGGTGGTGAGACCCTGGCACAGGTTGCCCAGGGAAGCTGGGGATGCTCCATCCCTGGAGGTGTTCAAGGCCAGGCTGGACGGGGCTTGGAGCAACCTGGTCTAGTGGGAGGTGTCCCTGCCATGGCAGGGGGGTGGAACAAGATGATCTTTAAGGTCCCTTCCAACGCAAGCTATTCTAGGATTCTATGATTTGAGGGTTATTCTGTTAGCATGAGGGGCAGCCAGAGGAGGTAACAAAGAGTTACGGAGAATTTATGTGAGGATATTAGATATGAGAGAAGGATTATACAAACATTTAGTGATAAGACCTCACCTGATTCTGATTTCTCTGGCCTCTCGCTTATATAAATTGTGGCCTTGTTCTGTCACTTTAGAAGTAATTCTATTTAGGTCAGATGAATTACATTGAATAGAATTCCTGCAAGATCAGATTTGGGCCCAATTTGTCGACCTACAGTCCAGTGTAGCTTGTCTCCTTCAGCTTTGAAGTCTGAAAGGACCTGGAGAGTGAAAGTCAGAGCTGTCCCACCCGGCTTCACAGCAGGGTTCTGAATTCCTACTGGGAAACCCGAACGCAATGAGTGAGAGTGGCTCAGCTTTTGAAGGAACCCGTGCCTGAGCAGCGTGGGTGTTTTGCAAAGATTTCACAGAGCTCTGTGTAGACTTAGAGCTTCACATGGAGACCACGGTGGGGTGGACAGGAGCAGCCAGAAATGGGCAGCTGCGGAGGTGCAGTTCACCTGCTGCCATCACAAACCCCACTTCAGTCTGCTCTGCAGAGTGCAGGGGAGTTTGGGTGCCCGTGTTTTATGGTGATGCTCAGCGCAGGAGAAGAGGTGACATATTTCCAAAGGGCTTCTCTCGTGGTGCTGTGATCTACCCTGAAACTGTCACAGTGACTTATGGCAATGCTTTGCAGTGGGAACAAACTCTTCCTAGTTCTGTCACTGAAACCGTGTATTTATAGAGTAGCTATAAATCAGGAGCACTCTGAGCAGCTTCACAGTCGCTATTTATGTCAGCAACATTGGCTTTGTAGGCCTCATCCTGTCCATGGGCTGAAGAACTTCTACCTATTAGTACATTAAAAAGATTAAATATGTGAATGTGTTGCAATCTCAAAGCAAATACAGAAATAAATAGAAGGGTTGGATTTTTAAACCTGCAGCAATGAGAATCGGGATTGAATTCAGACTTACACTCCCGTGTCCCAGCACCCTGCTCTGAATTTGGCAGTGCTGTGATTCCTACATCGGACAAAGCTGCAGCAGATCTTGGTCCAGACAGCTCTGTGCTTCCCGGACCTCCTCGTGGTCTAGTCACATATTGCATTGGTTTGGCAACAGGATTTGTTCACACTCGTCTTCTGCTCTGCTCCTAGGGGGGACTGGCTGCTGGGGTTCGTATACAGAACCTCTTCTGCCCAGATCAACGTTGCAGGCCTCCAGCCGGTCAACTTGGATGACAGGAGGATGGTGAACATGGACCTTTCAGCTGTAGTAAGTAGGACTTCTTATGTTCTCAGTTTTTTCCATCTGTCCTTTGCTTGCAGCGCTGTAACCTCCCGTTCATCACCTAGAAGGGACCACATTGTCCCTCTTTCCTTTCTTTGAGATAATTCTCACCCCAGCCTTCATTATAGATTTTGTTGGCCCAATCAGTGCTCAGTATTGAGCAAAATAATGAGAATTTGCCTCTCCTGTTGGATATTTGGGGTTTTTTTTCGGTTCTGAAGTATCTCACACTGGAGACAGAAAATGCCATTATTCTCCAAGAAGAACCCTGCTGCCTTGAAGGCCCCAGATCAGCAGGTAGGTCAGATCTGCAGCTGGGAAACATGGAGCTCCAACACATGACTGGAGCAGGTGCAACCTGCAATCTTATCTTGGTGGAACCTTCAGCACCGTTCAGGTTCGTACAGGGACAGGTTCATAGGCCTTGTACCTTGGTCCCTGGGGCTGCATTGACACCATGGTGCAGGAACCAGTTTGTAATCACAGGAGCTCTGCTTTGCTAGGTCCAGACCTGGGCTGATGCCTTTTTGGAGTGTAGGTCTCCAGGAAATAGGGGTTGATTCACGTGCATTTCTGCTAGATATTTAGTTTCCTCAAAGCAATCAGGTGTCATTAATGATTCAACTCAATTACCTTAAGCAAATGAATGATCTCATCGCCTTGTCTCTACTCATGAGTGAGGTCTTCCACAGAAAATCGTGCAGAACTTAGCTTGTGTATTTGCAATCCCAGTAATCTTGGATGCGCAATCTTGTTTTTCCATATCTAAACGTTTTAACTCGTTTACTGGCAGATGCTCAGCACAAAGCTCACAACACTTCCATGGTCATAGTTCCTGCCATGACTCCTCCTGAATGTCCCCACAAGCTGGTGGGGATTGTCAACGTTGCTCTGGAGCCAGCAGCACTTTTAAGTGCTTTCAGATTTTTTTTGGAGCACCAGCCTGCTGAGCCTATAAATACCCAACTGTTACCAGCTCATTTCATTCATGATGACTGAGCAATGTACAGCCCTCGCCAGCAAACACAGCGCTTAGCGCAGTGCCGATAAATCAGAGACTTGGCAGGACAAAAATAAGGGCTTCAAGGAAGTGCTGTAGCAGAGGCTTCTAGACGTGGTCCAGCGCTGTAGCTGTCCTCGTATCTTTGCAGCTGACTGGGTTATCTCAGTGTCCATCTCCACACGCTCCCACATCCATTTTTCCCCATCCCCGGCACTGCCAGTAGTGAAATCTGTTGCTGGCATGGAAAGGAAAGCATGTCAAGCAGTGGTGGCACTGGCGTGGCTTTTCCAGTTCGTTCAGCCCGTGTTCTCCTCCTCTTTTTGACATCTCTTCAGAGACTCTCTTTCTGTTGACCTTCTGCTTGCTGAACATCCCCCAGGAGCCCTGCGGCCTTCACCCTGCCTGGCTCGCAGCAGCCTCTCCATGTTCCCCCAGAGGAGCAGGATTTGCATTTCAGCTGAGTGAGTGATGTTGCAGAGCTGCTCTCCGCTCATCTTCTATCGTTGCGCGTCCGTATCCGTGCTCTGTTATGGCCACCGACCGTCCCAGCGCTGCTCGCATCTCAGCAAGAGCTGACACTTTTACTTGCTTACTCTCACTGAAGCATTGGGTTGGGAAAGAGCAGCCCCCGCAGGGGTAAAACTTGGCTTCAGGAGGGGTCATGCTCTTGATCTGTTTTCCAGACCATGGAGCTTTGTGAAAAGAAGCACAGAACATTCTAATGAGTGTTTTAAAAGTAAAAGGAGTAAGAACACAGAAGGAAATATTCAGGGTCGACCAAGACCAGGTTGGACGGGGCTTTGAGCTTTTGGGGTTGGAACGAGATGATCTCTGAAGTCCCTTCCAACCCAAACCATGCTGTGATTCTATGATAATATTTTTTAAAGTGGCAAGAAAGCAAAGATGGATTTTGCTGCAAATATAGTGTGGTAGCATAACAGAAATATATAGGGAGAGACTTTCTGTAGTGGGGACCAGCTCCAGCCTTGCAGGTGCCCTTGCTGGAGGTCCCCCGAGTCTCCTGCCAGGAATAAGAACGGACGAGCTGTGCTAGAAGAACAAAGCGTAGCTGATGCCAGGTGCTCAGGGTGCCAATGTTACGCAGGCAGCCTCTATAGTTTAGGCATCTCCCAGTCCATCCATGGTGAGAACTGGATTTGAAGGGCTTGGTTCTCTTCGCTGTGGCAGCAGCAGAATCCTCAAATGAGGGTGGGACTGAGACACCTCCATATAAACAGGAGTTCACCTCCACAGCATTTATCGCATGTCTCTCTTGATTAGTATGTTTTTTATCTGACTGTCAGTAAAAAAAACGAGAGAAGAACGTCCTCCCACTCAGCAAATGCAGTTATAAAAGCCTTCCTAATGGTTCCGAGGGGACTGATTTATTCAGTAACTTTATTTGACAGCACCTGTTACAGAGAGCGAGGCAGTAATTGAGCTGTAGCGTATCAGACTGATTGCTGCTTGTTCCCGTGGGGTATTGTAGATTACGTTTCGCGTTAACATTTGAATTTTGCACGACTGCGCCGAGTCAGAACGTAGGCAGAGCGTTTTCATGGAGGCTCACCAGCCGAGGATGGGTGCTGAGGTTTCCCTGGGCAGTTTTACTGCAGCAGAAACCAGGGATGAGCTTGCAAGCTTGAGGACAGCAGGAATGCCTGGCTGGAAGGCCAGTAGAGAGCCTGGACAGACCGTGACAATTCTGGCAGCAGCCAGTACTCTTCTCGTTAGTCCCATCTGAAAATTGTCTTAAAGATCTTCGTAATTCAGTTTTGCATTGACTTTAAAACTCCCTGCGATGGGACAAGAGGAAATGGCCTCAAGTTGGGCCAGGGGAGGTTTAGGTTGGACACAAGGAACGGTTTCTTCCCCACAAGGGCTGTGAAGGGCTGTGCCAGGCTGGGCAGGGCAGTGGTGGAGTCCCCATCCCCGGAGGGGTTTCCAAGCCGTGGAGATGTGGTGCTGAGGGCCATGGGTTAGTGGTGCCCTGGCAGTGCTGGGTGAATGGTTGGACTCAATGATCTTGAAGGTCTCTTCCAATCAAAGCAATTGTTTGATTCCTTCCTTTCCCATGCTTTCGACAGCAGCTAAATTCTCCTTTTCCTATTCTTCATCAACACATTATCCTGGTGGCAGCTGCTGACCTGCTGCTGGTGCTCCCAGATTCCTGTCAGGGCAACACCAACTGAGAGCAAACCCCACCTCTTTCACCTTTCCAATTTCTTTTGCCTTTTAACCTCTGGAGCAGTTGCTGCAATGAAGAGAAGACATGCTGATGCATTTCAAAGCCCTCTTCTCCTGCCGCATCTCTGCCCAATGGAAGGCAAAACCTCAGAGCTGCTTTTGAGGATAACCTGGATCACACATCAGCACACCTTTGCTTTTTCTCCCTGAGGTGCTTCGAAAGCTTTTTACCTCCTCTTTTCACGGCTGCTGTCCCTGAGCAGTGGGAAAATTCTCTTGATGACAATGATTAAAAACCAAGAACTCTACTGATCTCTGTTTCAAAAGCTCTCTTGGAAGAGGGGCCTGGTATTCACGTTATGGGGGAAGCCGAACAGATTGGAGGCACCCTGGCCTTCAGGCAGGCAGGTACACTGCATACATAAACACCTTAACAGGTGCAAAGTCTGAATTTTTGTGAAATCCAACTGATTTGGCTCTGCTGTGAGTCAGGCTTTTTATCCCCAAATTCACTAAACTAGGGTTTTTTCACCCTGTATTCCCAAGACTTGCAGCAAAGAATTAATTGTGGTTATGAAACGTGGATTAATTAAGAACCCCGGGGAATTCAAAAGGCAGAAGGTTGCCTGTGCCTCACTACACCTTAGTTTTCCGTGTTTCAAATGAGCAGTGCCACCTCCTATGGTGACAGGCGTTAAGGGAACCAGAAGAGCCAGAGCTGGGAGCAGAACTGCGCTGCAGGCAGTGGCTCGAGGGAGCCTGGAGAGCCTTCTCTCACTTTGGGGGGACATTCTCTGTGGAACCATCCTGCTTGTCTGCTGGGCTGTAAGGTCACAGGGACGATTTCTGCCTCTTCATATGTCCCTGAGGTCCCGGAGTCATCAGCGGCTTAGTTTTCTGTGATCCTTCATGCCATTGATGTGAGACTCGGAGAATCACACATTACATACATACAAAATACATTGTTCCCTTTGGGATGCAAGCGGAGGGTGCAGAGGAAGAAACTAAAAAAGCTTTCCCAGAAAAGTGCCAGTGAAGAACGATTCACAGGCTGTTTGTGTTTAGAATCATAGAATGTTTTAGGCTGGAAGGGATCTCTAGAGGTTACCTGGTCCAACCTCCCTACACAAGTAGGGACATCTACCTAGGTCAGGCTGCTCAGAGCCTCATCAAGCCTGACCTTGAATGACTCCAGGGATGGGGCCTCCACCACCTCCCTGTCCCTCATGTTAAAGAACTTTTTTCTAATACCCAACCTAAATCTGTCCTTTCCTATCTTAAAACCATTCCTCCTTGTCCTATCACTACAAACCTTTGTGAACAAACCTTCCCCTGCCTTCCTGTAGGACCCCTTCAGCTACTGGAAGGTCACGATAAGGTCTCCCCAGACCCTTCTCTTCTCCAAGCGGAATTACATCTAATACAATCCAACGTACAAAATGTGCTGTTCCATTTGAGAAACCAGCAGAAGTTTGACACCGCTACATCTTTCTCTCATGGAGCGTGACAATTTGCATCACTTAGCACCTTGTCTAGATGCTCTCTTACCCTTTCCACATCAGAGCGCCTGGCACTTGAAAACAGGACTGGTCTTGCAGAGCCAGACGCTGCACGCTCCGCTCCTGACAGGTCTGCGGAGAGCAGGCTTGTAGCTGTTGGCTTTGTGAGCAGCCTTCCTGGAGCAAAACCACCACAGAGGCGCTGGGAGCTTTCCCAAAGCGGTGTTCATGGTGTTTGGTTCTGCAGGAGTGGCTGCGCAAAGCCCAGGAAGGTGAATTAATCACAGAGAATTTAGCTTTTTATTTCCTGTCTGTGTTAGAACACGAATGCTAATTCTGTATCATCTTCGTGTTCGGTTCTGAGCTTCATTTCTAACCTCTGCAGCTGACATGGAAAGAAAATTCAGTTGCAACGTCTAATTAAAAGTGTTAATCAGGGGGAAGACTGACTCAGCTGACGCACTGTGTGCGTGAGGTTTTCTCCTGTAGCAGTTTCAGCTCATGTGTCTGAGATCTTGCAATTACAACTGCGTCTGTTTCTGATACTAGCTGAAATAGAATCACAGAATCACAGAATGGTTTGGGCTGGAAGGGACCTCAAAGATCATCTAGTTCCACCCTCCTGCCATGGCAGGGACACCTCCCACTAGACCAGGTTGCTCCAAGCCCCGTCCAACCTGGCCTTGAACACCTCCAGGGATGGAGCATCACTGGATCTGTTCAAGACCGTGAATAGCGTGAGGCTGATCACTGCCCACCGCCCCGCTGGCACTGGGGTAAGGCAGCAGTCTTAAACCTGCTGCAGATCCCGGTGTGGTGGGTCTGTAGGAGATGGCCTTGCTAGGGAGAGATGTGCTACTCCATAGCTGTTGGAAATTCCCAAATGTCCAAGACATCCTGTCCAGATAGAGGAGGTGAAGGGGGGAATAATCTGAGAACGGTCCTTGTCCCCAAAGACACCAAACTTCCCGTAGTAAACCAGAAGTGATCTTGTTCTGTGGAGCTGAGCTGAGGAGCTGGTTTGAAAGCTGCAAAGATGGTGACATTTCAGTTGCTGAATCTTGTGTATTCCCAGAGCAGGATGGGGAGCAGAAGGGTGGCCAGTCCCCTTCGGGGTTACAGAGGAGCCATCCTCGGCTGCGGGCAGGTCCTCATACATCATCCTGATCCCAGAGACTGAATCTCATCTCAGTGTTTCCATCTGGACTCTGGACAATCTCTGCATAGTCCTGGCTGGATCGATACAGCAGATAGTTTGGGTCACTAGTGGGCTGCTGTAGTCTATAATGTCAGATATCTGGTATTTTTAGGAACAGTCCAGTTTGATACATCAATCCAGTCTTTATTTTGAGGGATCTCTTTTCCTCTGAGGCCCAAGAGATTACGGTCACATTATTCCCCAGCAGTAATAGTATGCAGAGTTTACGCTGGGCCGTAAAAAACATTCTTTACACCATCTAATTAAAATAATTTCCACTTGGATTAGCACCGAAAAAGAAACGTTTGATTATAGCCACCTTAAAAGTGAGCGGCACGCTTTGCAACTTGGATATAGCTGGAAAGACTCTTGAGTGTTCAGACACCAACCTCCCAGCTAAAGAAAAGAACCGATTCCTCTTCTGGCAGTCGTCAGTGCGAGCATCAGCGAAAACCAGTCGCCAGCAGCTCCGCGAAGAGCTGAAAAATTCATGGAGGCAGCTGTTGCCGTCAGCTGGCTGGGAGCTCGGAGCTCAGTGACCTGCCAGTGGAGACCCACGGGGGGAGGCACCTTTCCCCCAGACACTTCCGAGGGCTCTCGTATTAGTTCAGAATTTATGAGGCTCCCTTTTGCTCACTTTGTCAGCTCTGACGTCCAGCTGCTCGTCGGCTCACCCTCTCAGGGCTCCAGGCGTCCAAACCTTGTTTGCTCTGTTTACTCCCTCTGTTTTCTTGTTGTGTTCTGTGTTTTACTCCTCTCCATCATCCAGTCCTCTTGGAATTGGTGAAGGCCAACCGAGAGTAAAGCTGCAGAGTCTTTCAGCAGTGGACGACTCCGGCAAAAAAAAAAAATAATCAGTGTTTACTCAAAATTTTCAACATGTTACCATCAAATGTATCAAAGCTGGATGGAAAAAGCCCTTGGAATCAGTTACTGTGTTGGTGGGAAACTGCCCGAGAGCTGTCTGAGCATCCCTCGGTTGTCGTCCCAGAGGTGAGAGTGACTTGCTGGGTAGGTTGTGGCCGAAAGGTGATTGCATGGAAAAATTAGAGTCTGGCTCAAGAAATGTCGCTGTAATTAAAGGAGAACTTTTACCAGTCAAGTTAGTTTTTAATTGAGAAGAAAAACAAGAATTGAGTGACTTACGCCATTTACAGAAATCGTAATTGTGCGAAGGGGTGATGGAGAAGCGAAGCCTGTTGCTTCTGGATCTTCTTGAAGCCCTTGCTTCAGCTCCATCATGCTCCAATCTTTATTCCATTGTTTTTTCAGGGCAGGAACAGAAAATTAAAGAGGAACAATGCCTTTGGAAAAGGGGGCCGGCCACTTGGGAGGGCTACAAGGCCACGGTGAGGACATGCAGGGAGAAAACGAGAAGGGCCAAAGCCCACCTAGAGCTCAGTCTGGCTATTGCCGTAAAGAACAACAAAAATGTTTCTATAAATACATTAACAATAAAAGGAGGAGTAGGGAGAATCTTCATCCTTTACTGGCATTCTGGGATTCTGTGATCTCCTTTCTCTGAGGTCTCTTCTCCGTCCACCACCTGGCAGGGATCTCCTCTGAGCTATGGGGTTCACCTTGGGCTCCTGTAGCCCAAAACCCGAGAGAAGCTGGGGTTCTGCCTCCATCTCAAATTGCTGGATGGATCCGGTGCTTCATCTGTTCTTTTGCAACGTTGGGCAAAACCAGCAGCGGAGGCAGCGGAGCCCTGGGGATGGCACCGACACACCGCTGATGGAGAGAGCTGCGTGGTAACGGCAGATTGATTCCATCATCGCGTCTCCGCAGACCCGCTGAGCTCTGGCCCTGGTCCCTCCCCGCCCAGAGCTGCTGTCACGAACACGGAGAGCAGCATCTGCACAGCAGAGCTCACAGCTCGCCCTGCTCCAGCGGCCACCAGCCCGTTGGTTGCAGGCCCAGGGGTGGCATTGCTTGCTCTCAAAGCTCCTGTAAATGGAACTGTGTTTTTATGACGCCGTAACCAGAGGCGCGTATTGTACCAGACAGAAGCACTTCCATTTGAATTTAATAGACGCGGCTGATTATGCTCAATGAACATTTTTGACACTATCGGGTGGATTTGAACTTGAAAACCTTTCCAAACGTACCAAACCGACTGCTCCTCTCGGCTCACGGATGGACCCACCGGAGCAGTGCTATCATCTGGAGACCTTCGGAGAATTCCGATGTGGTGCCGCAGTCCTGCAGCAGGACAGCGATCCAGGCAGCGGGCTTCTGCTTTCTAGTGAGTCAAAGCAACCATAAAATCAGCTATAACAGGAGAAGCTGCCCGAGCACCCTGATAAACCCACCCCACTGCTTTCGTTTCCTTGTAACAAGCACAAATATTATTTGCTTTGGTTACAAGAAATACCATTTGCTTTGGTTGGTTCTGAAATTCCTCCTGCACTTTGTTCTGACAAACATCCAAATGATTGTTGATTTCCCTTTAAATTTTTTATTGTCCCTTACAATGTCTTAGACGTTCCCATCCAGCGCAGCCTACTCAGAGGAGGAATTCAGCTTCGCAAATCGCTGATGAAAACAGGCCTTGGAGAGATGGAGATGCTGAATTTTCCCACCAGGATGGTGGTGTCACCACTTTAAAGGCAATTTGTTCGTGGTTCTTTTGCTGGTGGCTCCGTACTTAATGTGGCAGTGTAGCAGAGAAAGAGTCCTACCTCCTCTTAGCTCCCCAGGGCGGGCACTGCTCTGGCGTTCCAGGATCCTCTCCTGGGCTATCCTGGAGTCAGCAGTGAGTGTTCCCTGAAGAGATTCCGTGGTGTTAGCAGACCTGCAGTAAGAGATGGGCTTTCAGGAGGCCTCAGTGTCTCCTTTACACAGAATCATAGAATTGTTTAGGTTGGAAAAGACCTTTAAGATCATTGCGTCCAACCATTAACCTAATCCACTGCTAAACCGTGTCCCTCAGCACATCTCCACAGCTTGGAAGCCCCTCCAGGGATGGGGACTCCACCACTGCCCTGCCCAGCCTGGGACAGCCCTTCACAGCCCTTGCCAGAAAGACATTTTTCCTTATGTCCAACCTCAACCTCCCCTGGGGCAACTTGAGGCCATTTCCTGTCGCTTGTTTTCTGGTAGAAGAGCCCGACCCCACCTGGCTCCAACCTCCTGTCAGGGAGTTGTGCAGAGCCAGAAGGTCTCCCCTGAGCCTCCTTTTCTCCAGGCTCAACACCCCCAGGTCCCTCAGCTGCTCCTCACCACACTCCTGCTCTAGACCCTTCCCCAGCTTTGTTGCCCTTTTCTGGCCATGCTCCAGCCCCTCAATGTTCTCCTTGGAGTGAGGGGCCCAAAACTGACCCCAGAATTCAAGGTGTGGCCTCTCCAGTGCCAAGTGCAGGGCGGTGATCCCTGCCCTGGTCCTGCTGGCCACACTAGTGCTGGTATAAGCCAGGATGCTGGTGGCCTTCTTGGCCACCTGGGCACACGCTGGCTCATATTTAGCTGCATGAAGTCAGGCTCAGCCCTCCAGAACTGCTCATACCCTGCGTCTCTCAGAGATGGTGCTTCTCTGGGAGGTGGAATCTCCCATTGTTTCAGTGGAAGCTGCTGGATACTGAGGAGTTACGAAAATCTCATCCTTAGGGTGGCAGATGAAATCTGTTCTCTCTGATTAATGACTTGGTGACAAATCCCCAGGCGCTGAGCGGGGCACGTAGATTGTGAAGCCTGTAGAGGTTTCAGAATACAGCAAACTGGGAGACCTCAGCAGCCCCTCCCAGAACGTCCATTTCCTCCTTCTTTCTCTCCACCCTGTCCAACCCCCTGCTCATTTCTTTCTTTAGCACCCCCACTGAGTTCAGACTCTTCCAGAGACCAACATATGCATCTTAGCAGCCAGTCCCTTAGTCCTTCAGTGGTGATTTTAATTAACTAATCTGTTCTAAACATCAAGAGCCCGTCGAGCCATCTGGACTGATGAAAGTCGCATATTGCATTACTAATGTGCTGATGAAATCCTTCGTTTCACTCCAAGTCCTCAGTGCATCCAAACGTTACCACTCACAGGCTGCTTCATGCACCCAGCTCAGAGGGTTGGATGGAGGTTTGGGTCGAGGTGTGCTGGTCAGCGAGGAAGGAGAGCCCAGGCACCAGCCAGCCCCTCACACGGAGGTGAGCAGAGGCTCCACGGCTGAGTTTCTTCACAGAGCTCTGCAGAGAGCTCTCACCACCTTGTAGGAGCAGACAGCTCCTTCCTGGGACACTCCTACATGGGGCTGGGGAGAGGAAGCTGGGGCTCTGGTGTCGGGAATTCCCTGCTGGGGAATTCTCTAATTGCTAATAAGATTTGGGACAGTGCGAGGTGATGTTGCCTGAGACAGCTTTCTGGCTGGGTCAGGAGGGATTTAAACTGTTAGAAATAGCATTTACCGAAGATGCTGAAATATCTTAGGATGCAAATCACGGCCCTCAACCCTTGCTGAAGCCTCCGGGCCAGCTGCTGAGCACACCATCGAAACAGCCTCGACTCGGCCTGCCCGTGGTTTCCTCTCTACAGAAAAACCCACCATAAATCCACCTCGTGATCCTTTTACTCCCAAGCACTTCCTCCTGTGCTGGCTGCGAGGACACCAGCAAAGGGGATCTGAAGACCATCTGGAAGGGTCTTGGCTGTTGTTAATTCCACCTCTCACAGGACCCTGAACCAGACGCTTCCAGCCAGGCAGCCTTCAGCGTGTGGCTGCAACAACCTGCAGAGGAGGTTCCCTCTCCCTCCTGTGCCCCGACTGGCAGAGCACATTCCACCATCCATCTCAGGAGGGTTGATCTTGTCATGGAAATCACCTCACAATAAAAATGTAGAGGGGGGGGGGTTACATGTATTGCTGGCTTCAACTTGGTTTATGAACCCGTAACTCTCAGCGTCCCAGTTTTCTATGGTGTGGGACAGGTCAGTGCGTTCCAGCCAAGAACCCTAACATGGCAGTAGCTGTTGTGACATTTAATGACTGTACTCAAATTAAACCTTGTCATTGCTTTTCCAAGGGAGCTCGGGCACAGGGAGGACACGTGATTTAGCAGAGAACAGGGAGAGGAACTAAGACAATTTGTCTCCTACCTGGGCGTCTCTCGCCATGGCAGATCACCTCCTCTCCTCCCTTGTGACACCTGGAATCTGGGGTTCTGTAACTTGGCAACATCCAAGCATTTAAACATAGACGTCTTGGAGGAAAAATAATCCAGCAGCAGTGTTTGCCCCGCAGGGGGAAGGCAGTTCAGGTTATTCAATGGACAGCGGAATTTTCAGACCTTTCAGAGCTAAACCCACGACTTTGAGGTGAAGGACTTGGCTGAGCTGGGCTCCCCGCAGCTTCCCCACTAACAGGACTCTTCTTGTTGCAGGTCAACGGCCACCTGGACTACATGAAGCAAATGGACACGATCCTGAAGGCCGTGGGGGTTAAAACCAAGGAATGTCGGCCGGAAGAGAAGGGCAGCAGCAGCTTTTTCTCCCCTCCGGCCAAGAAATCGCAGCAGGCAGCGGGCAGCGAGAGTCGGGCAGAGGAAAACACCGTGTGCGAGGAGGACGCGGCTGCCGGCGAGGCTCTGCCGGCCGGCCGTGGTTCCCCCGGCTGTCTTTTGGGGGAAACCTCACGTTCAAACAGCGGGCACAGCGAGAGACGGGCAGAGGGCGAAGGAGCAAATTAGAGCTCTTCGTGTAGAGCGGAGATGCTCAGCCAGCGCTAAAACCGCTTCCAAGGCACCGTCCCTGGCACTGGGCTTCCCAAGGGAGAATCGGTGGAGCCAGCAGAGCTGGAGCTGCAGATTGCAGACCCTCCCGAGAGCCTGGAGCGTGGCACTGGATCAGAGCTTTCGGAGCAGCCGCCCACGGCATCTCCCGTGGATGAGAAAGAGCTGATTCCTGCCCGATTGATTCCTGCCTGAGTCAGCCTCGCTCCTCAGGAAGCGGCAGCGCTTCCCTCCTCGCACCAGCCGCGTTTATTCTTGAGGGAAGCAGCTGTCACGTTAGGGACTGTCTCTGCCCTGTAACTCTTGGGAAAGCAGGCGGGATTTGGAAGCATATCGTGGAGAGGAGCTCGTCTCTAGGGAATTAAAAACATTTTTCCCCCTGTGGTGGGTTTGGTTGTGGGTTGCCACGCGAGTAGGTGCGTTGAGGCTCTGGCTGCCCAGCTCAGCGCCCGCTCCTGGGCTCTGCGCGTGGGGAGGCGAAAGGCTCGGGCTCCCAGGCTTCCTCCCCTGCTCTGCCACAGGTTTGCTGCCAGGGCTTGGGCTCTTTCCAAACAAGACTCTTTCCCTCTCTGCAAGCTGAGGACAGTGAGCGTTCGAGGCCTCACTACTTCTAGAAACACGCTTTGAGTGCCCAGGTGAGAGGCGCAGAAGGAACCGAGTGGCCTTTGGAGGACTGATCGCTTCGGGAAACTCCCTCCCGGGCGTCGCAAGTGAGCAACCCACAGACTTTGGGTAAGGGTCCCGCACACATCTGCAGCCTTCAAAGCTCCCTCTAGATGTGCTTTTAATGGGCTTCAAATAAAACCAGTACTTGGCATAGGATAAACATGGATCTGTTTCATTTCTACCTCCTTCCATAAAAGCGAACTGGCATCTGCCCCCTTCTCCCCGAGTCTCAAAGCGGAGGGAGGGGCCCTGGTTACATCCCCGCCACGCAGAGACCGCCACACCCAGCCAGGACTGAGCCGCAGCTTCCACACAAGGCCCTTTTCTGGCCTGTTCTGCTGCTGAGCCCAAGAAAACAACATCCAGCGGGAGCTTGGAGGAGGATAAAGCCCCTTCTGAGCACATCCCTGCGTTCGGCTGGTTTCAAACATACAACAAATATGCCCAAACACCTCCCCGCATCCCGGGCTGGAAGGTCCTGGTGGCTCACGAGAAGGGAAACAGCCCGACTGCAGCTTCCGATTTCGGCATCGATGCCGCTGGCTGCAGGAAAGGGATGAGATCTCTGCGCTGTGTCGGAGGATTTGTCCAGAGGCAAACACTTCGTTACAAAGGATCGGCTCGAGGAGAGGCTGAACGTTATTGCTTTGGGACATTTGGCTTGAAGAGGTCTCTGTGCGTCCATCCCCTGCAGCCTGTGTCTGCTGGTTTTGTTACCTGATGGACTTTTGGAGCTCATTGTGTATTTTTCTACTGCTTTTTTAACTGGAGTTGTAGTCAAAGTGTGTTTTTATATAAAGCCATTTGTGGAAAAGCGTAGATTTTATCTTTGTGCTTGAGGCCAAACCCAAGCTAACTGTCCGCAGAGACGTGGCAAAAATGTATCGAACAGTTTGATGTTTGAACCTGAACCCTGTCCTCCGATCGTCGTCGTTGTCATCGACCAGCCATCGGGGGCAAGGGGATTTGTAACAAATAAACATCATAAAACCACTCGTTGTTCAGTTCTGGAATACGCGTGGACAACATGGAAAGAAAACCAGTGAGATTTGCTTGGCGTGGGGCTGCTCCTTCCAGCATCCCGTGTCTCAGGGGTGCTTGTGCTCCTTGGTCCGTAATCGTGAGCTTCAGGAGCACAGGCAGGAGTGGGAGCTCGGAAACGGGCAGCAAGGCTTGGAGGGTACGAGTCCATGGAGGGCACAGCGGCCAAGGACCGACCCACCTCCGCACTGAAAGGCACTTGAGGAAGAATTTGCTAAAAGCAAGTTGTTCCGTTGCTTTTTTGAGTGCCCACCTACCATATTACTCGCTGTTCTCACTGTATGTGGCTGGGGGGGGGTGGTTGGCACTGGCATTTAGAAGACAATATTCGTTTAAATTCTTATTTGAGGGGGAAAAGCAGTCAGTTTGCTAATTGCATCGTCTAAAAACCGACGGATTGTCAGAGCAAAGCGTGATGGTCACATGCCAAAAATAGGAAGCTGTAGGATGAAATCTGAAGGGAAGCTTCTCCCGTTACTACTACCCGCAGAGGCACGAACCCGTCCAACACCCACACCCTCGCTGCGTCTCCAAACAGCTCTGCTGAACATTCTGCATCACACCGAAGCCCCCGTAGCGCAGGCTGTTCGTGATTAAACACAGAACTTTCGCCATGCTGCAGCTCACGGCTCTCGCCCCAGACCGAGGCAGAGACGGTCCACACCAGGCGAGGAAATTAAACTCCAAGAAGAGCTGATGTTGCACGGGCTGGAGCAGCCAAACCTCTCGTCCGTGAGGCATGGGATGTGGTTTCTACCATTCCTCTTGGTACACTCGGTGAGCTGGAGGTGATCTGCCGAGCTGTGTGAGTGGAAGCTGGAACCAAGCCGTGGTTTAAGTTTAGGGAGACGTGGGCTGGTGGAAGGGTCTGGAGTCCAAGGTTCAGACTTAACCGGAGAGGAAAAGGCCACGAGAAGCAGCTCTCGGAGAAGGGTGAGCAGTTGGTGACAGTGAGCAAAGGAGGGATGGAAAGAGAGAGAAACAAGGCAGGTTAATCCAGGGCGAGACGTGGCTTTGTACTGTTTAAACCTACCCGTGGAAGTGCTCAGTGACAATGTCTTCTCCAAGGAGACGCACATTGCGTTTGAAGAGGGGATCGAGCAGCAGTGCATGGGCAGGGAGACATCTTGCAGCAAATGACCCCTCTTGAGAGTTTGCTTTGGGCTGGGGGACCCTTCCCAGCACACAGAGGCCCAGAACCCCCCGTCGGGACACCCTCGCTCAGGCCACAGGGATGCCGAGCTGCTTGGGCTGCAGCTCCACGTCCGGGGGCTCCATGTTGAACAGGTTGACCAAGCGAGGGCTGGGGGGAGCCATGGGGCCATCACTAGCCGGCAGCTGGCTGTGCTCATTCCCCAGCACCCCGGAGTCAACTGAGTCTGTCTCAGCCTGCAAGGTGAGGACGTTCTTGAGGGATGTGGCTGCACGGGGTCCGCTGTTGGAGTTCCTCATGGAGAGGGAGATGGCGCTGGGACGGGGCTCCCCCGAGCGCCGGCAGCAGGGCAGGTACTTGCCCATGGCCCTCTTGAAGTCCCTCATAAAGAGCGGGTAGATGATGGGATTCATGGTGCTGTTGCAGTATCCAAGCCAGGTGAGCACGTCAAAGAAGCTGGCCGGGACACAGCTGCAGACTGCCTGGAGCAGGGACACAGCAAGGATTAGACATGTCTCCCACCTCAGCCCTCGTCCAGAGCAGTTTCCCACACATGCCAGCACTTCCCTTTCAGAGGAACCCTCCAAAACCCTTCTGAAGGATTTTTTCCTTGCCATTGCTCCCTGGGGAAATGGCATCTTTGGTCTTAGAGACTTTCCAGCAAGACCTGCAGGTGCCTAAGGTTGAACCCAGGTGGATTCATAGAATCATAGAATCACGGAATGGTTTGGGTTGGAAGGTCATCTTCTTCCAACCCCTCTGCCATGGCAGGGACACCTCCCACTAGACCAGGTTGCTCAAAGCCCCGTCCAACCTGGTCTTGAACACCTCCAGGGATGGAGCATCCACAACTTCCCTGGGCAACCTGTGCCAGGGTCTCACCACCCTCAGAGTGAAGAACTTCTTCCTCATTTCTGTCTTCTCCCCTCTTCCAGTTTGAAGCCATCACCCCTCGTCCTATCACTACAAGCCCTTGTAAAAAGTCCCCTCCCAGCTTCTTTGTAGTCCCCCTTCAGACACTGGAAGGCCACCAGAAGGTCTCCCCGGAGCCTTCTCTTCTCCAGGCTGAACAAGCCCAACTCTCTCAGCCTGGCCTGAAGTAAAAAGCTTTTGAACAAAACTGTCAAGTGAAAACCCAACATCAAAACCCCAACTGCACTTACCTGCGTCACGTTGGTGACGAAGAAGGGAAGCCAAGCCACGAAGAACATGCCCAGGAGGATGCCCAGTGTCAGGCTGGCCTTCAGCGCCTTCTTGCTGTGCTTGTTGGCGAACCTCCTGCTCTCGCTGCCGGCCACGGGCTGGCTCGGGGCGCAGGGAACCTGCAGCGGGAGACGGGGTGGTCAGCAGATGCTTCTCCCCAGGCCAGGGCCACCAGCACCAGCCTCCCACCCAAGGAAAGTGGTGTTTGGTGCTGCAAATCCCGCACAAACCTGCTGTGCTTTCCCTTCTCGCATGGGGCAGGAGCATGTGGGCTGCACACACCGTACATCAGGGAGAGGGAGCGACCAAAACCCACAGCATGGAAAGGAATTTATTTTTTTTTAACTGTAAAATAGGGACTTTATCATTAAGATGTTTCATTTCTAGAAAATCCCACTCAGCGCATGTTTTGCTGGGGATAAAGCAAGCCCTAAAGAGGCAGCTCTAGCTGCTGATCAGAGCAGCAAATTCATTAGATTTTTAAAAGCAGGACGTCAGGCATCTCAGCCTGCAAACACCATCACCAGCCCAGTCCTCCATCCACTCCTGCAATCTAAAATTATTATCTCAGCCCCCCACCATAATTAAATGAGGCCACTCAGCTTCCTGTCCAAAAAGAGAACAAAAAAAAACAGTTAAAAGGACAAAACTGGGGGGGTTCCCTGCTCAACACCTTGTTTTTGGCTCACCCTGAGCCCCAGGCACCGGTGGGACCCTGCGGGAAGCCGGGGGTGGATGCACCCGAGCAGCAGGAGCAGGGAGGGGATTGTGCCCCTGGACTCGGCACTCGTGAGCCCGCGCCTTGAGCACTGGGTCCAGCTTGGGGCACCGCAGTGTAAGGAGGACACTGAGGTTCTGGAGAGGGTGCAGAGAAGGGCAACCGAGCTGGTCAGGGGTCTGGAGAACATGTTTTATGAAGAGCGATTGAGGGAACAGGGGCTCTTTAGTCTGGAGAAGAGGAGACTGAGGGGAGACCTCACTGCCCTCTACAACTACCTCAAAGGAGGTTGTAGCGAGGCTGGTGTTGGTCTCTTCTCTCAAATTAGTAATGATAGGATGAGGGGAAATGGCCTCAAGTTGCGTCAGGGGAGGTTTAGATTAGATATTGGGAAGAAATTCTTTACTGAGTGGTTGGGCACTGGACCAGGCTGCCCAGGGAGGTGGTGGAGTCACCATCCCTGGAGGTGTTTAACAAATGAGCAGATGTAGCACTTGAGGTGATGGTCTAGTGGCCAGAGAGATGTTGGGATGAAGGTTGGACTTGATGATCCTGGTGGTCCTTTCCAACCATAATGATTCTATGATCCCCCGGTCCCCTGAGCGGGGCAGCGCTGGGGCCACAGAGTCTGTGAAGTCCAAAAACCTGGCATGCGGGGGGAAAAGAAATGCTTTATTATATTGTCTGTTTATTCTTTGATTCTCATTTTCCTTTTCAGAGCTGCTGCATCTTCCCACGCACGGGAGAGCTGACGGGGGCCGAGATCCCTGGCTCCCTTCTCCAAAGAGAGAGAGCAGCAAACTAAATGAAAGTATTTAAAGGCAATTAAGTTTGTCTTTTTCCCTGTAGGACATGAGGTCAATAAAGCCTATTAGAGGGAATTAAAGCTGTTAGATTTAGTGGCAATTGCCTTCTCCCGGAGAAATACAGACAAGTTGCAGCCCCGTTCTGGTTGTACAAAGCACACACCTGGGTTTAAGCAGCAATCGAGTCAGGAGGGATTTTGCCGTTCCCGTTGTAGCCCAGGTTAACAAAAGTAGAAGCTGGTTGTTCCAAATCAGGTGCTCTCCAGAATTCGGTATTTGCTATTCTTTAAACGCTTTCTCCCCCGTATGTCTCACACCCACCACGGCCGAGATTTACGGGTGGAAAGTCAGGTAAGATGAAAACCCTCTGGGATGACGCCAGCCAAGAGGGGGGCAAAGCTTTATTTATTCTGTGCCGCTGAGTGTTTTCACCTGACCCTTCAGGTATTTCTCTGCTTCAGCTCGTGCTGTTTCTGTGTTCCTGAGCGGCTTAAAAGCATCACTGGGACAAGACATGGGGACATCAGGGAGGGGGATGTTGCCCAAAATCTCCCTCCCTGCTTTCTGGCTGCCAGCTCCAGCCCTGAAGGCAGAAACCCCCCAAATCATGCAAAGGAGCAATGTCCCTGTGGCCACCTTACCTGCGGCGTGGTCTCGTCAGTGGTGGTGGCCACGTTGGAGGCGAGGGAAGCCACCTGCACGGCTTGCTTGCGGGCTGCCAGGAGGATGCGGCAGTAGGTGAAGGAGATGGCGGCGGATGGGAGGAAGAAAGTCAGGCAGGAGGCCACCAAGGCATAGGGCAAGCTGACCAGCAGCCGGCACTGGTCCTCGTCCCCCCGCAAGGTGACGTTTGGGGACGGGACCTCAAACTCCAGCTTGTGCCAGCCCATCTTGATGGGCAGGAAGGAGGCCAGCGCAGCCAAGGTCCAGGTGGCCAGGATGAGCCAGAGGGCTCTGCAGGAGGTCATTCGCAGCTTGTATTTGAGGGGGGAGATGATGAGCAGGTAGCGGTCCAAGCTGATGACGCAGAGGTTGAGGATGGAGGCGCTGCAGCACATGACGTCGAAGGAGTACCAGAGGGAGCAGAAGTCACCCTGCAGCACCCAGCGGCCGTAGAGCTGGTTGAGCATGGCTGGGGGCATGACCACCAGCCCCACCATCAGGTCGGACATGAAGAGGGACACCAGGAAGTAGTTGGAGGTGTTGCGGAGGGAGCGCTGGGTGACGATGAGGAGGATGAGGAGGAAGTTCCCTGCTGTGGTCAGCAGGATGATGAAGCAGAGGAAAGCGGCCACCCAGCTGCTCCCCACCAGCAGCGAGCGCTCCCCCAGCACGCTGGCGTTGGGGGCCCCCAGGTCGCCCTCCATCAGGAGCCAGGCGGCAGGGCTGGCTCGGAAGCTTGGGAACCTTCTCCGGCTGTGACCTGTGCTAGGTGATCATCGCTGGAGCCAGCTCCAGGGGAAGAAGTACCACCCCTCTGCCTCCTCTCCGTGTCCGTCCTCCTTCCTCCTCTCCTTGTCTTCCCCCACTCTCTCTCTCTTCACTGGCAATCAGGGCAGAGTGACGTTCCCAGGAGCCGATCAGCAGGACCAAGGTTCCCCTCCCTGTTACTCACAGCCAGGCATTTCCTCATCCCTGCAAATCCCCCGGTGCTGGGATGTCCTTGGACACGGCTTCTGGACACCGGGGATGCTCCGGACACCAGGGAGGCTTCGGGTGCTCCGGATGACGGGATGCTTGAGATGCCAGGGATGCTCTGGTGCTCTGGATGTGCTGGACCAGGGAATAATCTGGACCGCAGGATGCTCTGGATACTTCAGCTGTTGGGGATGCTCTGGACTCCAGGATACTCCAGATACCAGGGATGCTCTGGCTACCAGGATAATCTGGATGCTGGGGATGCTCTGGACCCAGGATACTCCAGATACCAGGGATGCTCTGGACCCAGGATGCTGGGGATGCTCTGGATCCAGGATGCTCCAGATGCTCTGGACCCAGGATACTCCAGACACCAGCTCTGGACCCAGGATGCTCCGGATGCTGGGGGTGCTCTGGACCCCCGGGGCTCGGCTCTCACTCCCCAGCTGGGCTCGGCTGCCTGCAGAGCTCTGTCCCCGGGGCCCCAGTGAGCAGCTCGGTGCCTGAGCTCTGCTGCTGCTGCAGCCAGAGCCAGCGAGGAGCGGCAGAGCAGCCCGGAGGCGAGTCTGGGGATGCTCCCAGCCAAGCTCAGCCCTGAGGAGGAGGAAGATGCGAGGCGCGGGAGTGTGGGAAGGTGCCTCTCCCCTGGCAGAGGTGCGTGTGTCGGTGAGTGCGTGTGTGCAGGTGCCAGCCAGACTTTTACCTGGTGCTCCGTGGTGCACAGCAAAGGATGCAGAAATGCTGATTCGGAGGAGGTGGGGCCGTGGCTGGAGAGGAGGAGATGAAATGAAATGCTAATGAAAACAGGGAGCTGGTCGAAACTCCACAAAGTGACAGCCAGAGAGTTCTCTTTTCCGCCTTAAAGAGACAGCCAGCACCAGGCTCTACCTCCCCTCCACCGGCCACCTCTGCCAAGGCTGGAGAGCCCGCGTTTGCCGGGCCGGTGGGCAGCGAGCCACGAGCCAGCACGTCTGCGGCGAGGCCCAGCCAGCAGCACCGAGTGCCAGGCTCCATCCATCCTCTGGGCCAGTCGATAAAAAAGCAAAATTTTGCAAAGCCCAAGAAAAAGCAGCAAAAGCAGCATGCAATAGCCCACAGTGGGCTGCTCAGGAAGCAGCCAGAGGGGTGGAAAGGACTCGCTGGCTGATTTTCCAGCAAGCTGTGGCCAGGGATGGAGGGTGTGAGCAGGAGCCAAGGGAAGTGGCTGCCCTCCCGCCGGGACATCCAGGGATCTTGCCCCTCGGCTCCGGGGTTCTTTGGGCAGGTTTCAGGGCAGCCCAGGACCCTGCCTTTGCAGGGCAACCCTGGGTGGACCCAGAGCAACTTGCCCTTTGGCAAGTGGGAGGCAACATGTCAGTGGGTCCTGCTGGCTTCTTCATCCCTTCTAGTTCAGAAGACACTTGAAGTGTTGTTGGTATCCACACCACCATCTCTATGCTTTGGGGCCAATACCTCGGGGTGCTTGGCAGGGACCAATTTGGTTGTTTTTAATTAGCCTGCTGCCAAAAAGCTGTTTTGTCTTCCAATAAATGGCTGCGATTTCTGTTGCGGACAGACCAGAGCTGAGGGCACTGACTCCAGCACGAACCGGAGCCATGTGTGGGTCTCTGTTGTGCCCCTGGCACCCGCCCCTGCGGTCACAGGGCCAGGCGCTCTTCTCCTCGGGCCACCCTTAATGCACTTCCCCTGGGACAATGCTGCTGCAGATACGTGGGCCAGCACCCACTGCGCTGCCCAGCCACCCATCCGGGAACAGAAATTTGACCCTTTACCAAGATCTACTTTTCTAACGACCTTTCCAACAATGCTGTTGTGCTCTTCTCCGTGGCTGACCAGGCAATTGAGGGCTTGGAGCACGGGAGAGGGGAGATGCGAAGCAGGGTCACCTCTGTGCGTGGGCACAGCCCATATGGAGCCCAACATCTCCGTGCTGCTGGAAAGCTGCTCAGCCGGTGCCATCAATCGCACCGGGACAAGCTCTCCTGGGAGCCCTCGCTCGGCGCCTGCCCTCCCTCTGCTCCCCCAGGACCCCTCTCCTCGGATGCTCCCGGCCAAACTTCCCCAGCCACCTCTGCGTCCCTCTGTCCTGGCAGGCGTCCCAGGGCAGAGCGCGCACACGCAAGGCTCTGATCGCAGCAGGAGGTTTCTTTGGAAAAACGCTTGCACCAGGAAACCCTCGCTTCCTCGCCCCATCTGTGCTGGGAGCAAGCGAGAAAACCCACCACAAGCCCCCGCTGCGGCTGCCTCCCCAGCTTGGCTCCATCAAGGCAGCAGCGCAGATTTATCCCAGCTGGGTCCGTGTCAGTGCTGAGCGAGGAAGTCGTGCCACGGTGCAAAGCCACGCTTCCTTCCCAGCCTCTGGAGCATCTTCACCAGAGCTTTTGCTCCAGAGGAGGAGATTGGATCAGGAGTGTGTCCTTCACAACAAGGTATGCGGGAGGTTTTGTACGCTCGGTTTGGATGCGTTTGCTGGGGGGGCTGAATCTGAATTCATGGAGTCACAGAATGCTTTGGGTTGGAAGGGACCTTTAAGGCCACCTGGTTTAACCTCCTGCAGGGAGCAGGGACATCTGCAACCAGAGCAGGTTGCTCAGAGCCCTGTCCAGCCTGACCTTGAATGGTTCCAGGGATGAGACATCCACCACCTCTCTGGGCAACCTGGGCCAGGCTCTCACCACCCTCAGCGTCAAAAATTTCTTTCTTATATGTAATATTAATCTACTCTCATTTAGTTTAAAACCATTAAAAACTGTCTTAAAATGAGCTCCAAATCCTACTGTTGCCCCTGCAAAAGCTTCTCTGCTCTGGCAGCTCTGCTGGCCTCTCTCCCCTGCGCTGTGTTCCTAGACCCATATGCAGGGGGTCACGGTTCCCACCAGCTCTGCTCTCCAGTACCACAGGCAGGGAAAGCAAAACCAGGTTGTCAACAGCCACCCAGACATCAACGGGGCCAAGAAAGGGCTGGTGAGCTGGAGGGAGTAGAACGGGAAGGCTGAGGGACCTCGGTGAGGACATCGAGGCCGGCCAGGGCTTAGTGCAGCAGGCTCCAGTAACGCAATCTGCTCTCGGGAGCTCCTTCCATCTTGTAACTGGGATGGCTCCTTAGGGCCCGCTTTGGGCAGAGCCTGGCTAGCTACCTCTCAAAGACTTGTGTTGTCCTCTGCAAAACAGCCCTCTGCTGCCGGCCTCCACTGCAGCCCAGGCTGTGCCGAAAGGACAGGGAGAGATCCTGCTCTGACCACCTTCGTCTGCAGCTCCGGGAGTTTATAGGCACGGTCTTCCTGCTAAATCCAGCTCCTGTTTTCAGGATGTCCAGGTCCACATCCATGTCCAAGCTCGCCTTCCTCCACTCCAGAGGCACTCCTGGAGGCCACCAACATCTGGATGCCAGGAAACACGCTGGATCGAGAGTGTCACCTAGTGGCAACAGAGCTGATCAAGGTTGCGTGATCCCGTGGAGTCCCCACGCACTTCCCACACCAGTGGGACCCAACAGCCCTTGAACCTCCAGGCTGCAGCGATGGGGCCCTCAGGGCAGCCGCGCCTGGGCACAGCTGGTGTGCAGGCTCCCGGTGTCCACATGCAGCCCAGATGAGGAGTAGTTGGGGCTGGTTCTCCCGTTTGTGGCTCTCCCTCCTCCTCCTCCTCCTCCTCCTCCTCCCATTTGGAACTCAGCAGAAAGCTGAAGGACCCATGGCTCTCCCATGCTCTGCTGGCCTGTCCAGTGTCCTGGTGTGAACAGCACTGCCAAAAGCCAGGCAGGCATCAGAGCACTGAGAAATGGAATTCAGAACTAATTTATTCAAGAAAAAAAAAACCAACCAAAAAACCAACCAAAACCTTGTAAAAAGGAAGGGGGGGGGGGGGGGGGGGTGGTTAAAAGAACTGGAGG
>VZZY01003854.1:43891-56806 GCA_013400335.1 Eurystomus gularis | reverse complement strand
GGGGTCATTGATTACAAGCTCTGGAAGCTCTTGTCAGGACAGCGCCAAAGAAATCAGCTTTATACAACAGAGAGAAAAGGGGTAGGAGGAGGGGTCCGGGGCCGTGCCCCCAGCCCTGCGCCAGCAGTCCCCTGCGAAGGTACATCTCGGCCCTCTTCTCCCTCCACCACCGTTAAAGTGCAGCGGGGAGAGGGGCTGGCTCCCACCCAGACCACCCCAACACGTGAGCCTGCTCCTGGCCTTCCCCTGCGGGCCACGAGACGTGAAGCCTCAGCACCCCTCATCCCCAAGGAGCTACGTGAGGGCCATGAGGACCAGCAAGAGAAAGGCTCTCGCCACCACAGTTCCCAGCAACCTCATGCAGGCAGCCCCAGGGACACAACCTGGGGCAAAACGCTCCCCAAGAGCTACCGAATATGAGGGGATTGGGGTTGAATTAAGATCCAGCAGGTTCCAGGAGGAACAGCACGTCCACGCTGAACCCACACGTCCTCGGGCAGGCAGGGCAGGCGGGAGGAAGAAGAGATGCCGCTGGTCCCACATGCCCCAGGAGAGATGTGCATCTCTGGTGGGAGTGTGGAGAGACCGCGTCCCTTCTTCCTCCACCCCAGGTACGAGCTGTTTCCAAGAGACAAACCCAGAAGGACCCAGCAAGGGCTCCACGGCTGGTTCAGGAGCCGGCAGGCAGCCCCTGCGGAGCCCAGCTCAGCTCTTGCTCTTAGTCAAAACTCCCTTGTCTGGGCTCCCGCTCCTCTCAATATATTATTACTATTATGTGCAAGTAGTTTTGGATCAGAAAACACCGAGCCCTCCTCTCTCTCCCTGCAGCTCCAGCCCCACACCCGCCTCAGCCCTGCGTGTGCCTCACCGCATTCCTCCAGCCCCAGGGTGTCGTGGAGAGCAAAGCGTGAGGGTAGCTACTAGACAGGAAAGACTCCACCGCCCCCCTCCCTCCCCAAACTCCCTCGCTCACACCCCCTGCCCACGCTGCTGGCTGTAAGGACAGTCCGCGGAGGGCCAGGTCACTCCTCGCCCTCCTCCTCGTGATGGTGGTGGCTGGAGGCAGGAGGTTCTTCCACCTCCTGTTGGTGGTGGGCATAGTGATGGGGACTGGGACCTTCAGCGGGCATGTTCTCCTCTGCGTTCAGGTAGACGTTGAACAGGGCTCCCTCGTGGCTCGGCTCCTTCCCGCAAGCCTGGCAGCTACAGTGAAGTATCTTCTCCACCAGCTTGTCAACCCTGGGGATCTCGTCGTTGCCTGGACAGTCCAGTGTCACCTGGGCAGAAGGACGAGGACACAGTGAGGACACGTGGCTGCGGGAGGTCTGACCCGCCCCGTGACCTGCACACTTGGGGTATTTTAAGCCAGAAGTGATGGCTCGCTGTCCACACAGACAAACCTCCACAGTCAGTCTGCAAGGCAGGAGTTCTCCAGGAATGTCTTTGCAGCATCACAAGCCGCAGAGACCCGGGGAAAATGCACCGACTCAAGCAGGACACTGCTCCCAGGCGCTACTGGCACAGAAATGCCTGTGGTAACTGCAAAGGCCACCCACAAGACATGTTGTTGAGCATCTCAAGACAGTCTGGACAAACCATCTGCCCAAATCCTCGAGTTGAAAGCAAAGCAGAAAGCTGAACGCAGCTCCCTGGGTGCCCAGGCTTGCCTTGCAGGCAGGGTTCATGGCTCTGCCAGGGTCCATGGTCCAGCCCTGTGATCCAGGACCTGAAAAGGAGGATCAGGGGAGAACCTCTCGTTCTCAACAGCTCCCTGAAAGGAGGCTGGAGCCAGGTGGGGTTGGGCTCTTCTCCCAAGGAACAAGTTTTACTTTGGACATGAGGAGAAATGTCTTCCCTGCAAGGGCTGTGAAGGGCTGTGCCAGGCTGGGCAGGGCAGTGGTGGAGTCCCCATCCCTGGAGGGGTTTCCAAGCCGTGGAGATGTGGTGCTGAGGGACATGGGTTAGTGGTGCCCTGGCAGTGCTGGGGGAATGGTTGGACCTGATCTTAAAGGTCTTTTGCAACCAAAACAATTCTGTGATTCTGTGAAACTGCGAAGCCCAAGGGTGACTGGCAGATGGGCTGTGGGAAGTGCTGCTGGACATCAGAGAAGGCAAAAACTCCCAAGTGAGAGGAGGTGACAAAGGGAGCGGTGGAGAGAAGAGGCACACGGGATGAGCATGGGAATGAATAATGCAGGGACTGACGGGGGATGCTTCTGCAAACAGCTTGAGAAATGCATCATCCACCACAGCAGTCACGCTGCTTCCAGCAGCTCCTTCCAGGCAGCCATCTGGAGACAGGCCACAGTCACCCAAGAGACACCCTGGAAGGGAACAACGAGCGGAGAAACCTCAGGGAAGGAGAACAACTTGCCCTAAAGTGGTGGCAGAGCAGAGCTGCAAGGTCCTGCAGAAAGAACCGCGGAGCAGGCCGGGATACTCACGATTTCCCACATGGACTGGGCTGGCATGCAGGAGTCGCAGTGGACCAGGGACTCTGTGGACTGAGGGAAGGTGTTGGGGACGCTGTAGCTGAAACACTGTCCCAGACAGGCCCTGTGAAGACAAGGAGGGACAAGGGCTCAGGGGAGGTGCCTGGTCTTCCCAGCGAAGGCAGGAGGAGATGTGACCTTCCACTGAGGCATCCAGACGGCAGCCAGGCAGAGGCAGGACACCCCGCCTGGCTTCTTGTGCGAGTGACAGTCCCCAGAGCCACTCTGGTGCCACCTTCAAATGGACATCACCTGCATCCAGCTCTGTGCTGAGGGTGGATCCATCCGTACCTGTTCTGGATGGACTTGGACTCGCAGCCACTGTGCCCCACGATCTGTGTGATGTTCTTCGCCTCGCACCAGGCACTCTTGTCCGGGAAGAGGGCGAGCTTGTTGATGGGGGGCGGCGCGGCCAGGAGCAGCGCTGGGAAGAGGACACCAACCACGAACCATAACATCATGGCCGGCTCTGCCAAAATCCTACAACTGGAGACAGAGAGCAAAGTGTGAGCGGGAAGGAAAACAGGCAAGCAGCTCATTTCTCCAGCCCCGCGGCAGTTCTCAGCCATGACAAGCACAGGTACGTCCTCCCACTGTGTTGGTGCTCACATCCTGAGGTGCCAGAGCCTGGCCCACAGAGGTTGTGGAGTCTCCTTCTCTTGAGACTCCAAACCTGCCTGGACATGATCCTGGGCACCCTGCTCTGGGTGAGCCGCTGGAGCAGGGGGTTGGACGAGATGATTTCCAGTGATCCCTTCCAACCCCCACCACGCTGGGATTCTGTGACCTTCCCTCCTTGGCCAAGGAGGCTCCTCAGAACACCGCACGCGGAGTGGGACCTGCTGCTCTGCCTCTTCCCTCTTCAAAACAAGCTCTGGGACAGGCAGACACCTGCGTTACTTCTCCCAAGCTTTGTGCCAGGAGCAACAGCAGGCTCTTCATCATTTCCCACCCAAAGCTGGGCTGGGAGAAGTTTGCAAAACAAAAGCGTCACCGCCACAGGCTGAGCCAGGTCGGAGAAGTCACAGACTGAAGAAATGTTTTGATTTGAGGAAGGAGCAGATTTCCCCACTTCCTTTTCTCCCAGCTTAAAAGCCAAAGCTGGCCTTGCAGAAAGCCTTCCAGGAGATAAGGAACCACTTTCCCAGGAAGGAAAACCGCTCCCCTCCTGGAAGCGCGCACCAGGTGTCGCTGCAAGGCAGCAGCAAGCAGGAGAAACCTCAGTCCAGAGGCTAGAAACCTGCAGAAAAACCCATTTATTTTTATAGAGCCACTCAAATTCACCAACCGGAGACTCGGAGGATGGGAACTCAGCCTGCAGACAAAGCGGAGAACCTTACACCAGCACAAACGTCGCTCGCAAAGGTGGTCGGTGAGAAGGTTGCTCACGGCCCCCGGAGAACCCCCACGCAGGATTCCTCGCGGGCCAGCTGTATTCCTGAGCCAAGGTGCCTGCCCGAACCCTCCCAGTCGCTGGGGAAAGGCAGATGGAACAGCATCATAGAAACAGGGAAATTCTTTCCTTTGTGGGGTTTGGATGGAGTCACGGCGAAAGGCACGCATGTATACTTTCTAAAATCCTTGTTAGAACCATGTTATTTGTTATTTCCCTCTATTTATTTAGCCGGACGAAGATCCAAAGCCCACACTGGAAAGACTCCTGTGGCTTCCCATGGCTGCCGGGCCCAGCCCTCTAACGCTTGCTGGGAAGGAGAGGAAAATTGCCTTGTTTATCAGACCCCGGTGTCAGAGGCAGCTCCGCGCTGGGGGGTCCCGGCCGGGCGTTCCCCCGCTCACGCAGTCTGTCCGCATCGTCTTCACCAACACGTCCTCTGCCGGAGGAGCACCACGTTTATCCAAACTAAGCACCTCTCACAGCTCCAGCTCAGATATTTTAAGGTCATTATGGGACAGAAGGTTTTGCCCTCTTAGCCCTCCACTGAGCCCAACCTCCTGGATCTGAATCAAGAGAGAGATGAGAGCGGGATGATTCCTCATCCTCCATCGCAAGGCAGCCAGAAAAGGGCATCCTCACACCTTGGCCCCAGGATCTCTGGAAGAATCAAGTGAGGTCTCTCCCTGCTAAATTTCCGTATTTCCTAGTGATACAGGAACCATAATGGTATAAAGCAGCAACTCTGGCTTCCTGACCCTGCCAGCACTTGTTCCTGTGGATCTCGTGGCTCCCTGCTGAGAATACCTGCACAAAGCAGGGTCTGCAGGTCTTGGTTTGAGGTAAGCAGAAGGTTTTAACTCCTGAACTTGCCGTGCTATCAATGTGGTTAAATACACTTGTCCTGAAGACAACTCTTAGGGCTTATTTCTGCTTTTTTTTCCATTGCAGTGGGGGAATTCTGACATTTCTGCTAAGAAGAACACAACTAAGCTGCACAAACACATACACTTGGTTTGCTTGGTTTTCTGAAACAAGCATCACTCATTCCTCAAATGCCAGCGGCTCCATGCTGAGGAATCCCGCTCCCAAAGGCAAGTCCCAGATCAGAGCTGGGATGTGACCCAAACAGCAATCACACCCCCCATGGAACAGCCGAAATCCCTCTGGAGTCAGCACACAAGTTCACTTCCACATGCCCAATTAAAGAGCAATTTCCTCCTTTCCAAAAAAAGGTGGTGGCTGGTTTTTAACAGGTTTCTGTGCATCTCTACCCAGCAGCAGAGGAGAACATTTGTGGCTGTGCTGACAGCCCTGCTTCCCTGGGACCTTGTTTTTTGCCTGGAGGGAGGTGTTCATTCAGAGGTGTTTCTGCTGCACTGGTCAGAGCAGACCCGTTGCCATCAGCAAGGATCATTCCCAAGCATCTGTGCTCCTGTCTCGCTCTGATATGGAGGGGAAGATGAGTGAGGTTGTGCTCTGCTACAGCACCGGAGCTGGCCTGGGTTCAGGAAAGCACTTAAACATATGCTTGAGCCCTCTCCTTTCCTGAGCAGGGATGTCTTCGCAACCAGGGCTTCCACCAGCATGGCCACCGGTCAGTTTGCAGAGGGGCAGTGGGTGAGCAGGGAACCGGGTACCCCTCTGGAGCTGGAGACATGGCAGCTCTACCCCGTTCTTCACGGTGCTGAGGTCCATGAAGACTTTCACTGCTATCCCCTCCTGATTCTAAGCCTTGAACAGGCCACAGGCCACATCCACATGGTGTTTTCCCTCTCCCAAGAATGCCCTGGAACCCAGAGGGCCACATTTCTAGTAAGTAACCAGGTTTACGCCAGCGCCTCGGAAAACATCTGATGCAGCTGAGTTTGGGAGGGAGCTGGGGCTGGAAACAGCCCGCTCACAACCGCGGCATGTTGGCTGGCAGAGTTCAAACCAGTCATGCGAACAGAGCTGCCACTAAAACCATTCATCTGACAGCAGCCACAGGGTCGGAGACAAAAGCACCGTGTTCCTTCTCCCCCCCGGCTGGGAAGGGAAGGGGAAAAGGAAGACAAGGCACCCGAGCAGGTTTGCAAACTCCCGATTAAATAAAGGCATTGAGCACATTCCTCCGTGACAAGCTAAATTACACATTGCAGCTCCTAAAGGAACAAGTGTGTGCTCCCCGGCGCTGACCCCAGCCCTGGCCTGCACTTCCCGGCACACAGGGGCTTCTTTCTCTTCTCCGCACCAGGGCACGGGTTTTTTTTTCCCCTGCTAGTCAAAGCTTTTCAAGCAGAAAGTTCAGCTCAGTTCCGGCAGACCCATCGGCCCATGAGGGTCTCCCCCCTCTCCCTCCGCAGGGAACCGTATGGCAGCTTCCTCCGCCATCCCTTCGGCACGCATTTGAGAAACCAAATGACTCAGCCCTTGAGCCTGGCACATCCCGGACTCCGGAGACAAACAACTTGTGAGCGCACGCACAGCTGCAGCCTTGTGCTGAGGGGCCCTGGAGCCTTTTTCCAGCCTGTCCCCATGCCCGAGGAGCTGAGGGGTAAAATGTCCAAGGGTGACGGGTCTCAGCTGTCCCAGCTCAGCACCCCTGTGAGGCCTGGAGAGCCTGGCAAGGAGCCCTGCCAACGGCTGAGCCTCTTGTGAGGTTTGGAGATCTGCTGGTGGCACACTCAGATGGTTGGTGTCACCTAGAAGATCTCCTTCCTCCTGTCCCAGCAGTCCCAGGGACTCTCAGGAGTCCTGCAGGCAGAACAGCCCCCGCCAACGCCTGGAAGCAGCTGGGAACATCTACATGGTTACATCGGCTGGAGGACAATCACGGGAATTACCTCGGAGGCCACGTTCCCACCATCCAGCCCACAGCTGTTCTCGGCCATTTGGAAACCAAACCCTTCTGGAGGAAAATAAAAAAGATCTAATCAGTTTTTACCCTCTTTTTCCAGTGGGAAGTTGACAGCATAATACAAGGCAAGCTGCAGGTGGACATGGAGAACATTTCATGAGTGGTTTAATATATTTATAGGTCTTTTTCTTATCCAGGATCTTGCAATTTTGCCAAATACATAAAACCACAGACACAGGTATATTGTGCTCATGGCCACACACGCAGCATCCCAGGTTCTGAGAGGCAAGAACCCCTAAGCTTTACAAACAGGGCTTAGCCAAGGCTCAAAGCCTGCGAATACGGCACAGAAACCGTGTCAGCTCCGTGCTGTAGAAAGGAAAACGAGGCACGAAGCCGGGAAATGGCCCTGCCTCAGTGCCTGAACCAGTGATTCAAGTCCTTGTGTGAGATGAATGATGAGATCTCAGCAGAGATGGACAAGGCGAAGGTTTCAGCTCCTGGTCTGGATCAGAGCTGGGACCTCCGCCTGCCTCCCTGGACACGCGCCTGCCCTGCCCGGTGCAGCTGGCTTCCCACCCAGCCTGGCTCTCAAGCTGCACCGCGCCGAGCTGCCAAGAGCAGCCCCACGTTGGTGGCAGCCGTGAACCACAGCCGTACGGGGGTCCTGCCTTTGCGTTCAACGAGTTATTTGTGCCATTTTGCTGAGAAAAGGTTCTGCGCGGCGCTGCTGGGAGGAGGGGGGGCCCCAAAGACACGCTGCTGAGTGCGCTGCTCCGTGCCTCAGTTTCCCTGCTTGTAAAACCAGAGAGAAGGAAGCGCCGTATGCCGAGCGAGCTGCTGGGTGCAGAGAGAGTGGGAAAGCGCAGGGAGGTCCTTGGAGAGCCAGACTCCCTTCGAGGGAAGAGGCTGCCCGGGGCAGGAGGGGAGGGATGGCTGCCAACAGCCCTTGCCCCACACGATGCGGCGTGTGTTCCTCGACGGGAAGGTGCTCAGGGGAAACGCAGAGAAGGCGGGAGTCAGGCCAGGACATCGCTGTGTGGTGAGGGAGTCACACAAGGACACCGAGCTGCAGGGCAAGGGGAAGAGGAAGCTCTCCAAGGACTTGGGTGGGATCACCCTGGCCAGGAGCCATCTCGTTGCAGGTAGCTGTAAACGCTAAAAGGCAACCGATAATTTAGGCACCTAAAAGGAAGCAAAGCTGCAGTAAGTAGCTGATTTGGTGGCAACTGGAAAGAAACATGGCCCACAAAGATCCAGGGCACGGCTCTCCTCAGACATAGGATTTAGTCTACACAGTAACTTCAGAATACTACAGGGAATCGCCTCTTAGGAATCTCAACTCAATATTTGCTTGCTTGGAACAAAAAATACCATAAGCCAGCATTTTTAGCAGGTCGAGATTAATTTTAAACTGTGAAAACCTGAAAAGTCACTTTGCACTGAAAAAAATAACAAACCAACTGATTTTATTCCGTACTTGTCCACATTCAATATATCCCCTCTTTCCGAAATTTGCATTTGGCTAAAACTTGACATTTCAATATGGCTGCAAAAAATACAAAGTACAACATTCTTTTGGGGACTCCGCTGTCGTACCTGCCATATCCCACATTAATCTGATGGATGTCACAGCCATGTGGTGGGAGAGAGGGGAGAGAACTATGCCCTGAAAATGCCCAGAGGTCGTTCTTCAGGACAACGAGGGCTTAACTGAACACAGAAGTCTCTTCCGAGTGGAGAGCTTCAGTCTTGCTTTGCTGGGCTGCAAAATCTGGGAAGAAACTCAATTAAAAAAAGGGGAAACTCAACAATAAAAAGGGGTGACCATAGGAAGATATGTTTGATATTTAACACGCAAAAGAAACAATCCTACAAACTCTCTGATAGCGCAGCAAAAGCCGTGTCGTTCCTCACTCTGGGTCTGGCTGCCTCTGCTCCTTTTGGGAGATGTTGGACCTTCCCTTTCCGTAACGTATTAATTTCCACTCAAGCATGGTTGGGCGATTCACAGAAATAAAGCAGAAACAGAGAAAAGCAGGGCAGCGTTTTTAAGGCCCTCTCCCCTTCCCACCTTTGGACAGAATTTCAAAAGGCTTTGGTAACACCGGGAGTTTCAATCTGGCTTCTCGACCATGCACTGAGAGCAACTCGGATTAAAATCCAAGCTCCTTTACCTACAAAAGTCATTGGAAAGCTATCTCTGGACTTAGATAGGCCTCAAAGGGGTTCCTAAAGGAGCTCTGCTGGAAAAGGGACATGCTAATGGCCTGTGGAGGAGGCAAGAGTAATATAAACAGGTTCTGGTAATTTGTTTCAATTGCTCAATTTCTTCAGCATTAAGAACAATGACGGTCAGGAAAATGCATCAGCCTAAAGCACAGGCATAGACCCCGGCCCCACGGCACCCTCACCTCCCTCTCTTCTCTGAGCACCTGCTCAAAACGGGGGCTCTGAAGCCCCCAAGAGCAGGGACTGGGAAAACCAGCCTGGTAACTGCCCCCAGCAGCCGGCAGTTTTGGGGAGCAGCAGGACTGGGGTGTCTGGGCGAACTGGAGACCCTGCGAGGATGGACTAGTGGCCATGTGCTTTGGCTAGAACAGTCCCCAGCGGTAGGTCGTATCCCAGATAATATGAGAAATAGGCGCTTTCAAACACAGCTGTTAGCAGCTTTTCAGCCAGAGGCCTCGCTCGCTTGTCCGGACCTGAACAAGGCTCGACTCCCTCCTGCATTCCCCCCGGAGCTGGTGTTTCCCACACTCGCTGCCGCAGAACGCGGCCGGCACTGTCGGCCTGGCTGGAGCTGAGGGCATCAGCTGGAGCTTCGGCCACACAGGAGGACCGCAAGCGTCCAAACGTGGATCCGAAGTTGAAAATGCCATGCGATGACAGCGACGGCCGCCCTGCAGCCAGGCTGCCCTCTCTGAAGCCATCCCTGACCCCTGCACGCAGCGGTTTCCCACCCAGTGTGGAGAGGGCTTGTCTTTTCACCCACCACGGCACCGCTAACCGAGAGCCTGACCACCATCGCTCGCCAACGTCCCCAAGCTCCTGGCTCCAGAGCGTTTCCCCTTGCAACGGAAGCTACAACCGCTCCCCGCCTTTTCCAGGGAAAGCAGCTTTCACGGGGCTGGTGTTAAAATCCGCAGGGCCTCCGGGAAGGGTCCCGAGAGCCGTTCACTTTCACCCGTGCCTGGTGTGCAGGCACCAGCCATTTCCCCGGGGAGCCCTTCTCCCAGCAGGCCCAGTTCTGCTTTCACTTAGAGTGAGGTAAACTGGGACCAGCTCCTCCGAATGACTCCAGTGGTGCAAATGAGATCAGAATCTGGCACCGCTCGTCCTACTCAAAACAAGCATAACTGGAACCAGATAAAACCAGTTCTGGTACATAGTGGCCACCAGGATGATTATTTCTTTAATTTAGCACACATGCCGTGTAAGGCCACGCTGCAGCCGGCGACGGGAGTTGTCTCGAATGCCAGCCGCGCTGGCTTTCGGCTTGCTCGGTCATTCATTACCAAACTTGCATAAAAAATCAAGCCCTGTCCCATGCAGCTCGCGGGATCAGGTTCCCAGCTGCTGGAGCAAGAGGTGGAAAGAGGGAAGGAGAGCGGGCTTTGCGGCTGAAGCTGTGGATCTTTCTGTGGTAGTTCAGGGTCCTTCCTGATGTCTCCTTCTCCCTTTACACCCGTTTAGGCCATGTCTTCGTCACAAGAGCAGAAATCCAGTCACCGTGAGCGCTGTTTTGCCCTCTTTTAATGTCTGCTTTGTGCTGCACCCGTGTTGACGACATTAACCCCAGCGTCGGTGTTATTAACCCCTGGCGCTGACTGCAGTATCTCCAACATCGAAGCGTAAAACCATGTGGCAGGGCAGGGCCAGAGGCTTTTGGGGGTAACGCCACAGCTCGCAGCCCAGTTGGGATTTTCGACTGCTACCAGACGTGCTGGGAGCCAACCTCACGCTTGACATTTTTATGGTTTCTCCTAAAACTGCAGGATCGGGCCCAGTAACCACAACAAAATCAACCCATGAACCGAATGTTTTCTTCTCTCTGCACAAGTTGTCCAAGCTCTGTACCAGAGAAGAAGGAGGTTTAAGCCACACGTGAGAGAGCGACCAAAGCAAGGGCCCGATCCTGACGCCATTTCCAAAGCTCAGCTCCAAAAGACTTGGCCGGAATAGGGGTAGCGGCCCAGCCCAGCTCCACAAGTGGTAGAAAGGAGCATTGGGTCGCTCCGTTCCCACCACCAGAGCTAATTTACACCCAGCAAAGCCCTGGCCCCCACCGCTCCCTACACAGAGCTGTGCGAGGAACAAAGGTCTGGGGAATCGGCAAGCACAGCTCCCGCCAGTGCAAACGGGAGGCGTGGAGCACAGACCACCCCTCGTTCCCACTCCAGTCCTCCCGCAAAAAGAGGATTTGATCAGCCACTCATGTATTTAAGAGTCTGATTTGGGAGGGTATGAAGTTCTTAAATCCGTGCTGGACCCGCTGGTGCTCTGGTCCTTGCTTTATCACAGCGGATCTCCAAGCTTAGGCCACTACAGCAGAGGGCTTTTTTTGCCAGCACACTTCAAAAACCAAAAAGAGCAGGAGCACAGTCCCAGGACGGAGCAAGGTCCCGGCTCTGCCTGTCCCGCAGCCCCGGCAGCTACGATCCGGGAGCCGGTGGAGGTATCGCCGACACTTCAGTGGGAGCAGCACCGAGCCAGGGGAGGAAGAACTGCCCAGGAGTTTACGCTGCTTCTCGGGCAGGTTTCCCACGACTGTACCAGCTTAACGCGACCTTGGCAATGCCAACACACGGCCACGAGCGAAGTTACTCCGATACGGACAAGTCTTCAAGGCTACTTAAAAAGTGTTTTGGCTCACGGCCCAATCCTGCACTTCCCAGGCACCCAAAATTCCCTCCAGCCTGACTGTTTTCCTCGCTCTGGAAAGACGACCAGGCACTTAGGAAGACTCTGCTCGTTCGCCCTTTTTGCAAGACCGCAAACTCCCCAAGCTGGAATTCAGCACAGAGAGGTCAAGCCAAGAGCCCGGATTCTTCTCAGGGCTCTTTGCAAACACTTGGGATTTTTATACTGAAGGCAAATTCCATTTCCCATCCTGCGGTTTGCAAATTTGAGGCAAGCCGCTTTCTTCGAGATGGGAGACTGCCTTCGAGAAGCAAAAGCGCCCGTTGTATGTATACAGCTGATTTTGGGCTGGCTGAACACGGCACAGAGGACATTAACTTCTCAGGCTAAAAACGCCAGGGAAAACCCGGGCCTCGCCATAGCGCCGGGAGCTTTCTCCCACTCATTTCAGCAGGGTGCCGATTTTTCCCCCAAAACACCCGCCTGGCAAAGCCATGGTGCCCTGACTCCAGAAACCGTTCGCACAGGCTGAATTTGGGATTGGATGAAGTTAATCCTATAGGTAAAAGTTAGACTGTGGAGCAGAGCAGAAGCTTCTCCTAAGAGAAATGGTAGCAGGCAATAAGGGATTGTCCGGATCAACTTTAACCCAGCCTGCAAACGAGCTAAAGCATGTTCTGTCCCTGGGACACGGCTTAGAGAAATCCCCACTGTGCAGAAAACACGGCGATTATTGTACGGAACAGATCAGAACTGCCGCAAACACTCAGAGAAGCTGAAACACGATGTGAAGAGTCAAGAAACAGGTAGAGACAGATCGGCTCTAAGCCTCTGCAATACTCCAGCAAGCAGAAAAACTATTCGTAGGACACAAGGGCACAAACTCATCCCCAGCACAAAGCTTCGTAACAAGTTAACCGCCTTGCCATCGGGAAAATATCCTTCCTTTTCGGTACCCGACCGGCTACCCATCCTCCGGCGCCGCGGGCACGGATCGTTCCCGTTCTTTCCCCCGCTCTCCCGCCCGGTCCCGCTCCTTTCTTTCATCTGCGCTCAGGCGGCGGGGGAAATAGCGGGAGGCTCGCACAGCAGATCCCCCCCCCGCCCAGACCCCCAGAAGTCTGCCTCAGCTGCAACCCACCCCGCCCGTGGCGACATCCTCATCAATCACCGGGGAGAGGAGAAGGGCGAGGGGAGGAGGCGGAAAAATCTGGTGCTGATCAGCGGCGGAGGAAAAGCGGCAGGTCCGCGGCGTTCGGGGGGAAGGGGGGCGAGGGTGCGGACACAAAGCCGAGCCGTACTCACCACCCAGGCGACGGCGGGCACAT
>VZZY01003854.1:18148-43846 GCA_013400335.1 Eurystomus gularis | reverse complement strand
GGCGGGGGGGGAAAGAGAGAGGAGGGGAAAGAGGGAAGGAGGGAGGGACGGAGGAGGGACGAGGGAGGGAGGAGGGAGGGGAGCGCCGAGCGGCCCCGGGGCCAGCGGCCCCCTCCCCGGGCTCGGCTTGCCCCCGTCCCGGCAGCGGAGGGGATGCCCCCGACACCCACGGCCCCACGGGGATGGGCACGGAGCCCACACACCCTCCTGGGCGATGGGCTAGAAGAGAACGGGGGGAGCCCGCTGGCAAGGCGCCTCCAGGAAAGCCCCGGGTCCGGCACAGGAGAGCTGCGTCCCGGCGGGTTCCCGGCGTTTGCTCCTCGGGGACACCAACAGAGCCGGGGTTTGGCTCACGGAGCGCGAAGAGCCCTGTTTAAACACCACGCGTGATGGAGAGGGACGGGGCAGGGTCCTGGCCATAGGGAAGCCTTTGGGAAAGCTCTCCCAACACCAGAGAGGATGGGGTCTCTTTACTCTTCTTCCTTTCTTTTCCCCTTCCGCATCCTTTTCTCTTTCTTTTTTCTTTCCCTCTTTCCCTTTAAAATCCTCCCAGCCACACACAATCCCAGTGGAAGCCCGTCCGTCGCTACCTTTCAGTTACGGTAATTGTCGGGCACTGGAAGGGCTCCATTTCTGCAAAGGTGCAATTAATCTGACAGAGGCCTCCACATTAAACGCTGGCCCTACCCAAATCAAAAGATACCTGCAAGGCTCGGATGGGCTTTGCTGGCTCCTGCTGCTGAGAAGATTTGCATAGAGATCAGAGAAGCAGGAAGAGGAGGTGGGAAGAAAGCGAGAGAAGCCTTGGTACTGCCCTGGCAGTGCTCCTGGGGAGAAACCGGGAACGCCAGCAAAGGAACGAGTGATTTCTCGCTGCTCAGTTCCTCCCAGCTCTGGGACAATAAGATTTTGTAAATAGGATTGCAAAAAAACCTGCTTCCAGCATCACTTTTTTATCCTGCTGGATGCAGCTGCCCAGCCCTGAACTGTTCTGAACTGCTCAGCTCCGAAAGGGCCAAGGACAGAGGAAGGAGCAGCCTTTCACCACGACCACATACCCCATTGGGAGCCCAAAATCTCATCTCCCAAAGCGTTCACCCACTGCTGAACATGGGCTTTTGACTCATCTCTACCTGCTCCTCATGGCCAGCATGACCAGCTCTGGCCTGGGCGGTCTGAATAACATGATGAGTGAAATCGAGGAGACATGAGAGGCTTGGAAGCAAGTTCTCAGGTTTGTGGATAAATGAGGAAAAATAAGATGTAAACACCCCTAGCTATGAAGCAACAGACCATGGGCATTCAGGTGGCATCCACCAAAGTGTATCAGGTCCATGGTTCAGTTTTTGATGGTTTTTGTGGGATCCTCGGCACTGGGGTGCGATGACCCCTGAGCACCAGGCTGCACGCAGAGACGTGAGCCAGCAGCTGATTCCTTGCTTCCTACTATTCATTTGTGTTCCAGTGCTGCCAACAGCCAAAGAGCAGAAAAGGGAAACACAGGAATCTGTAAATCTGGGGGTGGGGAGGCAAGAGGAGCAGAGTTCAGGTTTTCTGGTGTCAGAAGAAACAGGCGGAGGTGCGGCATGACAGAGCAAGCTGGCTGCAGGATGAAAGGCCCTGCCGAGAGGCTGTCAGAGCCCTGGGCCAACGCTTTTCCCCTTCCTCTCTGGCAATGCGGTATCGTGCTCAGAACAAGGAGGGAAGACCTGGTGCCTGCAGATGTCATTTGGACAGACGCTGGCTCAGGCACGGGCTGGAGGCAGCTGGGAGCAGACAGGAGGAGAGCAGGGAGGACAGAAGCCATCCCCACCAGTCAGGCCTCTCACTTGCTGCCTGCCCCTCAAACCCCCGCGCCAAACCACGCTCTTCTTTTCACTCTGGTGTGACACAGTACAACTCTCCACTCTCGCTCCCTGGTGACAGCCCATTTCATCAGCCTGTCGTTCTCCACCATAGACAGACACCCCATGACAACACAAGCACACAGAACCTTGCCCAAAACATCTCCACACCCACCTATGTCTTCCCCATCAGCCCATTTCCTTGCTACTGGATCACCAAGGTTTTTGTGCACTGAGACCCAGCAGAAACCTGCTCTCTGGTCTCCAGGAGCTTCCTTCCCTCCCTCCCTCACCCGCTGTTGCTGTTTTGGGCCTGCTGACAAACGCCCACAGTGCCAGGGGCTCCCCGCTTGTCAGGACAGGACTAGGAGCTGTGGGCGTGAGAATTAAAAGGGTGTATTTGTAAGTTAAAAATAAAACTATTCCTTTTATTTGTGTCTTAACACAGATTCCAAGGCTCCCTGCCCGTAGCTGGATGCTAGAAAACACGTGGGGAAAGGCAGCTGGGAAAAGAGCAAGGGAAAGCACATGTATCCGCAAAGAGCTGCAGGGAGCAAGGGGGGAACTGCCCTTCCCAGATCCCCGCAGCGGGACCCACGCTCCATCTCCCCTCCAGCAACGTGTGATTCGTTCACCATCCCCAAGACACACTGCATAGGGTCCAAAGAAGCTCTCTCAAGGGCTAAACCCCCCGGCATGACCCACAAGGGCCTTGGGATGCTGATGTCTGGGTCTGCCATGGACCACCACGGCCAGCACATCCCTGCTTGTCTAGCCCACCAGGTCGATCCCCCTCGAGCACTGCATCTGCCTTAATAACACACACGGAGGTAAGGAGAGGCTGGAGGGGAAGCTTCAGCCACGGGAGGAATTTGGAGCAGCAACCTCCAGCAGGCCACAGGTTTGGGATAACAGGTTTGAGCTCTGGGCTGAAGCCCTTGGCGTAGGCAAAGCAGGAAGGCACGAGTCTTGATGGCGATTTGGCTAGCTGGCTTGAGTGGCAAAGTCCAACTTGCCTGGCCATGCGCAGGAAGAGAGATCTAGGGATGGACCTGGCTGGCAGGAGCTGTGCTGGGTAGTAAAGGAGAAGGACTTACCATAGAGCTCGTTAGAAAACATCTGGGCTCAGCAAATGACCTGGAATGTGCCTCAGCAGCGGGGCGCTCCTCTCTTCCCGAGTCCCGGGAATGCGAGCTCCCGCAGGGTAAGGCTCGAGCCAGCTGTTTCCTCTAATCCCATCAGCCTTCCCTTCAACTGGGGTCCAAGCGCGCACTCGGCGAGCTGGAGAGAACGAGAAAGTCCCGTTCCCTCCCCTCGGTGACTGGGATTAATGGTTTCTCTGTAGTGCCGTGCCAATGCATTTCGGGGCCCTGGGGCAGCAGGAAAAAAAATGCACCCCTCCCACCTCTGAGCAAGTCCAAGTGTGTTTAATCACTTTATTTTCCACCTTGCCCAATCGCTCCCTGCTCCCAGGCACTCTAGGCCCCTTTGTCCCTCCCTCCCTCGCTTCCCCAGCAACTCAGGTCACGCAAAATCCTTCTATTCAGTCCGTGTCTGCAGGGGCAGTTTCTATCAGGGAGGGCTGGGAAGAAGCTGTTGGGCTTCCTCTGCAGGTGCCCTCTTCCCTACGAGTTCACACAGTTTTTTAAATTTCTACTACAAAACTAACAGTTTCCTCCGACTCTTACAATCGGCCAAATCCCCTCTGATAACCATCTTATTTTCTGCCGCACAACTTCCCCTTGCTGCAGTCCCTGTGACCCTCTTCCTATACTCATGATTTCCCCTGCAAGGCCCTGGCCAAGCTCAGGGCCCCGCCACAATAGGTGCTTGCATGCGTTCAGAGACAGTTCTGGCACCGAAGCGCCTACGAACCGTCAACCAGTACAGAGTTAGAACGTCCACGTGTGTGCAGGGAACATTTTGCACATTACCGAAAGGAAACCAGCACCCGCCTGGACCGGGGTGACTCAGCCCGCAGCAGCACTGCGCTGCTGTGGCATGGGAAGAGGCTCACGCACAAACGCTTTAAGAAAAGCACCCAAAAGCACAAGTCTCCAAGCGCCAGTTTCTGAAGTTACTGCAAGAAAGACTCGGCATTTTTTTAATGAGGGTAATAGAGAAAAAAGACACTATCTATGTATTCACTCATAGATTAAACTCGTCTGCTCCCAGTCCTCTCACTTTACAGAAGACAAATGGAAATATAATCATAGTATCTAGTTCCAACCCCCCTGCCATGGCAGGGACACTTAATAATCCTGATGGGGATAATACAAGGACACATAATCCTTAAAGTGATAATTTTCATATTTTTGAGGGCGTATATTTTAGAGGTTCATAAAATTGCAGAAACGTGGGACCCTGAGATCCAGGACTGTGATTTTTGAGTTTGTGAAGTAGGTACTACTATTGCAGCTGATGAGGAGCTGAGTCTTAGCTGATCACTGCTTTCCTGAACATCCTGAGACACCCGTGCTAGCACTGGAGCAGTTTTTCATCATTCTGCTTTTAATTTGGCTAACAGGGATTGTCTCAGTGGCTGCTCCAATGTATGACAAGGGTTAATGTTGAAGCCTCAGTTAAGTGTAGGCTCATCCTGCGCTCAGAGGAGTCACAATGACCTTCTCTCTATCTCCTGGCCTACCTCGATTTATACCTAATATGGATATAAAATCCACAACTTAGCAGATAGTAAACGAGAGCCTCCCACGAGCACACTGCCTACTAGGATGCTCCCAACGATTTAAGGGAATTGTTTCTCAGGCCTTAAAAGAACCCGGTAAGCTTGCTTTCTCTGTTCTGTCTGACGCAGTGAAGGCAGCAGGACTCTGTGACCTTTCCCGTACAGTCCTTCCAGTGCACCTCCAGTCCCAGCCCGCAAATGCTCCTGCAGTTCCAGTCCCAGGCTTCCATCCGTCATTCAAAGATGCACTTATTGACATATGAAATACCCCGACTCTTGACAGAGTACGTGAAGAATTTCCTTCTAATTTCCAATCTAAATCTACCTTCTTCTAGTTCAAACCCATTACCCTTTGTCCCATCACTCACCTTTACCTTGTTCTTCCAGCATCTTCCAAGAGCAGAAGCCAAAGCACTCTGTGAACTGCAGAGTGCGATTCCATCCAGCGCAGACGGGCAGGGAATTGTGGGGTCCCACAATACACACTAGTTGCCTGTGCAGAGCTGAACTCCACCCAGGAATGAAGGAGGTCGGAAAGCTGTGACCAAGTGGAGAGGGTGTCACCATCCCCAGTTCACAGGGGAGAAGACTGAGGTGCTGCCTATCACAACTAGACTCCTAAACCCTCAGGTTGGCCCATGGCGTTAGTACTGCTTTGGGGTTAAGCTGTTGGTCACTTCTAACAATGTCAAGTGCAGCACTGAGGGGGAGGAAGAATATCCTCTAAAACTTCTAAAAAGAACCAGACTCCTTCATCCCACAGGAGATTTATGAGCCGAATTTGAACTGATAAAGGTATGACCTCTTCTGGGAAGGTGCATACGCTCCTCACTCAGCACCAGAGTCTGTACAAGCACTACCGATAAAGACTATAGATGAAGAGAGATTTAGTAGTCACCAACAAGTTTCTCAGCATCTTTCTAAGCTGCAGGTGGTTGGTATTCACCACCACGAGGAACACCCAGCTCTGTGTAGCTAGCAGTGCTGCACGGCTACGTGCTGACAGCCAGAAGTCACCAGAGAAGCAGCGATCCACAGCTGAGTTTCCATAAACTATGTTCCCATTTAGCTTCAACCTCCGTTAAGCATTTCACTGTGGGTGGGCTATAGGCTGGACTCTCCGAGTAGTTAAGACACCGTACGCATTGCACACAGCTGCCTACGGCGTGCCAGAATTTGCGCCAGTCCCCTTTACAAAGGCAGGGGTGGGAGACGAGGAAAAAAACTGTTTATTTCTTGCTGTTGGGATGTGTGTGGTAGAGGGGAAAAGCAACAACACGCAGGCAGCTCAGAGCAAAAGGAAGGGTCAGCAATGCCTCGCCGATGCAGAACACTGCTGAAAAACGGGGTTTTCCTAGCAGGTCGCTGCTTGTGTGTTCTCCAGCTCTGCCACCAGCCTCTCCCTTCTAGCCAAAGCGTAAGGGCTGCACCTCAAAGTAGATCACTACTACAACCACCACGGTCTCTTCCAGTCCACCCGCGCACCCACCGCTTGCATTTGCAAACAAGCACCTTCGTGATTTCTTTCACATTGCTCCAAAAACTCAGAGGGAGCCCAACGAAAATATCTGGAAAACCAATTCCTTCAGCCTTGGAGAATCATCTGTGTGAGCCCTCTGAAAGGGTTGAGTTACACCATCACCACTGGGTTTCCACTACTGGAGTGACACTGTCTCCTCGATACTCTCCCTCTATCTGGATCTGCTACCCAAGTTCATATTTAGGGTAGATCTACTAAGGCAGTGACTATCTTCTGGTATTATCCTTACATTGTACCTAAGACAGTGGTGTCCTGTTTCATGAGATGCAGAGAACTTGTAATACAGTTTAGTATTTTCTCTCCTTATCAGATTCTGATTTACACCGAAGTCATTATTGAGGATCTCAGTGTTTTACATCTTTTAGTGATCCTAGAAGGTACCCCCTCTTGGACAATCAAAACCGAATTCCAAACTTAGCAGAGATTTGCCATGAAGAATCTGGGGCAGTCTGAGGATAGCAAATGGTTGCAGGACATACCCTTCTGGAGTCTCGCAGACTATGAAGTGGGCAGCCTTCCCCTGAGACTCCATGACCCGCCAAGTAAAGACAGTCAGAAAGGATGGCTGATTGAGTCAACGGCTCAAGATTCCAGCTAGAGTTACCTCCAAGACTTACCACTGACCTTGCCTACAGCTTCTCCCATCTTTAAAAGTGGGAGTCCTACAAGACAGGCTACTGTCTACTATATAGGCTACTACCCACAGCCCTGCCAGGAGCTGGGAAGGGAATTTTCACAAAGGCCTGTAGTGATAGGATGAGGGGTGATGGTTTAAAACTGGAAGAGGGGAGATTTAGATTGGAAATTGGGAGGAAATTCTTCCCTCTGAGGGTGGTGAGACACTGGCCCAGGTTGCCCAGGGAAGCTGTGGATGCTCCATCCCTGGAGCTGTTCAAGGCCAGGTTGGACGGGGCCTGGAGCAACCTGCTCTAGTGGGAGGTGTCCCTGCCATGGCAGGGGGTTGGAACGAGATGATCTTTGAGGTCCCTTCTAACCCAAACCCTTCTGTGATTCTATGAATTCTAAAGCTTTCCACCTCCCTTAATCCTGTCTGTTTAGTTTGTAAATTCTCCAGGGCAGAGACGGGTTTTTATTTGTGTGTACAGCACCACATACAGCAAGGTCCTGATCTTGGCGAGGGCTCCTAGGCATGAGTGAAATACAAAGAAATGACGGTATCTTGATCAAACATGAAGAACTCAGATAAACAACAGAAAAGCAGCTTGATACTTTGTTTTTCGTGTAGTCTCTGCTTTTCCCTGACTTGTTTATTCATCTCAAAGCCTCAGCAGATATCTAATCACGCTGTTAAGAGTCGGATTTGTGGCCAGTCAAGCACTTAGGACGCTGTTAAACGTTGAAAACCAGTTCTATTCAGCAAACGGCTTATTTTTTTTTTCCCTGCTCCTAGATAGTGGTACGGTTTCTTTACTCACTGCGTTCTCATCATTTCCTATTAAAACCACATCAGGGTGACACAGGAACTTCTCCACTAACAGGTCTCACTCCGTTTTGGGTAGGGACACCTGACTTTTGGGCCTATCTTGTTTGCACTTTTTGATACTGATCCAAATCACGCTACAGTTAGACAAAGCAATGATTTCAGCAGGCTTAAGAAAGAAGGAAAAATGTGATAGTTTCCAGATGAGTGTATTATACTAAATTTAACATGCCTTTTGGTACTTAGAATTTCCACTTTTCCCCCCATCCATTTATGTAATTAGAAATCAAGCAGCAGGAAACGGTTCCTGTTGCAGCCTCAGCTGGGAGCAGGATGGTCTCATGCCCATGGAGGGAAACAAGAGCCATTTTGCACAGCTTACACGGACAGGTTCAAAACCAGGTTTTGAACAATACAACTTTAACGAAACCAAAACAAATACAGGCCCATTATGTGCCAGTTACATATTCATATATATATATACGTATCTCAACACAAACAACAAGAAGCAAGGCAGCTGTGAAAAACAAAACAAAGTCAGCTCTTACCCCATTTAAAGAGCAATGACAAATTTTAAATTCCAACTTTTCAAATTGTGCAATCTTTCCACACTTGCTCTAATGGATTTCATATTAATGAGCAAGAACATTTATTCTGATTATTCTCACTCTGGCAGTAAAGGACACGTTGCGAGTCGGAATCTCTGAGTTCCAGGGCCAGAAGAACCACTTGATGACGGGCCACAGTAGATGATATTAAGAATTAACCCTAAGAAGTCATATTTGAACTAAAGCAGAGCTCACCAGGGCAGGACAACTCATTACCAGGGACACTAATTAAAAATGGAACCTGCCACCGTGGCCCAAATGACACGGAGCTACCTACAGCTTTTTCTGCACGTTGGCAGTTGTGACCTTCTCCTGTTCCATACGCAGGTTGATGCTCTTCTGTCCAGCCACTGGCTCACCAGACTGCCAGCATCGCAGCACACACACAGACCTCCATAAAAACACTTTCCAAACCGCAGAGGAGCTATGGCTCCAAAGTACACAGTTCAAATTAAAAATTGGGGCCAGATAAAATGATTCCAAATTGGGAAGAAAGAAAGAGATCCTGTTTCCAATACGCTGTTTTGACCCGACTGATGAATGCAATCCGCAAGGGAGGAGATGGAAAAACAAGGACATGCTCAAGCAATGGTCCTGGATGGTATCATGCTTTGACAGTCTTTAATGCTGCTCTGGCATTAAAGTGATTTTATTTCACAAGTCCATCGCTCTAGGCGAGCTCTGCTCTGCTTGTTGACTCTGGGCACAGCTCAACATGTTTCTTCAGCGTGCAAGATTCACGCACAAGCGCCCAGGGAGAGGCGGGGGTGCAGGAGTGCTGCAGCACCCAGACCAGCTCTCAGCAAGATACGGAGTTTCTCAAGCTCTCTGAACTCGGAAGGCTGTCCCTCAGCCCATCCCCTTCCTTTTTTTGGCACAGTTTAAAAACAAATATTGCGCAACTTGTTTTCCATTGTGTTTTCCTTTCTGGAGAGGAATTTTTTTGTCACTCTTCCATTTGCCAGCACTCACCAGGCAGCAGAACAGGCTTTCAATACGGAAAGTCCTGTATCAACCTAGGCCATTCCTTTTTTATCTCAGGAGACACGCATTTACATCTTGTGCTACATGGACACCACGCAGCGAGCACGAGACAAAGAAAAGAGGCCCTCACGAGCCCTCGCAACAGCTAGAAAATTGTGCTGAGTAAAGCAGCAGTGAAGACAACCTCGAGTCAGGAGAGGAGCAGTAGACAACACGCCAACAAGTAAGTGCGAGGACTGGGGTAAATGTAAAGTAGAATGGAGTACTTGGACCAGTGACTTGCCAAGGTAATAAAGAGCTTTAAATATTTGTGACCCATTCCCAGACACTGAATGGTCTCTGATCTCCTCCCAGAGAAGAGGGGTGAAAAAACAATCAAGCGCAAAGGTGAGCTCCGAGCCAGCTGGCATGTGCAGCTGTTGAATTCGTTGAGGAATTCACTGTACCGATGAAGTTTCAAACCTGGGTCACACCCCAACTCAAAGCTACGAGAGACAGCCCTGGCTCGCAGTACCTGTCACACAGTTAGGGTCTGCCCTTTTGGATTCTGCCTCTTTGCAGAGGACAACATTCTCCTTCTAAAGGGCAACTGTACAAACAGGACACAGGAGTATTTATATTCCTCTCCAAACACCGGCGCAAGCAGCAGGGGCCTAGCGGGTGATTTATGAGGTGGGAATGCTTCTCTGAACTGTACGTTGGATGGGGGTTGTCTTTCCCGAGCGGAGAGGAACATACGACGGCTGTCTGTTCTGAAGAGGTCTCACAGTGGCTTTACCCAGGTGGTCACAGCTGCTAGGTACTTAAACTGAAGTCCTCTCCTGCCATCCTCTCGCTCACTCACATACAAAGTCAACACACCAGAAAAGGCCATTTTTCTTTTATTTATTTCCCAGAAGAGCTCTTCCTTGCACTTTCCAGACATGATACAAAACAAGCAACAGAACTTTGCTTCATGTACAGAAACAGTTTGTCGGAGTATAAAGAGTTACTGGTGATCGTTACTGAAGAATGTTGGCTTATTCCAGGGGCACTTCAGTATTCCTGAGGAATAATCATTGATTTCTCCTTCTTTCCCACTGGGATAGTCTTAGCCATTAGTCACTGTTCCTGTAAAGCGAGAAGACTTATATTATTAAAAAGCCACTGGGTTCCTTACATGGAAGGTGCTGCACAATGCAAAGCAAGCCACCAGCTCTGTCACGTTTCCAGAAGGCAGGCTAATGTTCTCATCTTCACTAGACTGAGACGTTGAGGATGGAGAAGTTCAGCAGCTATTTCCATACCAGAAGCATGCCACGTTTTCTGATAAAACCCTCTGTTCTCAGATCAAATGGGTACTTCAGGAACACCCAACATTATTGTTCAAGTTATCTATTCACAGACTGAATATCAGAGAGAAATCGAAGCCACAAAGGGCACAGGGAAAGGCTCCAGTTGCCAGGCTTCTCGTATTCCTGCACATCAATATAATCCCCAGTGCTACCGAAGGACAGGGTTGTGGGGTTTGGGGTGATAAATAGTACAGGCTAAATAACCTGAAAAATATGATACTATCCATTTTGCCACGTAATTCTCAGCCATACTGGTTTAAGCCTTGAAATAATTGCTAGATGTTGATTTTAAATTCAGCTGAAGTCACAGTGACAGCCATTGATCAAATTACTTAAGATTCTGAGGGCTTTTTATGACCACAAATTAGAACTCTCCTGCATTTAAGTAGTCTCTTGGCCTAGATGAGTGGCGCTTGCATTGGCATTAGGGTTTCATGATCAAATTACTAACCCAAAGGATGGGCGAGTGATGATCCATCATCCCAAGTGATGATGCAAGTTACAGCTAGAACAGCTGCAAAGTCCCTCTGTAATCTCCTGATTATTTGGTATCATGGGGGTCCTCTCTCCTCTCTCCTTCTCAGTTAGGATTCTGAATTAAGAACTTGATCCTGAAGAATCAAGAATCCAGACTGCCCAAAGCCCTGAGTAACGTGGTCTGACCTCACAGCTGACCCTGGATTGAGGTCAGACTAGATGACCTCCTCGAAGTCCTTTCCAACTTGAGTTATCCTGTGATCTCATGAACTTGACAGGCTCATAAAACAAGAAATAATTTCATTCCACTTAATCCATGTTACATTTCTCTCTCTTAATAAAGCTGATTTTCCTGCAGAATCTCCTATCTTGACAGGTTAGCCTTTGAGCAGAGCTCAGTTTTGTAACTGAAGTCCTACAGAGTTCAGTTACACCAGCATTTTCTAGGAAAAAAACAGATGAATGATAATGCAACAATATTTTCCATGTTCCTAACCAAGAGAAATGAAATAATTTTGTTGTAATAACCCTGGAGCCATTATCCATGACACGACATTTAGGAGAGAATTAATGACATTAACCATTAGATGGCTTCATCCGCATCTTCCCTCTCCCAGCACGTCCAGCCTCTTTGTGCCAGAGGAAGCTAGTGGAGACAGTGCACTGGAAACTATTTGTCTAGTCCTGTGCCATGCAGGCAGCTGCGCTTCTTCTGCGAAGTATCCTTTCGATTACCTCATGCTTCAAAGGACCACCCTTGCTCCAGAGCACAGATTAGTCCTTAATCCAAACAAAATCCTTTCCTAGGCTGACCTGAAAGTCAGTTTTCTGTTGCTCACCATCCCTAGTAACAAGCATCCTTGAATGAATAATGCTTTCTCTGGACACGTGAGCAGGGCACTTACCGCTCACATGACACGTCATTCCAGTTTCTTTTTGGAGGCGTAAATCAGAGGGATACCCTCAGGATGGCGTGGAAAGCTAACACATTTGGATGTCAACAAATCCAGCCAGAAGAGTGACACACACACTGTTTGATTCTGGGCCGTAGCTGGCAATGTTGCATCAGCTGTATCTAAGTCACAGTTTCTCTATCTTGTTATCCAAAGTATTTTATTCTGAAGAAGCTGCTTGAGAATCTTGTTGGCATTTCCCGTTCTTTACACACAGCTGAAGAAAGTGTTTGTGAACAGGTATGCCTGGTAGGGCTGCGAAGGCCAGCAAGAGCTCATCTGCCAGTAACTCTAAGGACTGGACTCAACTTACAGCTCTAGATGCAGGAAAAAGCCTAAAAACACCTTCAGGACTCCTTCATCCGGCAGGCGAGCAATACATGAGCAATTTCTGCATTCTGTGTACTTGCCACGGAAAGCTCCTGGCAGAAGATTTTACCTGGGTACTTTCTGAACTGCTAAAAGAACTGGAAACACACGCTGCTGGATGCCTCTCCACCGGTATCACTGAAATGCTTTTAGCAGTATATGGCTTTGTGGATCCAAAATCTGTGCGCACACCTCTTTTTTTTTTTCCAGATGCCACAATGATAAATTACTGTAGGAACAGCCTCAACTATTACGTGTGAAGAAATAAAGAAAATATATATATATATAACTTTGGAGACTTAGTGCACTGTAGGCAGTTTGTACGTGCACAGATGGCTCCTGCTAATTAATCTATTTTTAAATACTTTCTCTCAGCATGGTCAGTGGTAACTCATTGAAATTATCCTCTTCAAAACTATTTAAAGTGCACAATTTCTTCAGACTAAGTATTACTTTACTATGCAACCAATCAAGTCCCAAAACTTCCAAAGTGTTCAGTGTTTTCACGTTGTAAAAAAAAACCCAAACAACCCCACAGAAGATCCCAGATCTGCTTCCACAGCAGACGGACCTGACCTGCCTGACGTGACTTTTTGTTTCTTCCCAGCTTACCTCTTTCAAAGTCTGAGGACAGAATCTTACCATTAGTCAGCTTTTCTAACGTGTATTTTTATCATGCTTGTTTTCAGGTTGTGGGAAAACCTAACTGCAGGATCTGTTAAACTAGTTCTATGTATTCAGCCCGGTAAGTTTACTGCTGAACACACCAAATACGAAACATTTCTAAAAAGCAGGGGAAGCTTCAGCAACTCAAGTGTCTTCTTATTAGTGCTCTTTGGGGAAAGGCAGAGGAATATCCATTTAAGTGGCATCTAGATGTTCAATGCTAACTTGGAAACAGTTACCAACTCATAGTAACCAGCACCCGTACTTACTTTTACAAATTTACCATGGAGAAGATACGGAGACTGGAAGTCATGTTGACAATTGGAATAAGCCATTCCTAACCCCATCCCTGACCCGAAAGCGATCGGCCATGTCTTTCCTGGGGGGAGGCAAGCAGAGAAAGAAAGAATAAATTACTGGGAGATGCCTATTAGGCATTTTCAAGTTCTACAAGTCCTCAAATCAACTAAAACCCAGATTGCTTCAGAAGAATAACAGTAAGATGTGATATTTAGAATTTAATGGAGATCAATCTCGGAATTCAAGATATTACTGAAAATTAGCGTGTTACCAAAGCGTTACTAAATAAATAATTTAAATCTGTTTTAAAGCCCTGGCAAGACTGGCATAAACCTGTGTCTAGACACACGGCTCCAGTCATTTGGCTCAGGGTCTCCTGCAATTGCAGGATGTGAGCTGAGCACAGTAGGAGCTCTGAGAGGTGCCGCGTGTAACAACCGTGTTACACAACAGGGTTTAGGCAACACCGTTTAAACTGAAGAGACGTGACCAATAATGAAAGAATTGGGCTACCGTGCTGATTGTGTTTTGCATGCCTCAGAGATTTCTTGGTTTTAAACTGCACCTACAAGACAGAAGTTAGGAAAGCAGGCAGCCCAGATTACTGCAGCAGACTTACTTTTGAAGAAGATGACTGAGAAAACAATTCCTAGTCCAAACCCAGCACCTGTAAGAAGAAACGCACTGAGTGAGGACCAAGATAACACAAAATGATTTAGTTCTTTACAACCATCTTTTGTTCCAACGCGTGGATATCGGACTACACGTTACTTCAACGCACCAAACAAAAATGTTCTTAAACAGCCATTCTGAAAGAAATATTTCTTGTTTTCTTAAGTAACTGTAAGCAGCTAATTCAGATTAGAACCCCAACATACACAACGACCTGAGCAGAAAGAGTTGGGAAACACAGGCTCTCCTCCCAGGGAAAGTTACGGAATTTCTGTCACCATCTACAGTGTGGAATTAAGATTTATTTGGCTCATGGTCAGCAAATGAGAAACACTTAAATGAAAACTTATTGTGTCCTTGAGCTTTAGATTTTGCAGATGAATATCTTATTGTACTTCCTTTATCTCACCACTTTAACGACTTCAATGTGTGTCCTGAGGGCAGCAGAACTTTGCTGCTTTATGTTACCCCATACCTGGCAAAAGAAAGCTGCAGGCTGCTTATCTTTCACATCCACAACATTCATTATGGAGCATATTTAAACCCATTAGGAATGAATGACTTTTCACATCCTTACACTATATAGACAAGTAACTGCAGAAGTTGAAAAAAAACTACCCAGCCTGGCGTATTTAAAAATACTTTTTGCTTTCCTTGGAAGGTGTGCTCATTGCTTGCGAGAAGAAAGGCAAGTCTGCAAAACTTCTCTCATGACCCAATAAATGTAACAGTGAAAACTTTGAGCTCGGTGGGTAAATTCTACCTTTAATTCTATCCACTAAAGACAAGAATTTTAGGTAAGGAGCAAAAGTACAAAAGTTTCAAAAAGCAGAATAAAACTTAGCCATGCTTACGCTCATTAAAACCATAATCATCTAAGTTTCCGGTTTATTTTGCAACAAACACATCCTGTTAATGCATTTCAATTCTCTCCTTTCGATACAAGAAAGCTAACTTAAGTCTAACAAGTTTTCTTAATTAGAAGACACAGTTTTAAAAAAGATTATTGCTAAAAGCATGTGGTCGTTATTTAAGCTCCTGTTGAACACATTACTAAGAGGGTTGAGTCCAGAACAATGCCAAAGAACCCTACACCCTCTTGGCACAGAGGAGTATGCTTCTTTTTTACAAGTTTCCTTCTGCTCTTCAAACCTTTTCCCTTGCAAAAAGGATCCTAACGGTAGCTTTACTGAGGCACAGATGATTGAAGCAACACTTAGTGAATTAATGAAGCACCCCACATTTTTCATTGGTTATAAAATCTTGAATATTAGAACAGGGATGGCCACAGAGGTGATCTGAGCACACCTCCTTATGCTGACGCTCCTGTTAGGGCTTTGCTCTCTCTATTTACGGATAGCTGGAAATCAGAGTTGCTTTTGAAAACTCTTTTCATTGCACTACGGATTTTCAGAGGTAACTACTTTACCAGGTCATTACAACGCTGGAGCAGGCTTACAAAACATGCAACTCAGGGAAGAACTCTGACCGCCTGCCAAGCGGTCCTGACAGAATTCCCCCAGACAGTTTCGAAACCGAGCTCTTTGCAGGTCAGGTTTTCACACTAAGCATTTGCACAGCTAGGGGAAAGTCGCAGTTCCTCAGACGTCTGCTCAGAGCTTCAGGCTTTTTCTGCATTTCAGACAGTAAGAGATACACAACTGGGAGCATCTCCTCTAAACAGCTAACTGCCCATGGCGCGTCACCGACCAGCATTTATACACAGACTGGAAGAGCCATCAGGCATGACTGGGAGCAGCTCCTCCGTCCTCTCTCTCCCTTTCCCTGAGCAGAGCCTTCCTCCTGTACCTTGCTATAGTACAGCTGCTGTTGGCTCTCGCAGAGTGTTTATACTATTAAGGATAATTACTATCGTCAAGAATTCATCCAGCGGACAACTGCTTGGCCCTCTGACCCGGCTCCCTCTGCCAGCCTTTCCCTACCACACGTAGTTATGCTGCCTCTTTGTCTTGGGCTGTTGTAGTGTAGGTCTGAAAAGGACTTTCTGGAGATAATCACTTTCTGTTCAGCCAGTACCAGGCGTTGTTTGAACTGTCGAGTTCAGAAGGTCTGTCCTGCAGCGAGCGATACTGGTCCTACGCTTCCTGTCCATGAAAAGATCCTCTCTGCCAAACCAAATAATTTAGCTAATCAATGAGAAATTATTTAACGGATGACAAATTCTGCATCATCTCAATGCGGGAGCCCAGGCAGTTGCTCATGTCACCACATTTTCCACGTTACCAGTCAAACTCACATTCTTCTTACCAGCGTGGTGGTGAAGTGTTTACTTTCTTCAGAAAACTCTGCACTAAGGAAGCAGCTATTGTTAATACCAAGCCTTTCCACGTACTTCCAGAAATCATCATTCTCTGGTATTCTCTTCACCTCCTTCAGATGCTCTCTCACATTGCAGCCCCATTTGTAAGGGCTCCACACAGATGCCATCAGTGCTGCTTCCTGTTGGCCATGGGGGAAGCTACAGGATACATTTAAAGGTGAAAAATTTATTATTTCTGCCAACTGCAATTCTGCCTAAGCCTAAACCAAAACCTTGGTCTTTCCCCACGCTAACACCCAACACCGCCGTTGAGCAGATGGGGTCCAGCACGACTGACTGAGGAAAGACCACTCTGTCTTTCTGAAAAAAACTTTTTCCTGAAGCGGAAAATCTGAAGGGATTCTTCTTCTTCATGAAAATGCATTTTTCATGCAATTTTAGAGGCTATTCCAGCAGGAAGGGGAGTAGAATGGCTGATGAGTTTAAGAAAGTGATAGTAAGACACCTAAGGCCTTGATTTAATGAAAATGCTACAGAGAAGTGAAGGAGGAGATGTGACAGCTAATGGGTTTTTGTTTTCCAAATAAGAAGGCAACTTGAGAAATGAAGCCAAAAAAAGTACTTCAGCTTCCCTCATCCCCAAGGCAGTAGGTTCATTCCCTTTCCTACTGAGGAAGAGACCACAGTCTACACTGAAAACTGTTGCTGATCTCAACAGCCAACCAACAAGAGACGCTCAGATCTGCCCCTTCATGTCAGCCACTGCCCAAACAGCATCTGCTCTTCGGTTTGAACATTTCCGCACTGGTTTTAACTTAAAACCAGAAGCTTTAGCTACAGTTAACTTCTTAGCCTGTCTGGCGAAGAACCTACTTTCGTGGCTAGTTTGTTACTCATCCTCATTCCACTAGAAAGTATTTTGTGGTTACGTGGTCATTTCCTGCATCTCCAGGAGCAAGGGGCAGCTAAATCGTCTTGTCTTGGGAGCAAAGCAATGCGTTTCACTTTAATTCTATATAAAGTTACACCAGAGATAAACAATGGCATAGCTGTTGATGAGTTTTACAGGTTTAAGTTCTCACATGCTCAATTTCCTTTTAAAGAGGCAACATGTTGCTTCAAAGAGCCTCCCACCTGACCGGGGGACACTCGGTCCGCAGCTGTTTCTACTAAAGATCAGCACCTCTAGGCCAGGCTTTAACTTCATAACAATAAAACACGAAGGGTTTATCTTACAATAAAAACAAACGAACATGGAAAAGCTGAGGGCTTGATCCACGCCGGGCACATTTTCCCTCCTTTTCTTGCATGACAGGCTCTTTGGAGAAAAAGGCCACAGGAAAGAGTACAACGCATTTTTCACCTCCTCTGACAGTTTAAAATGTTTAACTAGAAAAACAGTCTCTTCCACCCTACATCTATCACTTCAGCTTAAGCTCATTTACAGTCAGTGTCAACAGGGGACAGGACAGGGCTGGGGACATCTTACTCCCGCTCCCCAGCAAGCATCCTGGCCGTATGGACCGGCACAGCCACAAGGAATTGGTATCAGGCAGAAAGCCCAGTCTCCCAAACTTCTTTATTCTACTTTTTTTGGCTCACACACCTTTCAAGAAAAATGTCACAGTACCTCAAATCAATCTAACACGCAGAAGAGCGCGCGCTGTACACCCAACAGGACATCATAAAAGTGTCTCAGAGAGAAACACAAATCTTCAGGATGGGCTCCTGCCCCGTAAGAACATCTGGGAAAAGCTTTTTCTATAAATTTAATCAACGGTCCCTCCAACAGCGATACTCCACAGTTCTTGCCTAGGCTACCCAAGGAGCTACGGGCTGAAGCAGCTCTTAAGGCTGCCACACCTCGATATACTCCTTCAAGAGCCTGACACTTAAAATAGAAGGACTGAAATATGCTTGTTGACATCTGGCAAATGTCTTGCTGTTACCATGGCAGCTGGAAGTTTTTAAATTACTTAATAGTTTTCTTTTTGTCATCAGATTCTTTTCCTCTGCCATTCCTTACACAGAAATACAACATACCGAGCTTCCACCTCCCTGCCTTCCAATCCTGTTAATTTACAATTAAAAGAACTAAACAACTGAAATAAAATAAAGAAGGAGCTCATGGGAGATGGCTTCTTGTTCTAAGGAAACAGCAACCACTCTGTACAGACAAGACTCTCCAAAATAGGTCAGGGACTTGTCCCAGCAGAGATTTCTTCCCAGCTACGTAGACAGCTTCCACTGGAATCAGGGAAATCTGTCAGGAAAATCTGTTGAGCTCGGTTAGCTTCTCTCTGGGTACAGCAACAGCTTGGAGGTCTAACAGCAGATTTCATCCACGGGTCTCATGCACTGGATGTTTCAAACGAGCATCAGCTCAGCCTAGCATTAAAATCTGCTTTAGGTAAGGAAATACCCGAGCAAAGGAAAGTCAAGATCTTCAAACTACCAAAAAACACAGGCAACTCTCAAACTATATTCTCGCTCCTGTTGTTGGGTGTCCTGTCCTACTTCAAGAAGATACAGAGATAATTGTGCAAAAATGGGGAGGAGATCCTTCCTCACACACATAGGGCAGCACTTAGCACCAGTCAGAAATCCGAGACCATGAAATCACTTATTTACATAGAGAATTAATTTTAAGCAGACCCTCAGCAAGGTCTTTCATGGCAGGAATCAGATTTTCTTCAAACACCAGCTTTGAAGCTTTAATTCTCCTCTCCCCCGTTGTGTGGATTGTTTACATAGCAGACAGAAAAATGAGCAAGGGCTCTAGAAGAAAACATTGTGAAACTACAGAGCGAATACTCGAGGAAGAAGCAGGAAAAAAGGGTGTTTTGTTTTCTTCTAGCATTTGACTGTAGTAACACAGAATATTTGGAATGATAGGATATAAATATCGAAATAGCATCATGATACAAATATCCTGACAGGCTTTCAGGGGCCACTCTCGCCCTTATGCACTCCCGAAGCCCGAAGGACCTTGGAAAAACATCAGCACTCCTGCAGATGGACACAGAGCAGCGGGAAGTGCTGTGAGCCCATGATCTGCCCCCAGGCAATCACAGCCCGAGTCTCGTAGGGGACCAGAAACTTTTCATCCTCCCACCGGTGAGATGAGAGGGCACCCGCGTTTCCTTCCTCTTTTAAATCTTAGAATCATAAATGGAGAAGGGGAGAAGAGCAGAAGTTGCTCTTTGAGTAGACAGTGCAACAAAGGATCTCATGAATATTTTATCAAGTTCTTAGACGAAGTCAGGGGTGCGCTCGCTTTAGAAGGACACGGGTAAGGAGTCAGCAAGATGCTCCTAATATGGAAAATACACCTCTGATGGAAAACTCTCCCTTGTCTTACTGCAATAAAATACTCCGCTAATGAAAACAGCTCTGCTAAAAAGAAAGGTTTTGTTGGAGTAAACACAAACACATTTCGGGCTTTTGCAAACCCAACTGTGAGGGTTGGCAGTCGTGCTTCTTCAAGTCCATCCAATGTAGGTTGACCATTACTGACGTCTACTGGCCCAGCTAAGAAGTAGAGGCAATTTAGAGCAAGAAGTGTTACGGTGGCATCTCACTAGGAGAAATGCTACGGAAAGAAGCCTGATTCTTCTCAAGGATCTTGCTCTTAACTTAATATCATCAAGGAGGTGCCAGCAGCCCTGAGATGGTTTTCTCAGAGAACTGTATCTGATAAAGAGTCATTCCCACCTACTGCTGTTACATCTCTAGGACCAAAGTGTGGTTTAGGGTATCCCTTGGCTGGAGTCCCACGTCCCTGGACAGTGTCACCACGTGTCACCTCCCAATGGCAGTGCAGCTGGCAGCTTATCAATGCAGAGCATGAGGAAGTCAGTGCACTTTGGATTCATTTCCAGCAGAGGAGATCTTACGCAGTGTGGGGTTTGAAACGGCTGTGCTATCAGAGGGGTGTCACAGCTCTTCTTGCAGGTTTTCTTGCACACCAGAAGCATTGCCAGGAACAGGGTGGGACCTGGATCAGGCAGGGCTTTGGTTTGTGAGTGACCAGGCACACCTTGGCAGGGCAGAGTCTGCTGACACAGTTGGGTGGCCAGCTGAGAGGAACAGCAGGACACAATGAAGTTAGGAGGAGAGAGACCTGGATTCCTGAAGATCTTCCTGTCTTTTTCCTCCAAAAGATCATAACAGCCCCTTAATTTGTAGGGAGTCATTGTATTCAGAAACCCACTAACAACATAACTAAATATTGCTGAGAGATTTTTGATTAAAAGCCTATTCTCGGAACAGTATTTGTCCACCTCTTCCAAATAAAATATTTTGTCGTTGGCTGTATCACCTCCCTGCACTGCCTAAGACACAAGCCCTTAATATTTATACTACTCGCTCTGCTAAAAGATACAACTAGTAGAATTGGCCACAACTGGAGGACTGTGACCAGTTCTGGGCTCCCCAGTTCAAGAGAGACAAGGAGCTACTGGAGAGAGTCCAGTGGAGGCTCCGAAGATGCTGAGGGGACTGGAGCATCTCTGTGCCCAGGAAAGGCTGAGAGCCCTGGGGCTGCTGAGCTGGAGAAGAGAAGCCTCAGAGAGGATCTGATCAATGCTGAGCAAGAGCTAAAGGGTGGGGGCAAGAAGATGGGGCCAGACTCTTGTCAGTGGTGCCCAGTGACAGGACAAGGGGCAACGGGCACCAACTGGAACCCAGGAGGTTCCATGTGAGCAGGAGGAGAAACTTGTTTGGTGTGAGGGTGTCGGAGCCTGGCCCAGGCTGCCCAGAGAGGTTGTGGAGTCTCCTTCTCTGGAGAGATTCCAAAGGCACCTGGACACGATCCTGGGCACCCTGCTCTGGGTGAGCTGCTGGAGCAGGGGGCTGGATGAGATGATCTCCAGAGGTCCCTCCAACCCCACTATGTTGGGATTCTGTGCTTGCATAATACTTGTGTTAATTTTGATTTTGTTAAAATCCCAAACGAAGAACACATCTTTTGACCTAGAAACTAAGATTGGACGGCCACATTACAACTGCTGAGAAAAAAAACCCAACACTTTAAAACAGGAATTTCAGGATTTTTGTATATTTAGAGCAAGTCTAATCCAGTTTTCAGAAAGTATAATCAGGTTTTATCATTATACAGCCTGACTTTATCCCATTCATAATCCTGTGAAGGGTTATTTAAAAATACTGACACCACAATCCATACAGTGGCTCTGTCTGAAACAGTCAATCTGTGGAGTGACACAAACAATAGAATTTCACCCTTGCCATTAACAGGAACAGCTCTTCAAGGAGACCAGATGATGCAAGCCAGAAGAAACCATGTAACAGTTGCAGGAGAACTTAAAGTGCCCTTTTGTCTTTAAAAATTCCTATTAGTTGGAAATCAGAAGCATTTTCTTTTCAGATGTCAAAACAGAGGATTAGAGGAAAATGAACATTACTGCACTGGGTTATTTACAAGCTTCCAGGCTGAATTTTGGTCAAACACAGACATAGATCCAAACATTTGCTCCTGCAAGAAAATGAATTTCAGCACAGCGACTTAACACACAAGTCAAGAAGCAAAGAGTTTTCTTCAGGCCGTCTTTCAACATCAGGTAAATGACAGTGTTCAACTCATTTAAAACTCCAACAGTTTCAAAACAAATCAAGACACCCAGGCACACAAACCTCCCTTCCCTTACACACATACTCTTTTATTGCCTCCCTGCTCCCTGGGAACAGCATGTAATTATAATTTGTCCAAAATTATAGGCTCACAGAAAAAAAAACAACCAACTCTGTCAGTCCTTCAGGAGTAATTGTCTTTCCAAACAAACAGGCACAAACTATCCATCAACTACACAAACCCTTTAAAGAGGGTTTGAAGGTGGCAGGACGGAAGATGACCAGTATTTACTTCCCCGTCCCTTGTCTGCAGGGGTCTACTCATAAAATGGAAGAAATGGTTGTGAAGGGTGGTAAGGACAGAGAAGTTCATAAAGCTTTGCAAACTGGGGAGAAAAAGAAAGCCACTGTAGTTTGATTCTCCTTTCCCACACAAAAAATCAGCAACTTTTCTGATGGGTTAGAAAAATCAGTATGAGGAATAAAGATGGAATAGAAAGTTAAATTATTTAAATGATTGCATGGGTGAAAAGTCTTGAGAACAGTGTGAAGTTGGAGCCAGCATGATCTGGATCATCCATGAGAGAAAGCACCTGGTCAGCCAAGAATCACAGAATTGTTCTGCTTGGAAGAGACCTTCAAGATCATCGAGTCCAACCGTTAACCCAGCACTGCCAGGACACCATGTCCCCTGGACATAACCCATGTCCCTCAGCACCACATCTCCATGGCTTGGAAACCCCTCCAGGGATGGGGACTCCACCACTGCCCTGCCCAGCCTGGCACAGCCCTTCACAGCCCTTGCAGGGAAGAAATTATTCCCAATATCCAACCTAAACCTCCCCTGGTGCAACCTGAGGCCGTTTCCCCTTGTCCTGTTGCTTGTTCCTTGGGAGAAGAGCCCGACCCCACCTGGCTCCAACCTCCTTTCAGGAAGCTGCTGAGAGCAAGAAGGTCTCCCCTGAGCCTCCTTTTCTCCAGGCTCAACACCCCCAGGTCCCTCCTCTGCTCCTCACAAGACTTGTGCTCTAGACCCAAGAAGCACAACCCAGCCCATGACACACAAAACATCACGGTGACAGCTAGATTTAGAACAGGAAGGGGAACAAAAACACTGGGACCCATCATCTGCAGCAGCACAAACAAGTCCTAATACAAAGGAGGTGAGGACATACCCTCCATTTAACAACGTTTCGATGTTTTGTGCAGGTGTCCAGAGCTCTCTGAAATGAAACACTGTCTTACCTAAGTTGCTATGTTTGAAACATATTCTGTTCTGAACTAACAGGAAAGAGGAAGAGTTTTAATACTCAACTACAAGATGCACAGAGGTAGTGACCAAGAGGCCAAAAATATAAATACCGCATTTCAAAAGATGTAACATAAGATAAATATATATTTTGGATATTTTAGTGGCAGGAAATCAAGTTTCTTCCAGGAGCTTGACCTCCAACTCAAACATCACAGAATAACTACAAACAACACAGACACCTACAAATACGCCAGCTTATGCAACTGTAGTGGAAAGCCTGACGGACTAATACAAGACACGACAGGCTACAGAACCCCCAGCTATTATTTAGAAACTTATTATTGCTCATAAAGTCAGCCTGAGAGCTTCTATCTTCCTCACTCTGTTCCTCATGTCCCTTCAGCACTCAAACCAATCCCCCAGAGCTCCACCTCAGCATCAGGAGAAACTTGTTTGGTGTGAGAGTGTCGGAGCCTGGCCCAGGCTGCCCAGAGAGGTTGTGGAGTCTCCTTCTCTGCAGAGATTCCAAAGGTGCCTGGACACGATCCTGGGCCCCCTGCTCTGGGTGAGCTGCTGGAGCAGGGGGTTGGATGAGATAATCTCCAGAGGTGCCTTCCAAACCCACCATGCTGGGATTCTTTAATACCATGGAGGAGGTTGCCAGGCTTCGGTTACTGGATCAATTGTAAAAGCACACTGTGGGAGTCCACAGCCGGTCTGAGGACTCAGAGATGGACCTTAGCCTTGAGCAGATAATGATGTTTCCCTGAAAAAGCCCGGGAAGCCCTGAGGCTGAAGAGTCCCAGGGAGTGAAGGAGATAAGAGGCCAAAGGAGCAAATTCCACAGAACAGCAACCTGGCAAGAAGTCAGTGCAGGAGCACCAGCCAATCGGCATGTGTAGGGAGAATGGACTGAGCTATCCTACAATAACGAGAGCCTGAGGAATATGTGCTACCAATTAGAAATTATTGCTAGGTAAATGATGTGCACAATGTAACGAACAGTGGAATAGCTTGTACTGCGTGCTGTGCCAAAGAGAATATAAAAGAGCGATGTTTTACTAAATAAACGGCTTTCACTTGATCACATTGATCATGGCCTGATTGACCCGAACTCCTGCAGCACACAAAACAGAAAAATGCTCTCGCACGTGTCTGAGGCCATCACACTGGGTTTAGTGCTAAGGATACAACTAAAGAGCTCCAGCCCATGTGCCCTTTTCAGCCAATCTAATGAAAAACAGGAATTTCACTGAGCCCTCTACTCAGTGCTATCATGAAGCCAACCCTGGGAATCCCTGGCATAGAGCACTAGTGCAGGAAGCTTAAGCACATTTTCTTTCTTCTATTGCCACTTTAGGATGGAAGAAAACACCAGATTCAAAGGAAAGGCCTGCTGATGAGACACACTGCATCGAAACCAACTCTGTGCCCACCTCTTCCAGCCTCCTGGTGAGGCTTTCCACATACAGGATCCATACATGTACAGCTGCAGCATGGAACGAACTCTTGTTTATAATACGGCATCCTTAATATTTTATGATAAAGCAACCAATGCTATGGAAACATAAACATAGCTGGAGATGTTTGTCAGGCAAACCTGAATAGAATTTCATAAGGCAAAACATTGCTCTGGAGCACTTGACACTCTACAAAGGGCTGTTACAAACAGTGGAAGTTTCAGTTTACTTAAAATTATTAAACATCTTTTCTAATGGAAAAGTACTAGGCAATGAAAAGCCTGAGTTCCTCATCGGCTTTACAGCAGAAGGCCACTACAGCAACAAGAAATAAACATTCACATTTCTCAGATATTATTTATGATTCTAAGAGACTGCTGCACCAATGTGGAACGCATACCTTTCCTGTCAGACACTTTGCTTCTTGCTCTATACATTGCATCGAAAGGCTTCCTTTGGTATACACATTTCATAAAGCCACAGCCTCTATCCAGTCGATTTGCCAACCCGTCACATGGAGAGCACTGAACTGCACGCACACAGTTACCATCACTCATAAAACTCACGGTTCTACGTGAAATGTTAAGAGTGGTTTGTTGCAGATTCAAAGCACTGTAGGCACCTGTGTAGTCCTAACTTTAAGGACAAATCCACACGGAAGAAGTGCTCCTCTGCTTAAAGAAAGGGCACAACTGTCTGGAGGGCTGGGACACCGGATGGAAAGCTTCTCAATGTCAAACCATGCACGCTGTACTAACACATGCCAACGCGATCAGCGTGTCACGCTGTGCCCTGCTTTTAATAAACACAGCCCCCCTCAGACACTGAGTGATGTGAACAGCTCTGCAGAAACGGATTTCGAAAACCAAGCCGTCGTCACAGTGAAACTCAAGGCGGGCAAGGTCGTGCCACTGAAGGATCCGGTCGTGCCTACCCGGGCCCATTCATTCAGGGCAGGAGCCGTCCCGCCGGCCGCGGAGCTCGGCGCAGGGAGAGATTTCCCACGGAAACCTCCGATCTTCAACGGAGAGACCAACCGGAGGTCAAACCCGACCCCCCGCTACTGGATCGCGGGTAAGACGGGGCCGGGTCGGGGAGAAGAGCCCGTGGGCCAGGGAGCGGGCCCGGCGGGGGTCCGTGCCCGCAGCCAAGGTCACCTTGGCAGGCCCAGGGCAGCATGGCTCCCCCTCCCACGCCGGTGCCCGACCCCCGTGGGCAGCGCTGCCCGGCGCTGAGGGTGGA
>VZZY01003849.1:90195-129807 GCA_013400335.1 Eurystomus gularis | reverse complement strand
AACTTTTTGGTTGCCATTGAGAGTTTAGAATACTAACTATGCTGGATCTTCTAAAGCTAATTTGAGTCTCAAAAAATGGGATTAAAATAATGTTTTATTTGAAGCAGCAGAAGCTCAGCAACTTCTTTGTAGTAAGAATAAATTTAAGAGGAACTTAAAGAATTCTAAATACTTCTTAATGGAAGTTCTGTGTAAGCAATATGCGAAAATGGGAATGTAGCATTAATAATGAATGCACATGCTGGTTGAGCTCTGAAGTACATGTTGAAGATCCCATGAATTTAAATAACGCTATCAGTTGGTCTGCAGCATTTCTACTACAGTAACTTATAAGAAGTTTTTGTGCTTATAAGATGTTACCATTCAAATTCTATGAACTGAAGATCTGTCAGTCAAAATTTTTATAGTATTGGGTATACATAAGAACAGGTTTGAATTCCTTTTCTAATAGTTGTAACCTAGACTTTTACTCAAATTACTGCCCTACATGAAATATCTTCACATTGAATATCTAGCAAGTAAGTACTCAGAGCAAATGTATTTGAAATAGGAAGATAATACTCCCATAAAATGCTGCTACTTTTCACCTGGAATATAGAAGGTAACAGCTAGAGCTTTAGGTAGGAGTAGTTTTGATTTAGTGCAGTCAATAACTACAGATTTTGCTGAACTTGCTTTGAGTTTTAGGACAAATATGACAATTTACTTAATCTAGTATTAAGATTTACTTTAATTTACAGCATTTTTCTGGTCGGTATGGAATAAGCAGATTTGTAACAATGTTGTATGTCTTGAATTCATGATTAACTGCTGGTCAATGTGAAATTGTTCTACAAAGATTCAATAGTGTGATGCAAAGAACTGCATTAGACCAGCAAATAATTGTGGCATATTTCACTGTAATTACAATAGTTGGGTTTTGTGTTCTTGTGAGTCAAAACATTGACAGCAATTCAGAAGATATTTATAATTTTACTGTCATTGCAATTTATATGCTTTGACTATTAAGAGTCATGAAAAATAAAAATGTTTTCAGACTGATTTATTTTCTTTAATAGCTACACTAAAACTGTACTTCCTTTTTAAAATAAACATTTTTACTATAATGGCAGTTCTGAATCCCATAATGGAAAGTAACTCTATATATTTATATTACATGATACATTCCCTATGTGTGATTCTAAGAGTTTGTATGTGTTAAGAGCTCTCTCTGCAGAGCTAACAAGATGCCAAATTACATTTCACTGGCTATTAATTGTTTCATTTTAAGGTCAAGTCCTTTTGTTTTGTGTTTTTGTTTTTTTTTTTAAAAAGAAAGTGAGCAGTGGAGAAGGATAACATTCAAAGCTATGTTTGTCTTACTTTTCTTGATTCTTCTTACTGTATGTTCTTCAGAATAACTGAATTAAAAGTGCATTAAATTGATTAAAACATTGCTAGCCTTAGAAAGTCAAATGCATTATTATCAGCAACTTGAATTTGGAGCTGAACACATTCACAAGGTGCAGATGCTATCTCCAACTTGGAAAAATGCATTAAAAATATCTGTGGGCACAAGGATTGTCAGATAAGCAGAAGAAACAGGATGAGGTTTCAGTTAAGAGAAAAAGGAGATACTTTCCAAAATTTAAATCAGTCAAAATACTTTGCTGTAGGATTTTGAGAAACGTGGTTTTCTTGACATGATTTGAATACAACTTGTCTTGTTAGATGCTTGCCCAAAGGGGTCTAGTTCATATTCCTCCTAGACCAGTTGTGGAGGCATTTGGACCTAATGTATGCAGGAAAAGTAGCTCATTGCTGACAATGGATGTCAGCTACTTACTCTACGCTGTTTCAGCCACCCAGTGTTAATGATGAACATAAACTACCACATCAGAATTGGAGCTGCTCTACAGAAAAGCTGTGACTGCAGATTTGCCCAGTTACTGAAATGTTTAATGCAAGACCATGTAGTACTAAGCTAGTAAACCTGCAAAGAAAGAGAAATGAGAGAGGAAGGATCTGTAGAGATTTCTTGTTGATCATGATGTTGAGCTGGCAACAGAAACATGCTAAAATATGTTCCAAGACAGATTTTTGCTAGGGGATGTTCCAGGAGATTAGGTACCTGTTCTCCTCCTGTGAAGAAGGATAATGTCAGGATCTGGGAAGCCTTTAGGTAAGATAGCTAGGTAGGTGCATTGCTTTGGACAAATATTCTTTTTCTTACTGATGTCAGTTACTGTATTTTTTCTGCTGTCACAATCCTCCTGCTACTGCCATGTGGCACAACGTAATAGCTGAACTGTGTCTGCTGTGCAATTCACACTGACTTTCTCTGAATGCTTCTCTTCCCCAGCCAACTAGGAAAATGTTTCCCAAAACCTTTGCCAGACTTTACCCTTTATTACCATCTGTATCAACCACACACATCTGACTGAGTTTGGAAGCCAGCTTTTTTTGTGTGTTTAGGAAAAATAGCATTCGTAAGTAAAAAGGAATAACTTTTTTCAGGAATAGAGCCTAAGACAGAGAAAATATGAAAGATATTAATGTTCATTTCTGTATCTACATAGAAACCTGTGGTACCTCACTACCTGACATATACATATGTATAGACCCACGTATAGAGATGGGAGATCTCTATGGATTACTCTGGCTGAGAATGAGAAACTCCTCTAGAGTTCAGTTATAGGCTGCCTGTTTCTCTGTCTTCCTTGTCATGGGCGTCTTCTAGTTTGCTTGGCTCAGGAAGATGGAGTACAAAAGTCCGTAGAGATAAATTTTGTTGTAATGGGTAGAGGCTCTAACAGCATGTTTCCATATGCATGGAAAAAGGTATCTAGCTGGCACAGTTGTGTGTACTCCTGAAATTCTGAATTCTTTCTGCTGTGAAAGGCAGGAGTCCAGAGGGAAGCATCCAGGCAGTTGGACCACATACCTAGTCGTGTAGTAAATACTCATATTATTGTTCAAAGTGCAGTGTGTCTAAATGATGATAGCAGAATGACTACAGCTCGCTCCCAGCTAATCTTGCTTAGCACTGTTTCTTTTTTTTAAAAATCATGTCTGACTATTTTGGAACAAATTTAACTTGTTATTCTGAGAAGAAACTGAAAACAGTGTTCTCTAGCTTCCTATTGTGGGTTATTACCTTGAGGAAAAACTAGGCATAATATAACCAGAAGTGTTGAAGTTAAAATACCTAGATTAGTAGCTCTTCTTTGTCACTTAGCTCTGTTTTCATTAATGCTTTTAAAACAACACAATCAGTAGAGATTTAAAAACAATTCATTTGCTCATATTGAATTGCCCACAAAAAATCCTTTCTTAACTTCTTCCTTTTGAAAGGGACTGAACTGTGTGCAATGGAAATCATAGCTTGCTATCTGAACAGATAGTGAGAGGCACCAACACTGCGTGCTTCTCTACTATGCTCCATTAATCTCTAATTCTCTTCTGACAGGTCGTATCTGTGTATGAGGAAGTACTTATAACTCGTTGTGCAATTGGTCCCTGAGCACTTTCCTGAATCTATCAACAATCCTGCTTGTCAGTTAATGCCAAACATTACCCAGGTTCAGTGGTATGGATGTTTGCTCACTCTACAAGTTATTTAATACAAAATATTCAACTAAATATTCTAAACAAAAGTTTTTCATTTAAAGAAAGGCAGTCAATTTGGTGCCAAATGTGCTTTTTCTTAAGTAGACCTGTATTTGTGATGCTGTAGAAAATTTTTGGTAGTTTGTTTTTTTGTGTATATATGTTGCACCCTTGTTTACTAGTTCCTAGAAGGATGTTCAGGCAGTTGGGTAGGTAACAGCGTCTTCCTGTGCATTCAGAAGCATGTTTCATTGTTTTCTCTCTGCGTGTTCTCCAGTACTACATGCCTTTGTGATTTTGAGTTATGTGTTGGTATACATTTACATCTCTGTGTTGTCCCATTAGACACATAATGAGTGATTGGGTTCCGGGTGGTGTAAGTCAGTATGTAATTTGGCCTGCAGGCTTATCTAAACAAAAGAATGTACAACAAATAAAGTCAGCTTTAGTGCATTTTGAGTGCTGATTGTTTCAAATGAGATACACAGGAAACCAGATGTTGAATTTTATCTAAAACACTTGCCCGAACATGTAACCAAGTACAGGAGCAATAGTGAATGGCACTTTTTCCATATCCTTAGCAATATATTTACAGCAAACATAAATTTATTCTTCTTTCTCAATTCACTTTTTTAGATGCTCTTTTGTTATGCTAGCAGACTACTGGCTAATTCATTTTAGTCTGATTCTGCAAGTCTTCTGAGAGCAAAATCAAATTCAGGGAGCATGTACAAGAATTGCAGTGTTAGCCATGTATCTAATGACAATAAATTTAGATGCCTAAAAGTAGGTATATAGTGACTTGGCTTTAACTGTACTGGACACCTGTACTTCTTAGAGTTGCATATGGGGCAATCTGAGTATTTGGCATTTGCAGGTGGCTTACATGTGAGAGGATTTAAAACTCCAGCATCAGATGCTCAGATTTTTAACACTTTTACAGAAAACTTGAAGTAAAAATGGCTCTTTCTTATTTTGAATAGAACTGAGTACACACCTGACACTTGAATTCCACAATAGTAATGAAGAGAACCTCTTGAAACTACATTCATAAAGAAGTTATTCAGTCTGTGCTAATGGCATGTTTTACCATATTCTTCCAACATAACTGCTCAGATGAGCTTGTATACCATTTGGCAGCTTAGAGTAATAATAATAACAGTAAATTGAAGAGGTTTTTAAAGGCAGGCTGGTGGTCTGATGTCAGGTGCTTATAGGTGCTTTGGCTTTAATAAGCCATTAAGTTTCCTTTTTTTCTGAGGAAAGGATTTGGAAATGTCTCAGTCTAGGCCCCAAACCGGTTTGCCTCTCTACAACACCTTTAAAAAATACTGATGTAGCAGTGAGGTGATATGAGTTCCTGCCACAAGAAGGAAGACAAGAAATAATGCTGTGATCTCACAGGTATTTCCTCCTTATGGATAAAGGAAGCACAGTCATACTATGGATTTTCTGTCAAGGTGCAGCCTTATCTGACTGAGTTTAGAAATTCCACATTTGCTTCATAGGCATTTGCTACATTGAGTAGCAGAGCCTGGTGTTATGAGGGAGTTTTTTAACAGCTTCTGATCTGAAAGTGATTAAAAGACAGTTGCACTGGAGGAATAGACTAGAATTTGGTTTTGGTCACTGAAGCCTGTTTGATGTTTTGTTTTGTGTTTTTTCTATTTTTATAAAGTTTTGTTTTAAAAAGAACCAACCAAGCAAGCAAAACCCCAGAAGAAAAAAAAAACAAAACAAACCAACAAACAGAAAAGCCCCCATCCTTGCTTTCATCTGGTAGAGCAGACCTTATTCTCATCAGTGTTCTCTATATGTTAATCTTTTTACCACTTTAAACACCAGTTTAGCTTACCTTTTGTCCCATCTGGCCCTTCTCCAGCCTTGTGTTTTTACATGGAGCTCTACAGCTTTCCTGGTCATCTTTATCCATCTGCTCTGTGAGTTCTTCCCTGTCACCAGGTACTTGGCATTGTCTTCACACAATCTATTACTTAAATTTGAGGAATAAATATTCATGCAACAAACTGCTTTATATTAAACTGTCTCAAATTTACCATCTATTTCCATCCCTGTGCCTGTGTTTTCCTAGTTTTGCCAAATACCTCCTTTCATCCAAGTTCTTTGGTGTTTCTATTCCTAGCAGTAGCAACTGCAGGTACCCTTATATATAAGGTAAGCTGTCACTGTAATTCTCTGCAGACTTCTGTAAGTTAAACTGTGTGGGAATAGTATGAATTACATTTAAATTTGTGTTTTGGGTCTTTTTGGTGAATATGAAAAGATCTTCTAATCAAGACAGTAAGCTGGAATTATTTGCAATAGAAGAGACTTACCTTTTTTTAAAACACTTTCTTTAGCTGGGAATAATGCAAAATTTTGCTGGTTATTTTGACCTGTCATTGGTAGTCATTGCCTATATGAGAATGGTAATGGGAACCATGTGCAATCATATTTTCTACTGCAGTTTTAAATTGGGAGTTCACTTTTCCCCATACTACAAATCCAGAAGTTAGTGTAATATAGATAAGGAATCTAAGGTTAGATAAAGCTAAGCAGCATTGCAAAAATATAATGAACACATCAAAATGTAACCCAGAGATATGTTCCCACCATTTTAGAAACTGACATGGAAGCTTAAAAATAGAGGTGAATGAAACTGAGCCTTCTTTTTGTGGTTTCATTTAATGAGGTGATCTATTTAATGGATTCCTAGGTCTATGGCATTTACTGGTATTTGTTGTACTATGGTAGATACTATGCTGTATTTTCAACTAGCTTCTTCCAACTACTCATGCTCAGAAAATATATATTTTATAACCAAATAAGTACAGCTTCTTCATATTGTGAGTAGTAGCACATGGAAAGGAAGGATGACTTCTCTTTTCTTTCCCCTTCATATTTCTTTGGCTCCCCTGCTTGCTACTCTGCAACAACAGAAATTAGGTATTCTTATAATACCCATAAAGTCAGTTTGGAAAAGGAAAGGTTATTAAAATAAATATAGAGAGGGAAGATACTGTTGTTCTGACTTGAGTTGCAGCTGTTACAAACTTAACCATATGTACTAGCAGGATCTGACAGCTTTTGAGTTTTATTTCTGAAAAGCATCACTGCCATGTGTTGAATGTATTTTAATGGTCCACATTTCCTCAACATGAAAGCATTATAATGAATTATTATTATGAATTATTTCATTGGTCAGAAGCTTATGGCTTCCTGACATTCAAAACTTTTTGTTCATTTTTGTGTCATTTTGGGGAATTTTGATTTAAGACTGAGCATTGCTGTCTAAGTGAGTTTTGGAAATTCACTCGGGGAAACTGACAGCTAACTTCAGAAACTGAGTTGGTTCGAGAAAGTGTGTTTCAAATAAGATAATTGTTCATGACTCTGGCAGTCACCTTAAGGACAGAAACTATTTAGAACAGAGGACATGTTACTTGCATTTACCATTAATGTTAAGGTTTGAATGTGCGGGCCAGAAAATATTATTAATGAGTTAATATTTTAAAGCAGGAACACAGAGAATTAACAGGTGCTAAAAGCATAAAGGGATTTAGTATTAAATGGATTTTATTATTAGGGTTGCAAAGATAAAAAAGGTATTCTCTTGTGATGTTTTAATATTTCAAAACATGAATCTGACCTCACTCCGAATTGAATCAGGTGGCTCTGAGAGTAGTAGGGAATCTTATAATATCACTCTCCAAGTATTATGAGCCTGAGCTGTGATTTCTGCTTTAATGTAATATTTAAGAGCAGCACTTCCAGGAGAAGCTCTTCTTTCTCTTAATACTTGTGTAAGCTAGAAGCAGGTTTTTAAGATACATCCGGTCTGTAACGAAACTGGCAAAAACTGTTCTCTCCACAGATGTGCCCATGTGGGAGGGGAAGGGGGAAGCAGGGATGCAACCTTTAAGACATGACCCAAATACTTGTTTTTATAGACCTAAGTGCACATCTTCAATTCAGGTAATAAAATGAAGTATAGAGTATGTGTTAGAGAACTTCTGGTTGTATAAAGTCCAAAATAATATCATTGTCTTTCTCAAAATGCTTGTAGGAATGAAATTTTTGTGGGATGAGACTTTCACAGATAACCATAACAAGGTCCTCACCAAACAAAATTTGCATGCTTTTACCCTATATAAAGAGGGAATAGAAGCTTGCCATACTTGTGTAGGTAACCAAGCATGGGTTGAGGCTACTAAGCCCAGGATTACAGTCTACATGTCTCTGCGGAAGGTTCATGGTCAGAGGAGCAGAGGTTCCAGGTGCAACCAACAGTAACAGCAGAGCTGCTCTGCAGCATTCGACTGCAGGTTTCAGAACTGGCATGCTGCTATTGTCCCTCTTTTTTCGTAACTATCATATTATGGAGCAAAGAGCCATTGTAGTAGCGAATGCTTCTCAGAAAAGGAATTAGCAAATCAGATGTAAACAGTTAGGGGTCTGTGTTTTGTTGTTTTTTTTTTTTAAGAACCCATGGATGCAGATTGCAAAAAGCAGTGTGATGGGATAGAGATAAATTTGATAAGGCAATATAGACCAAACCTTTAAAATGACAGGAATAAATATCTACTTCTTATGACAAATGCATTGCAGTATTTTTAGTCTGTCCTGTCCTATAAAGAAGGCAAACCCCTATGAATTAACTAGGTCCTTCTCTTACCATTTCAGCAGTCCATTTTGTAGTTAAATGTTTTCCTTTTAATTTGATTATGCCTTACATGGGCACAGTTTCTTAAGTCTGCCTTTGGCCAGCTCAGACTCTGCCAGCTTTCTATGAGGAAAACCTTACTGAAGTTGAAGCCAAAACTCCCTAAGTTAATTTTGCAGATGTGATCATGGGTGATGTTGCTTCTGTAGAGATTGAAAGAGCCTCTTCCTGAACCTGTGTGTGCTTCCCAAAGCAGTACTTCAGATGTTGTATCTACGTATCTCAAGACTTTGTCCTGAAATAAGGTTCTATACTTCTTTTATAGAAAAATGTCTTATTGGAACAACTGCAGAACTGGCAGGTCTCACAAAATAAAGCTCCTCTAGAGCAACCAAAGTGTTTCAGTAGTGCTGGAATAGCACTGAAGTTCATATTCCCACTACCAGGGAGATTTGGTTTTCCCCTGGAAACATAGTTTGTGATTAAATGCAGCAGGTGTAGATAGTTTAGTTTTGCCATTTTATAATTATATCCATAGACTTCATTTTCACTCCTTGCCATTTATGCTGTGGCTCTTCCAATAGTAAGTACTATTGTATGCTTTTTAGTGTTTAGCTTGAATGTAGTCCAGCCAAAGTGGTGCTGTAGAACTAAGTTAGACTTCAATTAAATTTCTAGGAGGCAAACTTTTGCATTTCTGTCATGGAGGTTGTTTTGTTTTGTTTTCGTCTTATTCATCACAGCATATGCAAGTGGCACTACTTAGTCTTTTAGGTTTGTTTGATACTTAATTTTAGTGATTCCCTCTTCCCCCATCCCACCAATTTTTTTTCTCACTTAAATTTATATATGCCATCCTAAGCATTTTCCAAGTTAGACCCTGCCCACTTATAACCATTTGTGCCAAGCTTTTAAGAATGATCAGAATTGAAATGGATAGGGAGCTTTCTTAGAAACTGTTAGGATCACTAGTAGTCATGAAAATATTTATTGGTATTTCAGATCACAGCAATTTAAGCTAGATGTACTTCATCACTTTTGAAGAAAATAAATATAGGAGAAGATATGGAAAAGACCTTAAAAAGACCTTGGAGCAGAAATTGCTCATGATGTAGCTGAACCCAGGCAGGATGTATATACTTCACATTTATGGTGGAAGAACTTAGCCTCTTACTTGATGGAAATTAGTATTAAGGCTAGATCTTTTTAAAAATTAGTTTTCATCAGTTAAAGGGTTAACTACACTGAACTCTTTTCTGGTGTCTGTGAGTGAACTCCTCCATTATTTAGGCCATCATGTATCTTCACAGTCTGTGATGAAATCTGTAGTTTTCTTATGCTTGGAACATAAGCTGAGCTACAGTACAGCTTTGTATCCGTCATGGTTATCCTGCTGAGCTGATTGCATTCAAACACCCAAGGCTCATCCCTGGTCTGTGAGAGGATTTTTGAACACTCAAATATAGTGATCAAATAAAATACTTGAAACAAAAGTCCTGTTCATATGATAATAGCAATAAATTTTTAAAGAAGGATTTTAGAGAAATTAAAGTATGCATATCAAGTAGTACTCATGGAGGAAATTAAAATGAGGTTGTTTCTGTTGCCATGCCCACATTGAAACTGAGTGTGATGAATTTCTTACAGGGCGACAGTCCTCAAAAAGACAAGCCTTTCTTGTAAGAGGTTCCTGTGTATTTGAGCTATGTATGTGCACATATAACTGCCATACAAAAAAAAAAATAAAAATATATATGTATCACCTTCACAGATTCTGACAAAAGTCATGTGTCATATTAGAACTGTTTCTTTAATCTATTGCACAGTATCATGAGCAAGGGAAAGAGCTTGTATATATTGTTTCCCTAATGTATTATGCTTTCTTTGAATCATTTGTGCAGTGAAAAGACGCTTAGAAGGGAATACCCAAGAAATGTCACGGGCCAACAGCTTTACTGATGACATGGATTTTGTATCAGAAGAATCACCGCTGCCAGCTGTATCCGATGTGGCACAGTAAGTGAAACAACAAAATTTTTAACTGGTAATTTAAAAGCTCATTAATAGTGAGGGAGACTTGTCACTCAGTAAAAGTATTATTCTTTGGCTGGGTGCACTTGAAGTGATTCCATTTGATTGTATTTAGCTATATGTGACCATTTATACAAAGTCCAAGTTTAAGCTTAATGGAAGTAGTTTGTACTTGGCAAGAGAAGCATTGCTCTGTGATGGGTAGCTTGCAGTCTTGATGTGTTCATCTTAATTTTAAGGCAGCTGATGCAGTTCCTGAGATTGAGTTTTGCCAGTAGGTTATACTTTGTGGAGATCTGTATCTGTTTGAGCTCTGAAGCCTTCCTAATATGAATAATGTATGAGTTGTTTGGAAATGTGAGTGAAATAGTCACTTATAGTTACAGGCTGAAAATAGAAAGGCTACATTATGTGTAATATTTTGATAAAGTAGGCGGATTTGTAAGGAAATTATGTTCCAAAAATAAGAAAGTAAAATTAATGCTATATGATGAAGGTCTCTGGATTGACCAGGACAGAAAATCCCATTATCAGGGAGTTCACTGCAATTGTTGAGTGATCTGTCATCTTGCTTGTATTTGGTTTAGCAAATGTCTGTTTCTTGAACTAAGTGTAATAGTATCTTCACGCAGGATATCTCCATATTGTGTTTTGACAGGATCTTGAGTAACCTTTATAATTTTGTCAAATAATGTACAATTTTAGTGTTAGGGGTGGGAATTCTGGAGTAAATTTCAAATGTGAAGCAGAGCGTTAAAACGTACAGCAAGGCCTGGATGGACCAGAGCAGCCAGGTATCATACTAAGGCTTTTATCTTACATATCTTACAAAGTTAAAAACAGTACTGGTGAATAGAACTCCTGAATTAGCAGTGATATATGGCTTAATGGTACGGACAGCTGGCACAAGCTTGTGAAGGTCTAACTAACCGTTTGGATGTTATGGTAGTGTTGGTGAAAAATTTGCTCGAGCTCATACTTGCAAGAGGAAATATGAAATTACCATTGCAAAAACTCTTTGAAAAGAAGAAAAAAAAATTGTTGCTTGCCTTCAGATAGGGAAAAAGATGGACAATGGTGTTCAGGATGAATGTAAAAGCAGTGTGATTCTGATCTATACTGTGATTGCTTTTAAGATGTTTTCTTTCACGTCATACGGTTACTTTCTGTCCAGGTAACTTGCACAGAGCAGGTCCACTAAATCTGTAGTAATTACACTATGCTTTTATACAAGACATCCTGGTACTTGTATTTTCCCAACAAGCTATATTTTGGACCTTCTTTCAAATAAAAATTTATAAATTGTTCAATTCAAATGGGGCTAAGTCAGCATGGTGCAATCACAGGATTTTGCAATTGGAAAGAAACAGTTCTAAACTTATTTCTACCATTTAATGCATGAAAAATGTTGGTGTTGTACGTTATTCTGTATAGTGCACATTGCAAATGGGACCTGCATTTCTAGCTTATATTAGAGTTTAGATGTGTTTTTCTCTTGTGTGCAAAGTTAGAAAAGGAACAGTAGAAAGCTAAACAAGTATACAAATGAAAAAAATTAAAACATGGAGAGTATTTAACGTAACATGCTACACAGATGTATATACTATCAATTCGTTCTTCTCTATGAGGATGTCGGGTGCATATAAACAGAATTATCTTGCAACTAAATATTGATAAATTACAGATTATTAAATTCTAAGACCCAGTATATATGATGTATATATAAATTTTAACTTCTGAATATTTTTAATGACTTCAAATGTACAGAAAACATAAGAACAAAAGTTAAAGATATAATGCAGGGTTGTAAAGATACTATGTAAAAACAAAGACAAAAATAGATTTCATGTAGCCTTATGCTGCTGAAGTAAAGCATGCCAGTTTTCACCTTTTAGCACTGATAATCTCATTTTGTGTGTGTGTATAATTCTTAGTAGGATACAATTATTTAAGAGTTGTCCTGATTCTTGAGTGGAAATGTAGTATCTTATTATTTAATTTGAAACTTCATTGGAGAACCACAGAACACAATGTGTTTATGGATCTTGGTTTTCAACTTGCATTTCTAATGCAAGCAATAAGATAATAACACTTATTTGCTGATATGCTATGTCTTCTACACAAATATTAGATATACTTAGCGTGATTATTTGTCTTGTCTTTTAACAGAGGTATAAGCAGGTAAGTCTTCGTATGTGCTATACTTATTTTAGTGTGTGAGCTTTCCAAAACAGCATGGCTTTTGCTTTGCACTTAGTATATTCCTTGCACTAGTGTGCCTTGGAATTTGTGATGGGAAAATAGATATATATTTTTTTTCTTCTGTTATAAATTCCACTTTTATTCTGCTTGTTTACCTGGCTAGAATAAACAGTTATTCTGTTTGTTCATGTATATGTCATTCCATCCTCTGAAGTTATGTGCCGGTTGGATTTGTTTCCCTCCCTCTTCGGAGTGAACTACATAATGGAAATTGGTTTTATCTCATTTGGGAAGAACATGCATTTGTAACTAGTGCGACAAATCTTCACCCTACAGTCATGATGCAGTCAGTGAATTAGACAAATTCTTCAAAGAGTAGAATACAGCCACAGGTGTGTGCATATATGCAATGAATTTTCTCAGTTTGCAAAGTAAGTGAAAACATGTATTTCATGGAACAGCTAATAATAATATGCTGTGATGATGACAGTTTCATATGGAACACTTCTTTGTAAAGTCGTGCTTGACTTTGTCAAGCTGACAAAAAGCAAAGCTTTCATTGCCTTCAACAAGTGTTATGAGTTACAAAATCAATCTCAGTATACCTTTATTACAAAATTAGTAACGGGTCATTCTGTAAACTTCATAAGCTGCTATGTTGATTATTAAACATGAAATGTCGGGTCTACATCTGTAGTGTTTTGAGGGTTTTTTCTCTAATCTGAACAGTAGATCATTCTGAAATTTTCTCTGCTGGATAATAGGAGAGCTGTTCTCTGATGGTAGTAACCTTTACTTTTGGCCATACTCTCTTCAAAACTCCCTTCACTGTATGGGAAGGCAGACACTGTCTTAGGAGAACAGAGTTTCTACCCTTGAGCCATGCTACCTTGGACAAACATCTGTTGCATCAATCTGCACATGTGCCTTAATCTCACAGTAACTCAAATGGTTGCTCAGCAAAACATTTCAGGCTGGTTAGAAACTGGTGATACTATCATTTAAGAATGCCTCTTGAGTGAAAGACAACCAGTTCAGTGGGTTGCAGCACTCACAGGTTTTGGTGAATAAATATGTCCAGTATTGGATGTTAGTGATCCATTAAGGCTTAGAAGAAGGTGTACTGCCCTGGTAGAAAGTGGAAGGTGTCAATAAAAATAAAACGAAATAGCAAGCTTGCAAGTTAAGCTTAAGATACTTTTCCATAGAAATATAGCTGGCTGCTTTGGATCACTTAGATAGTTGGGATGGTGTTTGTTTCCAGTGATCTGGGCAAAAATGTGTAAAAATGTAACCTCCTGAGCTAGAGAACAAAAGCATCACCATCAATATAAATTCTGTGTTTGTCTGAAGTTCTTGCTGAATAGTTCTGGCATAAGCTCTCAGAGGTAAAAATATCATGTGGTTGCTGATGTGAGTGGAGCTGTGTGGGGGTATTTTTTTTAATACTGAGGCGTCCAACGTTGATTAAGAATGTTGTTAGATATTAACAAAATCTGACAGGTGAAATATTAATTTCAATCTGTTGATGAGCAGTTGTGTTTTTTAACAATAAATGCCTAGACTACCTTATTGCATGATGTCTTTACCCACCTAGTCTTTAAAATTCTCTGCTGGGCTGTCAGAATATGGCTTCATCAGTGCATAGAGAGACTGAAAAATGATGCTTTATCTTTGCTTTAAAACCTAGGAAAGAACCCCTAGCAATTACATTTGGCTCATTACGTCACATTTGCTTGGTCCTAAAAGTTAGTATTCTACATGTATTGGTAACTATCTAAGTTATGCATTAGGGAAGGTCTGAATCTTGAGAATGTTAATTCTAGAGCTGGAAAGTTCATTTTTATCAGTTTGCTATTTCCTGCTAACCTTAGCACTTTCTCTAGATCATCTGATTTTTTTTTTGAGGGGGGGAGGGGTTGGAGATGTAAAATCAGTTTCAAGATGGATCCATCATGCAACTTGATTCAACATGATACATAGCACCGCTTCTTTATCCATGATATTATGTTTAAAGACCTTCTCTCTTCTTAGTTTATTGCTATATGCACAGGTGCTCTGACAGAAGGACATAGAATTAGACCTGCCTGTAAAAATAATATATGGAAAATTCCTGTGTCTCTGTAAGATTGTTTACTAATGAGAGAAACAAAGTATTACTCCAAATGGCACTGATTAAGCAAGTGTCAGGCTGTGATTTCTGCCATTTTTTTTAAGTACTGTCTCCTAGCCATTGTTCGCAGGACTGTTTATCTGTCTGCTGCAGCCTATCATGTGTATCCCAAGGTCTTGAGGAAAAGTGCTGATGCTCTTGAGGTCTCTAAAATGAGTAAGCTGTAAGTTTGCTAATTCTTGAACTGTGTCCACAAGCAAAAAATACGCAAATAATCTCTTGAAGTGCATATGAATTTAAGTGACAAAAGGAAGAAAGGATAAATGCACATCAGAATGAGAGCAGAGAGAAACCTTAGTGAATTTTTTGATCCTTCTTCTTAATCTGAACATTTAAGGCCAGCTACTCCCAACAGCTGGTTCAAACCAGAAATTATGGTTGTGTTTTACCTGTGTTAAATGATTCTGCATTTAGGGATGAATATGTGGCTTAATTGACAAGCAAAGATGTGAAGGTCCTTAAATGTGTCCAGAGGAGGGCAACAAAGCTGGTGAAAGGACTGGAAGGAATGTCCTATGAGGAGCAGCGAAGGACTTCGGGCTTTTCTAGTTTGGCAAGAAGGGTGCTAAGAGGCAACCTTATTGCTCTCTGTAGCTTCTTGAGGAGGGGAAGTGGAGAGGGAGGTGCTGATTTCTTCTCCTTCCTATCCAGTGAAAGGACATGTGGGAATGGTTCACAACTGTATCAGGTGAGGTTTAGATTTAGCATTAGGAAGCATTTCTTTACCAAGAGGGTGGTCAAACACTGGAACAGGCTTCCTAGAGTGATGGTCAATATCCCAAGCCTGCTGATGAGTCATGACCTTAATTACATGGTTTAACTTTTGCTCAGACCTGAAGTGGGCAGGCAGTTGGACTAGATAATTGTTGTAGGTATCTTCCAACTGAAACAGTCTATTTAACTACAAGTCCTATAGACCTGCACTAACATAGACTTGCAATAACAAAACCTGCTCTTGAGGAAGAGGAAGAAGAAGAAACAGTAGCATTGTTCCTATGTTGAATCAAGCAAACAGTACTTGTCTCTTTCTGGATTCTTCCTGGCTGCACTGGAGCTTTGCAAGAGTAAAAGGAGACCACTGAACATAACTTTAAGCCTTAATGTTTCTGGTTTTTTGTTTGTTTGTTTTAATCTCTAGCTCATCCTATTGTTGCACAGATTGTGATGACAACGGCCCTTGGCCATGGAAATATTTTCTGTCATGCACACCAGAGTTAACCTTCCAGCAGGAAAGAGAATTTGGCCAATAAACTGTATTGAAAGACTATACCAATCTGGTCCCAGATAGCACAGTCTCAGGAAAAATATACACAGCAGCAGCTTATAGAGGCAGACATCCTGTTTTTGTTTTTCAGAGCTCTGTGGTTTAAAGCTGTGGTGTTTAAAGCTCTTCACACTGTAAGGAAAAGCAAAAGTTAGAAATTCTGTGTGTCAGCATGGTTAAGCAACTGCGGTTGGGTATGCGTTTTGTAGCTCACTAAGGTCATGTAAAGGTAAATGTCAGTTGGTCTCTTAGCAGAAAGCAGTGTAATGCTGCAGTTCAGCAGTCATCACGTCAGCTCTCTTGGGAGGAAACCTTTAGAAGGTGAGATCCACATACAATGACCATCGTCAGTGGTAATTGCCGTCAGCTGAACAGCTGGAGTAATAACTCTTCAGTTGGAACAGGCTGCCAGGGAAGTGATAGCTACACCTGTTCCCCACGGGGAAAGTGGGATCTTAATTACTTTTCATGCGAGACCAACAGTTGCTCTTCTTTTGAGGCCCTGTGCACAACAGAGTCAAATAGTGTTAAGGAACTGTGGGTTTAATACAGTTCTGGCTAAAACAATTCTATGCAAAAGTTTAGAAAGCATTTATGTATCTCCGCTATGTTCTGATTATGTGTAAAGTGGCTGTGAAAATGGCTCACAATTTGAGTCTGAGGTCTTAAAGGGGTGTAATAGAAGCACAGAGATCTGAATGTGGAAGCAACCAGATATCCACTGTTCACACTTCCAATTTCTTTTTTCAAGCTCATAGTATGAAAAACAGCTCTTGGTTTGTACAAGTGAGACCTTATCTGCAAAATGATCAGTAGAACAAACGAGCATTAGTATGTGGTTATTGCACAAAGGAAGTGGGAATGTCTGCTTTAAAAACAACAAAAAGGAAATGGCTGATTTGCATAAGATATATAAGAACCCAGAGGAGAGGTGAAAAGATAGATTTGAGGTAAGGCAATGGCTACAAAACCTCAAGGCCTACAATGTAGCTCTTTCTTCTAACAGGGGAAACTGAGCCGGTGAAGGTGACTGAATGCCTTGCTCTGTGTTATTGTTGGTGAATCCCAATACAAAGGGAGTATCATAAATTAATCCTTAATGAGGAACAGAACCTTCTGTGAGGGTTGAGGCTTGATGAGGCAAATAAGTTACTCTTGTCTGTTGGTGTTTGTGCTTGCTCCAGGCTGCCTGGAAGAACAGAGCACCAAAGCTGCTCCCCGTTTTACCAGAACTGGGGTCTACAGAGACTAGGAGGGAGACACATGCTTAGCACTGGTGTTCACTGGAGTGGAAAATCCTACCATTGTTAGTAATCCATGTAACTATAGTAAAAGGAAGATGCTTCATAATTAGTCTTGGTAACTAGCTTTTCTCCTTAAAAACAAGTTTAGGAACAGTGTTGGTTTTTCCTTTTTTTTATTTTCTTTCTAGTTGAAGTAGCTTAGAGGATTGACAGATGTGAAATATGACTGGTTTCCTTCATTGCCTGCTAACACAGAGATTTTGAAGGGAACTGAAGGGAACAAACTGTAAAACTTATACTAGGTCTTAAAGCTTGCATTAGATGTGCTCAGATAAAATGGTGCTGTATGCCCCTTTTTAAGTTATTGATCAGCACTTGAAAAAAGGGATGTTAAATTCATCTTTCAGCTTTATTTCAGCCTTCCAGTTGTTCTCCCCAGCTGCAGATGGCAGTGAAGGTTTCATTAGGGACTTAAGAATATTTTTATGTCCTTCTCCTTTGGCTGTGCTTGAAAATCCAATGTTGTGCAACTTTTGACACAAAGCATTTTTAATTTTTCTGTGATTTTGGTCTAACTGTGCAAACACCATTTATCTTTGTGTTTTTATCATAATTTTCTCCTATAGCTTGTTCCTTTTAGTCTTAATAAAGAAACAGTTCACCTTATCACCACCAAATCTATAACATTGAACATCATTAGATGTAGTAACTAGATAGTAATCTTGTGTAGGATGATTGAATCTACTGAAAGCTCATTAATAACACCTTTATTACTAAGATAGTGCCCCTAAGGTTCTTAATCATCAGCTAGGTCAGATTATTTTGAAATACTGTTGGTTTTAATTTTTAAAAGTGCAATCAAGCACTTGATGCATTGTGTAAATATTGCCCATATTGTCACTGAGCTAATAGAGGTATTGGAGAAAGTTGTGAGGCAATATTGGCCATCAGCCAACTAGCGAAGGGGATGGTATTACAAGAAGTAACATCACCCAAGAGGAGTGGGTTGGCCAAATGACAACAGCAAAGTTGGTCAGAGTATATAATATCATTGAAGATGTTTGCCTGCCATCACCACATTTACATTTTATCCGTATTTTCGAAACCAACACAAAATAAAGTGAGAGGAAGAGATTAAAAACTAGTAAGTGGGCAACCCACAGTAATATGAAGGGAAGGAATTTATATAGACACCTTGTTTCCAGCTTTCTCATTGTGCTGTTGGCTCTTGACACTCATTAATCCTCACTCCCAGGTATGCCTAATGTAGGTAGTACTGATACAACTAGTTGTGCCCACTGCACTCAAAAGAATTATTAATCTCTTCAAAGAGAAAATCAGATGAGGGTCTGTCATTTCTAAGCTGAAAAAGGTGAAATAGTGAAAATTCAACAGACAGTAGTAATTGCTAATCTGGTTGTATGCTTTTTACCACTATAAAGCCTTGTGTCAGGTTACACTTTTTAGTACCACCTATTTTTGTATTGTCACTTCTAATTTCAAACTCTTTTAAAAGGCTGCTTCAGGATTTATTTCAGCTCCTAAAGTATTTTTATTACCATGTAATATGGAAGCCAAACTGGCATTAGTATAAATTGGTGTCATTATGTAGCAACCTTTTCTAAGAATTTGACACTGCTTCTGAGGTTTTTTGAAGGATTTTCTGTTTTTTAGTCCGAAGAGTAACTTTTCAGAGAATTTTTGCTCTTTTATTTTTAAGTGAGGACTCTTGACCAGTGGAGGGCACTGCACTATAACACATTGAACGACAGGAACTCCTGTTTCAGTTTTCAAAATCCAATTTGTCATTTCAACAAACTTACTTGTAAACTTAACTTATAAGCATCTGAATTTCCCTAATGTTAAATTGGCAAGTTGCCACACTAAGGAAAAATGCTGCATGTACTTAAATTCACCAGTTTAATGAGAAACTTAACCAACCCCCAAAGGCTCAACTTGGTATTGTGGTTATAATTTCTTTTCTGGAAAACAGACTATTTTAACAGCCCACTGAAGGTTGTCAAAATATAACTAAATGCATATATCGTGTAAGCCTCGATGCAACAAATGGTTCAGATCTGATTTGAAAAGTCTGAAACAAGGTTGTTCTGGAAACAGAAGCTTCTAGAAAAACATGACATTTCATATATATTTTTTTTTTCTTAATGAATTTTCTAACCATTTCACAGAATTTTAGAGTAGGGCTAGAATTTTTCGTGAAGAGGATGAAATGACTCTGGAATGTATGGCTGCAAATATCTGTCTTGCATAAGAAATAGTTTACAAAGAATGTCTCTGTTTTCAGATCAAAGTGAAAGACTCACATTTGTTGCTTTGTTTTACTCAAATTATTTATCTCAGCAGGAAGTTAGAGAATGGAAATAAGGCAACTCTTTCAATTATTATTGAAAAGGGTGCAAAGAGCTAGACTAGATTCCGGTCTTCAGTATTGGCATGTTTTGTCTGTATATATGAGGATGAAAGTAGTTAAGGGACAAATATTTTTATAAAGGTTTTGTTTGGACTTCATAATTTGAGATTTTAAATTACAGATTAATATTACAATGCAAATAATTGTTCTGATCAAGCTCTATGACACCTGAAAATATTGATAACTTCATTTATATGCACCAGAGATAAAAGTTTGAAAGATGTAACATTAAAGTGTGTTCTTTGAAGATGAGAGTACAACCCTTTTTATCAGATCACTTTAGTATCTCTTTACACAAAATAGTCCTGGGCATGGTACTCATTTTTCTGGAAAGAAAAATAACCAGTGTGGATAAACATGATGATTGCAATGTACAGGAGTGTGGCTTTGTCCCTCTACCATAGGTAGAAGTAAGGGAGCATATGTTTTCTTTCAACATGGATTTTATGGTTTTGTAATAGTTTCAGCTTTAATGCTTTTTATTTGAGGTTAAATTTGATGTATACGAATCATGCGTATACCTGTTCTAGTAACAGGCACTTCATTGCATTCACTGTGTCCATTTATGTGAAGTATGTTGAGGAAAAGGAAAAATACAGTGGTAGGACTTTGTGGTGTCTGCAGCTAAAATACATTGGTCATTGCTGATTTGGTCTAGCTCCATCCACAAGCCACTTCACAGCGTGTGTTTTATATTGGCAGCATGCAACAGAAGGAACACTTCAGAAATTGTGTACCCGTTGTCCTTCCATTTTACTTTAGCAGTTGCTTCCCTGGGCTGCTCCTGTGACAAAGGCAGCCCACCTACCAAAACAAATTGAAAGCCCACCCCTGCCAGTGAGGAATGTATAAGCAATTAGTGGGGGGAAAGTGTGGATAAAAGTTGAAGGCACCATTTGTTTTCCTAGGAGTTCAAGTTGTGGCAGTGGAGAGGAGAGCTGGGATAAAAACCCTAACATTCTTTTTAGGGTAAAATTGATACCCCCTGCTTAATATCTGAGTGTTACACTGCTATCTTTTGGACCACTGTGTTGACAGCACGTGCTTGCAAGTCAGAATCTTGTCTTCTAGCTGAAAGAGTGACAGCCTGCCTGCTTAAGAAGTGATGTTCCTCCTACAGACATTATTTCTGGGGCAGTATCAAGCAGAGAAAAATGCAGAAACTGGAAGTGAAAGTAAGGGAGCTCAGTGTTGTTAATTTATAGGTTGTGATGAATGGATTAGGGGAAGAAAAAAAAATTTTATTACAGCTGTGGAGAAAAATTGTGTAGCTAGGAAATGCTATTTATGGGTGATTTCTGTGGTATTTAATTATTAAAAATATAAAAAATCTATTTTAGAACTTTCAAAATAACCTATGAAATTATTTTTAATCATATAATATCATAAATTAAAATGGCGTAATTTTAAAATGATGATTCATAGTGGAATTCCAACAAATAAAGAGTTTCTAATTTCTTTCTACCCAGAAAACAGACTGTCCACTTACCCTAAGACAAAAAAGTGAAGACATTTTCTGTGTTAAGAATTAATTTGATGTTTACCAAGAGGCATTGCAGTCTTGTCATATTTGCTAATCTCTGTACAACCTTATTCTAGGATTACTAGTAAAGTGCTTTTCCATATTGAAATAGAAATAATTGTTCATTTCATTCAGGTGGCTTTTATAGACTTCTGTATACCACAATCTAGTACACAGTGGGACAAGACATGTGCTTGCTTTCAATGCATTAAACCACATTGGAGTGCAAATGACTTTGCTGAGTTTTATTGAAGCTGCTTCTGTTATATGGGATGGAGTTGAGACTCTATATTGTTTATGATAGCTCTGAAAACTCCTCTGTTATAAATGCTTTATATATGTACCTTTCAAAATGTCTTACTGATTTATTTAAAATATATTTTGAAGAAAAATCTTACAAGAAAAAGTGAGTTCTTAGTGAAGAAAAATGCTGTATGCATCTCCATTTCATTATGCATTTAAAAACAATACAATTTTTGTCCCTTAATTTTAATACTATTAGACCGCTGGCCATTCAACTGCAGTAAAAGTGCAATGCATATTTTTCTACATGTTGCATATTTTCCACGAAAATCAGATATAGATATGTTGCATTGAGCAAATATGTCCATCTAGTAAAACTATCTTATTGTATACAAGAATGATCACAAAAACAGAAATTGGTATTAGAGAGATTATCTTATATCTGCTTATGCCTGTTTTCTTGGGTAACCCTACCCAAATTGAAGGAATATATTCTAAGCTTGATATTCCACTTGTTTTTAAATGTATATAATACCTTGTTTTAATGTGTATATAACATTTTGTTCGAAGTTTTAAGGCAATAACCAAATGGTTGTTGGTGAATCAATACACAATTTAGGTTAAATGAGTTAGTTACCTCTACTTCTGTGCCTGGAAAGTAATACAGGTAACAGCCAATGTTCTACATTGCAACTAATGTACATCTGTGTTTGACCCTCTAAATTGGGCTGGTAAGTAAAAGCTGATAAATAAATTTGTTGCTTTGGTCGTTTGACTACGGTGTTAACCTCAGAGCTTGGAAACTTTATTAAGTTACTTTAAGCAAAAATTGAAGTGATAGGAATTCTTTAAAACCGGGTGGTTCCTCATTGATTTCTCAACTCTGACACTTTCACAGCTGCACATATAAATTCTTTCTTTTTATAAGCAAAACTTGAATAACTCCAAACGGGACAACGAAAGTTACTTTTCAGGTTGGATACACTGAAATACATGCCAGACAAATACCAGGGCTAGTTGCTTGTCTGCTTTTTTTTTTTTAGTGCACAGTAATTTGGAGAAGCAATTATACTCTCTCTTTTACTTCAGATTAAACCCCCTATCTCCAGGGCTGTTTTTCCCCATCACCCAACAATGCTTTTAGATGTTATCACCATGCTCTCCAAAAACTTTGCCCTAATTGCTTGGCTGTTTGTTTGTATTGCTAAGACAATTTATCTCTGGTCTCTGGGTCAAAATGAATGTATCAGACCATTACAGTACAGAAAGCTTAGTATGTGGGCACTGAAGCTTACAGTTATTGCACGCTATATTGAGTTCTGTTCCTCTCATTTCACATGGCTGTTTTGCTTCTAGCATGCTGTAATGGCATTTTTCATAAGTTACTGATACTTATCTCCTCTGGTTTATGTTAGTCTGCCTACACCCAAGGACTAGCAAGAATAATCTTGATGGCATTTCTTTAGTCATTTGTCCACAAAGTATATGTGGTGCTCATTAGTATAAAAATGTTTTAAAATAAAGCTCAAAGAGCTAATAAAGCGGTTCTTAGGCTGATTTCTTTTACTTCAGCAGCTGCTACTGAAGGATCCTGTCCAATGGGTTCTGTAACTTGTCCCTGCAGTAATGCAAATCCAATAATACAATCTGATTGCTATTTGTTTTCATGGACACAACTTTCCTAGAGGTTTTTCCATGTCTCTATGCTTACTTAGTTATTTTGTTATTAAAAAAACCCCAAACAACTAACCCTACTTCTAAACTGAAATGTGTGGAACTTGCAGCATTCACCAGGCACTTCAGATAAAGCATGTACTCTTCCTGTATTTAGTTCTTTTTTTTACTCTTTCTAGGCTGTGGCTGCATTAAATTTGATACATGTTCATCTTAGAATTTCGTTATTTGGATGTCCACATGCTTTCTTATCTTGACAAAGAATTAAGTGTCGTTTTTGGTTTTTTAATGTAGGAAAAGTTTCAATTTGATTTGGATACATAATCTTTTATGCCTAACTTTGACTGAAAGGCTTCTATTAATCTCATGTTATCCACCTGCTAAGCTCTGCTTAAATTTTAATTTAGAAAATGAGCCTGTTAGTGTTTAAGTTAAACAAGCACTGAGCAAGGAGACCTTGCTAGTGAAGGAACTGCTCTGGTACCTTGAGGGTTTTGACTGCAAGCCCTTTGTTTGGCCCTTCTTGCAGGAAAACCCAAGGTTAACTCTAAATAAGGCACCATTTATTAAGCTGCTTACCCCTAATGCTTCTATACAACACTGCTGCTGTTAGTGAGGGTGAATTGCTTTGTGATGTGAACTTTGTCTCAGCAGCAGGAATGGGCTGAGGCTGTGCCCTCTCCTCTTGTTTCCCCCCTTTCCCCCAGCAACACCAGAAGCACAGGAATAATGGCTGTTCGTGAGGATGGGGATTAAGTGTTGTGTTAGGTGGTGCGTGCAGGTTCTGTGGATTGTGGTAGAGAGGTGGATAGGAGATGGGGAGCTCGTGCCTGAGAAGAGAGGAGAGTAGGTGGAGAGAAAACTGCAGCAGTCTAGATGAAGATTAAAGGCACTCTCACTCTTACACAGAGCTCCCTTGCACATCTTGCTGACAACTTCAGAGCTTGCTGTGGCTCCCGTGTTCACTTCGTCATCCATAACCATCTCAACATCTCATTAATATCTCCAGTTTCTCCCCTTCTTTGTAGGATGGGAGTAGTGTGTCTCTGTCTGGGGAAAGCCCTGGACAGCAAAATTTGATTTTGCTTACCCTGCTAAGAAGTCCTGATTGAGGTCTGCCTCCAGTTTATAAATGATCAAGCTTCTGAGCTTTAGCTCTCCAACTGGCCAAGAATCTGAGATTACGCATCCTCAGAGGGCCTTATGCTTTTCCCAGGAAGAATGTCTTGCATCTGGAAAACTGGGATATAAAAGTCTTTAACTTTTGTTATTGACGCATCTCTTTAGCAACTTTGCAGCAGGTCCCTGCTGTGCAGTTGTAATCAATAAGCTAGGATGCAGGGGGTATCCCCAGTCCCTTCAGATTTACTCATTTGTTACAATGAGCAGTCAGCCCTGTATATAGTTGATTAAACAGATCTAGAGGCATAATCATGCAGGTAGCTCTTGGATTTCTGTGAAACAGAATCTATGACTCTGTCTTACAGAGGTCTGTCTTTTCTATGGTATTATGTTACCCTTTTTTAGATTTCTTTTGTTGTTTGTTTGCCCAGTTGTGGATGCACTTAACCGACCTGTGTGCCTGAACCCCAGTCTATTTACTTGGAGTCTAAATTTAATTTTATCACTCATGCATAGTATTAAAACTTGAAAATTAAGTCAGAATTACCCTCCTACTCGCTTTACAACAAGTCTGTGTGTGTGATGAGTAAACACACTGTGGGTGGCCTAGGGTAAAATAAAATCTAAGTACATGTTTGCAAGGGTGGCTTTCTTCACCTTCAATAGATAAACACCTAGGTGTGGTTTTGCAGATTTTACTAGTTGGTTTATTTGACATAAGAAACAAGTATCCTACAAATGTATGTAAAACTTAAAAAAAATATTTTGGTACTTTCATAGGCATATTGTAAAATTTTGAGTCCTCTAGTGTTCAAAACCTGAGTCTTGTTTTTGATGTGTGGATTAAAGACTTTGATACAGCCTATACCTCAGACCTCTGTGACTAAGCAGGAACTAACAAAACCAAAATATATAACCTTACCTTCCTAAGTCTTTATCTCAGACAAGTATTACACTATAAAATGGTAGCAATTGAGGAAAAAAAATCCTCATAGTATCACAAAGTCATCTTCTTTTTTAATTGTATCATTTGAGCGCCAGCGGTGAATGTTTCTAAAATCTCTGATTTCAGCAGAGGAATTGTGATGCTTTAATGCATGAGCTAATGAAGAACTGTGACCAAGGTTATTTAATCTTATCTTTGCCTGTTCCTTGTTCGGTAAGTGCTTATCTCTTCCACAAATAGAAGAGGCATGAGCTCATTATAGAATTGGCTATTCAAGACATCACCATTCCCCTTACTACCTCTTGTCTGAGATATCTTTTCTTCTTCTAGCACTGCCTCAGCAAGGTTAATGTAGGTATCAAAGTCTGACAAAAGTTATTCTTCTCGCTACGTAAGGGGTTTCTCCTTGTTCATTGGGTTCAGTATTCTTGTTTGGTAACAAAGAAATAGCATCAAATTGTTCAGGTGGATGACTTCATCTTTATTTCAGAAATATCCTTCACAGTATTAACAGCAGTCTCCTTATCTACCTGTTTTAAAATGCCTTAGTTTATTGTGGGGATAGGAAAGTGAAGGAAGCAATTTAAGTTCAAGGTCTTTTGGTTTACACTGTTAGTTCTTATTTGTGCTTTTTTATTTAAACACAGCTGGCCTGTCTTGGACTATCAACCAGCTGTGCTCTGGCAGGTGGAATCTGTAGTCGTGCTGCTGAAGCCAGCAATGAAAGCCTGTGGAGTCAGGGAGAAATCTGAGGAACTCCTTGACATGGCATATTAGACTGGCTCACTTGGAGTGCAATGGAGTAACTTCTCCATGCAGGCAATGGACCTAAATTACTAAATAGGTTGGGAACCATGGTGTTTACACATGAGCTTGTGCTGAGTGACTCTGAGCTGCAGTCCATGAGCTATCTGGCTGCAGTTACTATGTAGGCTTTGAGGGTCTGGTAAGATATTCTGATAGTCAGGTTTAATCTTCCTTGTTTTAAAATCCATCTGTTAGTTTTGAATAACAAACAGATCTCATCTTCATTTCCTTCAAATTATTATGGACACATAAACACAGTGCTTGATCAGTACTTAGCCACATAATACTTAGTGTGATTGTCGTAATGTTTTGACAATTTGCATTTGCTGCAGATCCTATCATTTCTTCCTCTTTTGCACAGGCCATTTTGTATAATATCTGTGGAACAAAGTGAAAGGGAATTTCTGTCTTTAACAGCAAGGAACTGTAAAAATTTTTCTGTTTTCAGTTACAACTATAGGACCCTTAGCATTTTATTTTTAATTTTAATAATCTGACTTTTCTTGCATTCCTTGATGCCAATCATCTACCAAAATGTTAACCTAGCAGGGCTAAATTTTGACTAAAGAATTATTAGTCTGAGATTACAAGAAAAAGAGAAAAAACTCTGGTGTAAGAAAATGTTATAAAAGTAGTTTTTCTACTTTTCTGTTTGTAGGTCAATATCAAGAGAGCTTTCAAACAATGTCGTATTAGGAAGTTTTGGGAGACTGGGAGTTAGAAGGCTAGGTGACTGTGGGTTTACCCAGACTTGTACCTATATACTGTAAAATCTCTTATGATTATAAGGACAAGAAATGAACCTTATCTTAAGGAAGGTTCCTGTTTATGTCTGTCTGTTCTTAGTCAGTAGCGCATATTTAAAACAGTATCTCTCTGGCATTGAAAAGCTTGTATTGTCTAACTGCTACAGAGAATGATGTTTTCCAAAAGCAGAATTGTCAAAGTATGCATGTAATGTTGTGCTGTAAGTATTTTTAGGGGGAGTAGTAAATGATGCTGGCAATGTGTTTTCTTTTCAGGGAAAAAATGCTTGAATGCATTGGCACAAATTCAAGTGAATGACAGTAGGAGGGTAGAAGTTTGTTGTTGATTTGCCAACAAAAATGACATGTGAACTAAAGGAACATATGGCCACCTGGCTGAAAATTTGAGTCTTTTTGTATGTGTATGCTTTTCTTCTTTTCCTATACCAAGAAATGCCTTATAGGTGCCCTGTATCTTTGCTTTGTTCTTGATGTTCATTAAGGTAAAAAATAAAGCTAATTGGTGAGATTCTCAGCTATGCTATTTACTTACCTTAGCCATGCTAAGGTAAGAAAGTCAGTTCTTACAATCTGTCACAGAGGTTAGTGTTTCCTCTGTACTTATGTCCAAACTTACTATGCTCATTTAGGTATCATATGATCATGTGAAATACTTTTAAAAGTACAACAATCGCTGTAGTGCTTGTAAAGGGCTAGCATATTTTCTGATCTCCATTTAATTCATACTACTGAGCTTCATTATTTCAAGTTGGGAAGTTCAGTCTATTCTTCATTTTACCCATTCATAAAAGTACAGAGCATGTACCTCAGAATTGCAGTGAGATTGCTGCAAGCTCCCAGATTCCTGCAACATACTCTGAGGCTTTCAGATGAAAAATCACTAGGTAATAATCCTGAGAAAATGCAGACGAGAAGTTTCTTACCAATCATATAGAAATGGCCATTTATCTGTGTGAAGGTGAATTCTTTCCATTGCAAAGGAAGATTGATAACAAACTTCTTTATCCTTTGGAGCAGAAGCTTACTCTTTCTCTAGGATTTCTAATCAACTATCATAACTGTTGAAATAAAAGTTAGACCAGTGTAGTTTTCAAATACTTTTTAATATTCCTACTTTCTTTTTAGAATTGAATTAAGAAACATGATGCAAGAGGGCTAAAATTGGAATAGAGAAGGGAAATAAAATGACTTGTTAGAAAATCAGCTGTTTAGTAACTGGTAACAAAAGAGGTTTTTAAGAAAATTCTGTTGAGTCTCAATAAACAAAAGGAGTAGGTACTGCAATTACAGGAGAATTATAGTAGAGGTAAGTGAAAGGTAGGACACTTTGGACAGAGTAATAAAAAGCCACATGTGCTTATTTTTGGGTGTTTTGTTTGTTGACTTTTTTAAGCTCACACAGGTTTATTACAGAACTCACATGAGAGGAATTAATTAGAAGCAGTTTTTCTGTTTTCTTTTTATCCTTCAGAATCAGAAATCATACATGAAGCTTTCTCTAGGTCTAGTTTTCTGGAAGGTGTGGCTCAAGAAAACTAGTTATTCCAGGTAAGAAGACTGTCTTTTTAGGGAGTCTCCAAAAGGCACTTAGGGCAGCAGACTTTTGGGAACTTTGATGCGGTTATTAACAAAGAAAAAAAAAAAAACACATTGAAAAGTAGAAGCAATATTTAAACCAAGAACCTGCCATGAAGCCTCTCAATCCTGTGGGTAAATCCCTCTGTTTCTAACTAAGTGCTTCATTTTTTGTTCACTAGCTCCTTTCCATGTCTTCTCATTGATATCTTACAGAAATTCTGACTGTTTCTCACTGTCATGGTTGTGGTTTCACAGTCAATTTAAAATGAACTAAGACTGTGCTGCCTCCCGAAAGGCTTTTCTGGGTCTTCCTTCTGCACTCCTGCCTCTCTGCTTCTGCTTTTTGCTTTTTCTCAGCACTAGATGTTATACAGGTCACTAACCTGGTTAAATACCTGCAAAAGACCAGTAGAAGAGGTTGAGAGTATAAAATGAGAAAATAAATGCTTCATTAACTTGGGACAATTCCTTACTTTTAGAATGTAACGAAGACAATTTTTTCCATGTGAGCTTTCAGGGTTTATGGAGCTACACTTCAGCTTCAACTTTTAAAACTCCTGGCCCTCTTATTTCATTTTAAATGTGGGCACATTAATGGTATGTTCAGCCTTGTATTTGCCTATGTCTGTAGCTAAACCAGGTCACAATACGCTAATTAATGGATGCTGCTGAGATGACCCAGAAAAGTGTGTAAAATTCATACTGATATATTTTGCTATTCCTTCTTTACAAAATTCTGTTTAAGGGTAATAATGTGAAAATAAGCAGTTACCTTTGAAGCATCTTGTTGTATTTTCACTTAAACACCAGCAGATGTTTAAGTATAGTGCACACTAAGGGAAATAACTTTATATCCACTGAGGGAGTTTGCAACAAAGAAGCAAAATAATACATTCAGCTACAGTATCCTCTATCAAATTTATCTGCTTTCAAGAATAAGACCATTTCATAAATTCACCAACGAGGGCATTTTAAAGAGAAAAATCCACAGTAAAAAAGTTCAGTTTCAGAGATTTAAATAAGATATTTGGCCAGAATGCAAATGCTGCTCAAAAGAGAGAGACATCAAATAGGGATGTACCAGGATTGAACTGGACAAGGAGCATAGGCTAAGGAATAATGTGTGCAGGAGGAGCAGCAGAGGTTAGGAAGAAGACCCATCCAACAATGCACTGAGTGACAAGGAGTAATCTGTGTATTTATTAGACTTAATATACCCCTCTTTCCCCACACTTCTCCTTTTAAGTAGCAGTGGGAGAGGTTTTTTCCAAGGCAATTTCAAGGTACTTCAGTTCTGCCTCAAAGTATTAACTTTCTTCTTGAATTCCTGTTTATTATCTACACAGCTTTAAGATGGAGTTTTGTTCTGCCACAGTTTTTTTGGATCTTAAGAGGTGTGGGCAGTTCCAAACTCCTTCACAGCCTACTTGGATTTGCCATCTAGCCCTGTTAATGTACTTCTTTGTGCCAGCTGCTTCCCAATACGATGGGAGCAGCGCTATAACAAACATGCATTTGTAGACTGCTGGTAATTTCAGGGCTGGATGAGGGGTCCGTTACTCTTGGAGTAAACAGGTATTTTTAAAGGTCAGGTTGAATTAAAAACTTATTTTTCATTTGTACCTCTCTACTATACCTCAACAACAGTAAATTCTCCATTTACCCCAACAAATCTCTCCAGGGATGAAAAAGAACATTTGGATTTTTTAATGACGTCATGCTGCATTCTGGCAACAGAGGAATCATGCATGTTTGCTGATTGTATAATGCACTTCCCATATCTGCAGATAATTGTTGTTATGGGGGTATGTCATTGAGTAGTGTCAGGCTTTATTTTTGTTTCTAATTATAATCTGCATATGTGCATAGACATATTTTTAATTTTGAAAATTGAATATATTGCTAGTCTGGAGAGTTAAATTTCTTCTGTTGTGACTGTTGTGCTGTGTTTGTTCCAAATCCTATACTGTGGATGGGTATCTCTCCTCCACAGAGCTTCTGTAAAAGTTCTTCAGCTAAAATATGCTGAAAAATGTCAGAAAAATAGCATTATATTAAGTTCAAAGAGTTTTCAGATCAAACATGGGTGTTTTGAAAGAAAAAAAATCTTAGCATCAGCCTTTCTAACTTTACTTTTTGGAAGTAAAAATGAGGCATTTCTAGTTTCAGTAACTGTTTACAAAATTTGTTTCATAGATCATTCTTGGGAATGATTCATAAACAAAATGTCAGTAAGATCTTATTTTCATAGAATCATAGAATGGTTTGGGTTTGAAGAGACCTCAAAGATCATGTAGTTCCAACCCCCCTGCCACGGGCAGGGACACCTCCCACTAGACCAGGTTGCTCAAAGCCCCATCCAACCTAGTCTTGAACACATCCAGTGATGGAGTTTCCCTGGGAACCTGTTGCAGTGTCTTACCATGCTCATAGTGAAGAACTTCTTTCTAATTTCTAATCTACATCTACCTCTTTCAGTTTCAGTCCAATACCCATCATCCTATTGCTACAAGTCCTTGTAAAAGGCCCTTCCAGGCTATTTTTTTGCCTAGTTATATTCAGTGATGCAACAGCAAATTATTTCTTCACCCAAAGCAGGTATCTCTGAAAAACTGGAATGAGAAATTGCATATATTTTTTGTGTGTGTGTTGTTAAATGAGTATGCTTTTAAATGTAATTGCCTTGTGTATGCAATTGACTTTGGATACCGTGATAAAATTGTGTATTTTGTTAATATTTTGCTACTGCTGTCTCTACAAGGTAACACCTTGTTCTTCCTTTTCCTCTGCTATTCATTTTGATCTTGAAATACAAGATGTCTTGCAGCTCAGCAACCACAACTCAGTGAAGGGGTAGTCATTGCATCACCACTATGTTTGCGTTTAATGAAACATCTGAAAAAGCTGCTACTTGATATATTGTAACATGTTGTACAGAACAGAGCAATCACGTTACTGGGAGATGGCAGGAAGAACAAACTATTCCTTCTCAAGGAGAAGCACACATTCACTTCAAGATTAGGTTTGGAACATTTTGAAAAGCACACTGTGGCCCCAGTTATAATAATGTACTAGGAGCGGCTACGAGAGGCTGGAGTTCATGAACTTAAACGCTTCCAGCTCAGTCAGTGTAAGAAGCCTGGAATGTGGTGATATCATGGGCGGTTTTGCCAAGTAACTTCCAGAAGTACCTTTTTGTTTTTTTTGAATATTGTTTTCAGAAATCCTTTCATACTTCATGACATCACCTTGAGAGCTTTCTGTGCTGCGTGTATCTAAAGATTTTGTTTGTAGAATGTGCAGGTGCTGCCACTCCTGTACTCTTTTATAACATCTAAGCTGGTATGCTTGATTTGCTATTACCCATTGCCTATGACTTTGTCTGAATTTTTTGAAATATCTGGAAACAGAGGAAAACCAAATCTGACAACTGTCAGTAGTATCATATTTGAAGTATAATCTTCAAAACCATGTTATTTTTCTCACAATACCACCTTTTAATGATCCCTAAAGACATACCTCTTACCTACAGACCATTTTGGTGCTAGACAATTGATGTTTCTTGCTGGATTCTTTAGAGCTTATGTGCTTTCTCTTGGCAAGTGACTGCGTATGTCACAGTCACTAATCTTGTTAAACTTTGAGAAAGGAAATTAGGCTTTTATTTTGAATGTAGCACCTTTTGTTTTTTCTTGATACAACTTTATACTACATTACCCAAACATGATTAAAAATCATGGGTGTTTTTTCTATATGTATTTTTAGTCATGCTGATGCTTCAATTTTATTTTGCAGTAAGCTAGACAGAAACTGTTATTTGGATCATGTTGTGAGGTAACATGCAACCAGAAGCCTGTTTACTGCCAGCAGTGCTTCAGTAGTATCACACAGGTCAGTGTAGCTACCTGCTCAAGTGTCCTCATTTTCCTGAGCTGTGTTAGTAGGTCCTAGAGGAGGTTTATTCTGCCTGCACCACTGCTTTCATCCTAAGCAAATGCATAGGGTGCTTGAGATGAGCAGTTAGCATTGAAGAGACAAGACTAGGATAAAATGTCAGTCACCTGATACACTGGCTAAGCTCCTGGTACCATTATTCATCTTGTGTCTCTATACATCTCAATCATGCTCCAGTGACTCATACTAGCATACATAAATTATCTGAAGATATTGTTAAAGTCCTTTGTTGGTTTTATTTTAACCACCAGATTTTTCCATAGGATGTGGTAGAAGAATACAACCTTTCCTGGTGTATGCAATATTTCATTTTGAATGTATGTTTTTCAGGCTAAGGAATGAGCTTGGTTTTTCAAGAACCTAACTTTTCAGGGTACTTGCATGTAGAGAAAACATACCGAAGAACTCATCCCAAATCATGCCAGGTGCTATGAAATTTCTGAAAATCCGAGTTTTGGTTACAACTAGTGTGCTTTTTTCTGAAAATCTGTCTTGAATTCAGTTGTTGCATGAGCAGGTAACCCAACAATTAATATCTTATTTTTATGGTTAGAAATATATGGATTAAATCAATGAAATGTAATACTGACCTGAGCCTCTGCACACACGCTAGACTTAGCTCAAAAACTTTCCACTGACTGGAAGTAGATAGATACATCCATTGTACTTCATAGAATAAGCCACAGACATCAAAATGCTTCTCATGGAGTGGCTGTGTTCATAGAGAGCTGGTCAGGTATGTCTAACACAAATGGGAGAAAGAAGCACTGGAGATCATACAAATGTTTCTGCGAGTTTTCCAGCCTAGCCCAGACAAAATGTCTTCCACTGCATGAGACTGATTATTAATTGCAATGATATTTTAAATGTAGTGACTATTCTTACACAGAATCTTTCAGGGTAGGAGAATTAAAAAAACTTTTAAGCACAAATACTGTAGCCTGGTAGAACCTGTGTATTTCATTGTTGTTCGTTACAAGAAATGGCAAAGCACCTTAGGGAGAAAAGCTCCCACTTGCAAACAAAATACTGAGTACTAACGTGGATGTTAAAGTTTTCTTTTTCATTTGCCACAGATGTTGTTAAGTTTTAGCCAACTTGGAATTTTCTGGACAGCAAAAATATTTTTTTTTTTTTTTTTTTTTTTTCTTTTTCTAACATGGTACTAGTTAAATCAGCCCTGGCAAAGATAAAGCAAAACATTGACGCACAGCCTTGGAATGAACATATTCAGTCCCTTCTCGTGCAAAACCCCGCAGAAACCCCAAAAGAGTTATTTTTAGCTTTTGTTTTCTCCCAGGATAGATAAATGAAATCAGCTGTGACAGAGACATGATTTACCAGCATGAAAAAGGGACTGATAAAATCCAGAACAAACAAACAAAAGCAGAAAGGGGTTTCAGGGAAAGGGAGAAATGGGTTTATTTTTAGTTTGAGTCCATAGGTTTTGCAGAGTTAGGATTCCTCTTTCTCCCACCTCTGCCCTGAAAGTTGAACAAATTTTAGACTAATAAGCAATATGCAGGAGCAAGTTCTGTTTATGCTAGTAGAAGTCTGAAATGTACCAGAACCCTTATTATTTCTTTCTTTTAGCCCTTGCAAATGTAAATTAAGCCACAGCAGGTTTTCATAAATATCTGTCAATGATTTAATATATTCTAATATGACTGCAGAAAATTGTTTCCTTCTTTGCATCAGCAATCAGAGTGTAAACAGTTTGAGTATCTTTCCAGTAAGAGAAACTTGTGTTTCTTATAAGGGAAAAAGGACATTGGACTAGTGACCAGTAGTTACATAATTCTTTTTTTCCTGTATCTTAAAGATATGCAGCTCTGATACATTTTGAGTTTAGTACAGATGGTTGGTATTAAAAACAGAGATATTGCATGAATCTTGAACCAGAAGCTATTAGAAAACAATGTGCTGTGTTAACTTCTCTTTAAAGTACAAATCCCTCCAGCTCCCATATTTCACCAGACGTTCAGCCACCATCACTGCTGGTTTCTGTTTGCTTTAGTTCAGTGTGTCTGTGCGTAAGCTCAAATTGTTGCGTTGTTTTGAAGTTCAAGTGTGTGCGTATCTCTTCTTTATTATTTTTTTCTTTTTTTTTTTTCCCCGTGGATAGGGTGTTTCTTGTGTTGAGGTATGATGAATTGCAAGTGAAGGCAAGCACATTAAGGTGTTTGCATGCAACTTTGCAGAATATATTGGTGTCTGAAGATTTGTAAAGCTTTCATGGCAAAGCTGTGTTTAATTCTGGATCTGCTGCCTTTGTGTGAAAGCATAGTGTTCCCAGACGAGTTTCCCATGTCAGGTTTTGCAGAAGTTGTCCATTTTGCAGTTTTGTGTAGCTCTGAGATAAATGCTATTTCCTTTTTCCTCTCTGTTTACATCTCCCTCTCTATTTTCCCCCATTTTCATTTCTTTTTTCTACTGGAAAGTAGCAATATGGAATTGGTGCTGGTGCATGGTTTGATAAAGCCTGATCCTCTGCGGGCAAGGTTCTCCCAGGAAAGCCATTCTGAGTACTTCTCTGAGGGAGAGGCTATGATGCTAGGGGAAGAGGAGAGATTTCTGCAGACAATGCAGGGAGGTACTGAGCTTCAAGACAATTTGACTCTATAGACTCACAATGGTAACAAATAATTCTAGGCATGACTTCCTTCCATTTTCTCCAGAAGGAGTGGAGTGAACTCCACAAATAGTAAGTGGCTACTGGCCTATTCAGTAAGCAGGGAGCCAAACAGTAAGTGAAGTAAATTATGCTCTGTATTTAGTGGTCGTAGAAACTATAGGCATTTGAAGGCTTTACAATAAGGAGTGTTCATATCAAAGGAGAATCTTCCTCCCTAAAGACTATATTGTTAGAGTTTTGAACACGTTTTCCTGACAGGCTTTATGTAGTGACTGTGGACCTTGTTAGGTACTGTAAAACTGTCAGTGCTGTTGTGCTTCCTAAACATTAGGCCATGGTTTAATGAGAGCCTACCTGTATGCATGTTTTAGGAGCCTGTGGGTGGTAAGTGCAGCATCTGCAGATTCGTGTTGTTGATCTTTGTAATAAATGAGCAACTTGTTTTCCCTCAAGTAGGTGACACTCAAGTTAACTGTAACTTTATAAACAAAAAAGTGAACAATATGTGGAGTTTCTTGTGGGAATTGGGATACCACAGGAGTCTTATGTGCAGAATCTCTATTTCTGGTTTCGTGTTACCAGTAAATAAGCATAAGGAAGTTTCTTTTGTGTATTCGTTTGACCTCTTCAAATTATCTGGTTGTAAGGGTTTTCTCTTTTGAGCTCATATGAATTTGGAAAAAAATATAGTGGTTCAGAAACTTGAGAATTTTCACAGCAAAGCTCTGTGTTCAGTCAGTGTGTAGGCAGGGGAAAGAGGCATAATCAGGATGGTGTCTGTCTTGGCTAGGGTGCAAGCATATTCCTTATGCCATAAAATTGAGTGTACTAAATATGAGTAATCTACTGATCTTTTATCCTCTTTCAATATTGGTAGGGTTTACATATCATGGAGTAGGAAAAGATGGAATAAATCTTTTTTAGAGACACTGATGAAAGCAGGTTAGAGCTCAGTTAATGCATTAAATTGACTGTCAGTATGATTTCAAATATTATTCTTACACGTGATTCTTGGTTTCTTATAAACTATTTTGTCCTTTCCTTATTTGTGGCTTCATCTTAAATGTGATTTGATGGGTCTTTCTTTGAACAGTTGGAGCTGTAGCTGTAGGTTATTAACTACTGTTACTTGACAGAGACCTGAGTTTATGCTTACTGCTGTAGTTGGAGGATATTGTCCTCTTGGGAGCATTCTTATGAGAGGACACTCTTATATTGAGGCCATTTCTTGTTCTCTCACTCCATGCAAGTATCTGTTAAAGATCTCGTGGAGTTTTTTTTGCTTTATCAAGCATGAACTTGGTAGTCTGATCTATAAAGGCTTTGAAAAATGGGTCCTGTGTGTTACTGATGGGATCATGTGAATAGATTATACAGAACATTTTTTAAATTTACATAGCATGTTTGGTAAGCATGTTAGTAGCATATTATAGTACTCAAAAATAGACTGTGAAAGGTGTTCTGTGATACTCAGATGCTACTCTGTATGGCCAGCCTATATGATATTCTTCATATAAATTTTGTTAGGTAAAGAAAATTTCTATTGAAGACTTGTCACAAATCCTATTCTAGCCTTCGCTGAAGATCAAGAAAAGTCTAGTACAGTACAATGTATACTCTGTGAGAAGGCTATGTCAAAAGATTTTGAGATTTTCTATGATGCATGTGTGACTAAATCTTTGGTCTGTATCAGCTTGTCTTTTCCTCTGACATTTATACTTACTCTTTTCTGACATAGTGTGACCATGTCTTTCCTTACATGAAATTCTGACACTACAGGTTTGGTTTTGTGAGTTGAATACTAGAAAGTTTTCCTCCTCCCTCCTATTATTCTCATCTCTGAAAATAAAATTGTTTTTCAGAATTTAATGCTTATGAGGCAAATCACTATATTTCATCACAAAATTGTGCTTTTAGCAAGCTAGTGCAACTTGACAGGTTTGTTGTTGTGTTTTTTTTAGTATCCCAGAGAATATGACCAGAGAAGGACTTGGGGGTGTTGGTGAATGAAAAAAAACAAATATGAGCCAGCAGTGTGCTCTCACAGCTCAGAAAGCTAACCACATCCTGGGCTGCATCAAAAGAAGCAGGTCGAGGGAGAGGATTCTCCCACTCTACTCTGCTCTTGTGAGGCTCCACCTGGAGTCCTACGTCCAGCTCTGAAGCCACCAGCATAAGAAAGACATGGACCTGCTCAAGCAGGTCCGGAGAAGGGCCACAAAGATGATTGGGGGCTGGAGTACCTCTCCTGTGAGGACAAACTGAGAGAATTGGGGTGGTTCAGCCTGGAGAAGAGAAGGCTCTGGGGAGACGTTACTGTGGCCTTTCAATACCCAAAAGGGGCCTACAGGAAAGGTGGGGAGGGCGTTTTTATCAGGGAGTGTAGTGATAGCACAAGGGGTAATGTTTTAAAACTGAATAAGGGTAGCTTTGGATTAGATATTAGGATGAAATTCTTTACCCTGAAGGTAGTGAGACACTGGAACAGGTTTCCCAGAGAAGCTGTGGATGCCCTCTCTGTTGGATGCAGCTTTGAGCAATGTGATCTAGTGGAAGGTGTCTCTGCCCATGGCAGGGGAGCTAGATTATATTTAAGGTCCCTTCCAACCCAAATAATTCTGTGATTCTATGATTTAAAATGTCCCTGAAATGTCTTTTTATCAGTACATGGCTCTACCCCCTGACCAGGAGCCTGTTTTAAAAATGTCTGCTTCATTTGTAAATGTGCATATTCTGACTTAAAGCAGTAAAAAAGCACACTGAAATGTTTTACAACCTAGTCCACTTGGCTTCCATGCTGTCCATGAAATCCCTTTTCAATAAGATGAGCACGTAAAAGTTCTACTCTCACTGCTATTGTAATTTAAAAACGTAAAGTCCTACTACAGATTGTCACAGTTCTTGCAAGATAACAAATACCATATGAGTTTCCATTCTGCTCTGCAGAATAAAATGGATCAAGTTTAAGGCAGAATTTTAAGGCATAAGGTAGATAAGTTGTTACATAATGGTCCTAGTAATTAGATATTGAGATTATTCATTTGTAAAACTATAAATGTTTATTTAAAAATATTTATGATAATATTTTAAAATCTATGAAGGCAGTAATACTCAAAGGGTTTTATTTCTCCTGTGATCATACCAACTAAAACCCCTTGTTGGTAAAAACCTTTCTGTTGTTTAGATCACATCTGCTGCCACGAATCAGAGAGACTTTTCTGAAATAAGAAAGGAAGACAAAATAAACACAGGAAATTGCTGGTTTTTTGAGAAAGCTTTAAAAAAAGCTGCATTATGTCACTTCAGAAACTGCAAGTAAAATTAGCAGACTGAGTATGTTTGTTTTGGTGACTTTTCACTTTGTTCAATAATTAGAACAGTTATAATATTACTCAATAAACCAACTCATTTTGTGGGATATAATGCTGTATAAACTGAAAGCCTGTAATAGAAAAAAAATGCAGGGATGAAAGGTAGTTTTTAATCCTACAGTTTACATTTTCTGTATTTTTCTTGATCACTTCAATGAAGTGACAGTGGCAGAGAAGCATGCAAGAAAAACAAGACCCTGGTTTTCCTTTCTTTCTTGTTTCTTATGGCTTTATAGATCAGAATGCATGACTTCGGAGTGAATGATGTAGTAAGCCTTCTGTACCTGATAGGTTCACCTGCACATATGTAAAATCTATATACTCATTAATGCAATAGATCACTCAAATGCTCTATACAGACCACTGCATTTCATCTTTAGGTAATGTCTTCACTGGTTAACTTGTTTTCACCTTAGATTTATTCATAATGTGCCCTATTCTATATAGGTAGGAGGTAATAATTCTCTTCACCCATCTAAATTTCAATTTGTTTTTCTACTTTCTTCTCTGTTATTCTATTGTGAGTACAGATACTGCATTTAAAAATCAACAAACAATAAAAGCAACATAGGACATAGTGTTGAGTATTATCTTTTTACAGACCTGTTGCAGCCAGCAAATACTGCCGTAAAACTGACTTGGAGCAGTGTAAAGTTCCCATGGTCAAACACAAGCCTGTTTTACTGCCTTGATTCCTGAAGCGGAGTAGGGGAAAAGTCATGCTAACTTTCAAACTGAGTAATATTTCCTCTTCTTGTTACAGCACAAAAAAGACTGCTCAGTTCCTCGGTTCTCTTCCTGAGACCAAAACAGAAAACCTGAGCTTTCTGTTTCCTCAAATGTGAGGGCATCATTAAAAGAGTCTGTAATGGAAATAACATCAACTGTCTCTTCTGTAAAGTGTTTTGCGATCTTTTGATGAAAAAATCAGGGAAGTTATGCAAAAGACCTAGTTATTATTTTAGTTCACCTTGACCAAGTAGAATAATAATATTGCAACCAACTACAAAGGCTGTTCTATATGATGCTGCCACAAAGTTTACAAGCGCTGTTCTCATGAAACCCGAATGAAGGAACTAATTTTGTGGTGGCTTGGGGTTTTTTTTTGTTTGGTTGGTGTTTTTTTAACCAGTAGATCTCAGAACACTCGCCAGAAGATACTGATGTTATTTGCATTTTGCGTGTGGACTCTGGTGCGCAAAGAGGGGATGTGTCCTGTAGAATTCACCCAGTGGAAGGACTGGGAAGAGAATGCAGTCCTTCTGGCCTTCCCGGCTCACAGGGGCTGTGATACAGGGGCATAATCACTTACCTTGCAGTTTCCCTTGTGTTCTTTCTTTCTGTTTCCCCCGCTCCATCTTTTCTCCCTGCAATGAAGAGACAGCCATTCAGTGGGG
>VZZY01003849.1:0-90166 GCA_013400335.1 Eurystomus gularis | reverse complement strand
GGGGGGGGGGGGGGGAAGGGAAGGGAGTTTCTCTCCCTTCAAAAGTGGGCCTGTATCTTTTTGTTCTGCTTGTAAGTCAGTATAAAACTGCTGGCAATGAAAGTCACTAGACTTGTACAATGTCATCTGCATATTATCTTTGTCCCCACTTGTCCTATGTTAGCTGAGTAACATTCTTACCAAATAGGGTCTTATCAGCTCATGAAGATCAATTATTTTCTTTTCACATGGTCCTTTAGATTCCTTCAGTAGTCCTGTGGGAAATTCAAAATTAATTTATAAAACCACCGGACCAGGTTCCTTGAAGATGCTACAGTGAAGTACAATGCCTGCCTTTGCTGTCTACAGCATTTGCTTTTTTTGCTTTTGTTTTCTCTGATGAAATCTGCTAATACTCCTATGATTGTAAGCAGCTCCAAACTACTTCCAAATTCTACACAGAGAATACTGCTGTAGTATTCTGGTGTCATGATGGTGGTCCTCTGCCAAAAATCTGGCTCTGTTGTGCACAGTTCAGCAGCACTGTGGCCCCACATGTTTTTCCTGTTGCTCACCCAGCCTCTCCATCTCAGCAGCAGGGAGGAGGACTGCACCTGCAAGACCAGTATGAACCTGTCACATTTGAGAAGGGCTATACTGGACACAAGGATAGGATAGGGAAGAGAAGATGATACCAAACTGAGTACCTTTTTACAATCTCCAAGTGGTAAAATATTTTGGGACCTGTTCTGGTTCCTAATCAATAGAAAGTGTGCTGAAAAATTGGATTAACTGGAAAAAGGTTTGCCCCATCTTCAACTTCTTGAAAGTCCTATGTGCTCCTTTTCCAAAAATGCAAGAAGGGCTATGGTACTTGGTGGTATTGTAGTGCTTTTCTTTTAGTGAGAATTGTGAAAAATTTCGTAACCCTTAGCATAAACTTCTCCAGAAATTTACAATCAGAATTCAGGATACGTAGCATTATCCACTGGAACCATCAATATTGATGAATGCACAGTGTTGCCAGCTTTCCCACACTCAGTGCTGTGTACATATGGTAGAAGAACAGGCACCAATGGAACCAGGGGTATGTCCTGGATCTACAGTCATGCAACATGGGAGAAGTCTTTGTACATCATATGGATTGTCTCTTAAGAAGTAAACTTTCAGAAGGAGGTCTGATAAATATGCACCCTGGTTTCAGTGCAACACCACGATGTCATGTTTAATGTGACCCAGATAGCTTGATTGCAGGTGGTTGTGCTGTGAGTGTGCATTATATTGATGTTGTGGAAGGGAGCCATGAGAAATCTCATTTGTAATACATGAGAGTGCTCAGCCTGAACACAGGCCTGTTTCACCTCTAACTACTGCAGAGGAGTTGCTTGTTGTTGTGTATTTTGTGGTCTAAAAATCGGTCCTATAGTCTCAACTAGCGTAAATTAATACATCTCTAAGTTTGAGAGTGCTGCATTAATTTACACTGGTTGGTCCAGCAGGTGAATGAGTGAGGGCTTACACTCAGCACTCTGTTAGCAGTAGCAGTGGTCACTGCTGCTTTGTACCTCGGCCTTTGCAGTCATATTGCTTCTGCTTTTTTTCCTCTTTGCTTTGCTCAGTGAAGTATTTTACACATGTATGCCCTAAATGCAATTAATATGAGGATGATAAACATAGAAGAATATCACTATGGTAAAAAAAACTAATTGAATTTCATCAGAGAGTAGCTTGGTTTATTTTCATTTCTAGAGAGATAGTCTCTGGTGTAAAATTTGGAAAGGAAATTAACCTTCTTATGTATTTTCCATTTCATTCTAAGTTTGAGAGTTAATTGCTAGTACAATTATGTCTTAATTATTTGTAAGCTTTCAAAATAGTGTTTGACACAAGTACAAATAATTTTGGAAATACCGTGATTTTATGTTTTTACAGAAATGGAAAATATTCTGGGAACATACTACATTTGACTACCAGAATAATTTATACAAGATTGTATAATTTTTTTGTAACAGTGAATAGTGAGACAGGGGGGCTAAGATCATAGTGCTTATATAGTAGGTCAACTAAAGAAAAAAAGAAACACAAAAGAAGCAGCCATTTAAGCCAGGACCACCATGCTGAACAAGAAATATCCACGCGGGCTATTCTTTGAAGTCAGACACTTAATGCCTTTTATGTCAACAGAAATCAAAGGGAATACTGAAGAACAGAACTAGAAAGGTTAAGTTGCACATTGGTCATAGCATAGTCCAGTATACAGAGCAAATGTACAAAAATGCAGAAAGGTTTTCAAGCTCTTTTTGTTTTTAATGAAGCACTTCTGCTGAGCAACTGCATGAGGAGAGATTCTTTGCAAGAGCAGGCTACAACTTAATGCTTCCTTTATCATTTCTGATTTAATGTCATGATCCCCAATGCTAAAAGGTCCGGAACAGACTATTTGCCCACATTATTTGCTTAAAATTCAAGCTATTTCTCGACAAAAGTAACACAGGAGGTTAGTGATGCTATGAGATGCTATATAAAAAATGACAGAACTCTAAATAGGAAAAAAACCCACAAAATTTGGATAGTTGGGATTTTGAATTTGCTCTCTTCCAGCCTGTCTACATGTCTTCTAGGTAGAATTTTGAAAGCATATATACTTCAAAGAGGAAGGAGGGAAATACAGTAGTTAGTTTTGCTTGTAAATTAGACCAGGTTGATGAAATTATGAAACAAAGAAAAATGCAGAATTTTAATGATTTACAATGGATACAAAAGGCATAGCATTTCACATTCTTAATTATTTTTTCAAATAATGATTTTTTTAAAAACAATTGCTGTCTCTCTAATCAGAGAAATTATGCTCTTATATGCTTCATTCCTGCGTAAGACAGAGCTAGAAATAAAAATCTGTTTCTCTCAGAAATGTATTTACATGGTTAATTTGACTGCCTATTTCGTTGGCAATGAAACTTTGTGCTTTGAGCATTCAGTTGTTAAAGTATAGCATGCAGCCAGTATAAGGTGTGTAGTTAAAGCTTGCTTTAGTTTTTCCCAAGCTATCATAAGTGATCGTTAATGAAGAGAAATAGAGTATACTTGATAACTGAATAAGGTTTTGTAAATGCAAATGCTTAATAACACATGTGTGCATGAGTGCAAACATTTAGAATTTGAAAGTGTTTTAGAACTTAAGCTCTCTTGCTTTTGAAAAGAACCTAAACAATACATCTGTGCCAGAATTAAGGTATCAGTTTCAATATTTGTGTTGAATCAGATCCATTTGTTAAATGTCAGCTCAGCAGTTACTGACAAGAGAATCATCACAGGACCGTTTTCCTGGACACAAAGCATCACCCTGAAAGTATTAAATAACATCTGGTAGTGACCTGCACTTTGTAAACCATATTTCTGAAATCAGCGTAACGTATTTTGTCTAAACAAACCAAGAAATTAAGATGCAGAGGAAAGAAAAGCATTCCAGCTGCAGATAAAAATAACTGCTGAAGTACTATTGAGAGACACCCCAAGTAATTGCCCAAGTGTGATTGAGTGGAGGCAGCAAGTATTTTGTATTTTAACTGTGAAACAGGACATCAGAAAAGAAAACAGAATGTCTTTAATATGGTACTATCATTAAAAATAGGTTCGGTTAAGCAAGTATATTGTACACAGAGAAGTGCTATGTTTGTTAGAATGTGTATGGAAGGAACTGAGTATAATTAGACTTATAATAGGAGTTTTTGGCTCTGGTTCCGCTCTGTTTCAAAGCCTCGACTGTTCTTGAATCCTTAATAAGTTAAGGAAAGAGTACAGCAGAGGAGAGAGCGGGCAGAATCTGTTGTAGCAGCTTGCCCACACCAGTTTGCCAAAATCTAAACAACCCTTTAAAAAAGGCTTATTTTTTGCTGATGACATCATTCCTGCCACTGTTAGTGTGACAAGTCTTGGCTTGCCTAAAGAAGAAAAAAAAACTTTCTAAAATTGACACTGCACAGATTTAAAACATATCTTACATTTATAGTAGTCCTTGTATATTTATGCGCTCTTTCCATGCTATGACTTTTCATTCAAGAGTTTTTTCTTAAGCATTTTGACTTAGTAAATCTTCGAACAAGACATTTTAAACGTCCAGTTTGTTCTTGGAGCTTTGTTATGGCTGCCTTAGCTTAGACTGGTTTGAATTGGACTGTTTTGGTACCAGTGACCACAACCTGCCTTTTTGCCATTGTGGGTAATTTTGAGATAACTGAAAATGTCTGTATAAAGACAAGAAAGACACAGGTATTTCTGGAGGTGATCTTAAGATAGTACCATGCTAATCTTATCTCTTTTTTTTTTCCTTCCATTTATTTTTTCTGATCTGAAGATGCTTTAGGAGTGTATTTTTGAACATGCATATTATTTGCCATTTTAAGCATCATCACCAGCTGTGAATTGTACAATGAATAATTAATGTTGAATGGCGACCTTGAACCTCATAAAGCTGATTAGTAAGACAATGCATCTGGGAGAACAACTTTAAGACTGTGCTTGTAAAAGAATATCAAAACAGCTTAACACAGTAGGGAAAAGCCCCCTGGAGCCCTTTTAAAACCAATTGCCTACAAACACTTCTAACAAGAACAACTCCACAGTGCAGAAAAAGCACATATAAAAATCCTATGAAGTTCAGAAAATAAAACAGCCTTTATACGTAATTGTAACAGAGATATTTGCAGTTAAACACTGCATAACATTATATGGAGGGTATGGTCACCCCGAATAGAGCATATTTGTCTTCTTTCTAGTTCAGATTGTTACGGCACAGTTGTTTTCTAGTTCACTGGATTCTAAACTCATTCATAAACAGGGACAGTACACGGCTTCACTGATACTTCAAAGCAGAAAATATTTGTCCTGGTTCCCTGTTGCAGAGGCTGTGGATAAACTTATAAACCCGGGCAAAATGCTGCTGTTATTATTGCACAGCGGCGATGCTAAGTATGATGGAAATTTCAGGAATAACTAATAATTTTTTTTCTGAAAAAAAATGTGTGATTTTGAGAAATTGACTTTTTTTCTATATTTTACTTTTGTGCATTCACCAAACGTCATTAATTTCTGTTAGTTCTATTGCTGTAGATGGGAGAGAGGAGGGAGTCCTTTTCTCAAAGCTCAGATTGTCTGAAAGGACTAGGTAGTTATAAAAGACTGGAGAAAGGAAGCACTATTTCCTTCAAAAGCTGAGGAGATGTAGTTCAAAGCCTGAGGTGCAAAGATATTAAGGAGCTTGCCTGAGATTATGAAGGAGCTGTGTGACAACAAGTCTGAATTTACCTGGAACTGGAGGATTTAAGCTTCTGAATTAGACCAGCTGGCACGGAATGGTCCCCTGTGTTACGTGACAGAGGCGTGAGTATGTGCAGCTCCTTTAGTTGACCAGGAGTATACCTGTGTGCGTGTGACAAAGCTGGACTGGTCTCAGGCAAAACAGTTTTAATCACAGGATGAGTCCTTCATCTGAATATCTACATTGAGTGAGCGGTTTTATGGTTGAATTTCATCCGGAATGGTATTTATGAAAACATAGCATGGTCCAGTTGTGACTTACAGCAGCTTTATCTGATCTAAATCTACTCTTCATGGCTCTTCAAATGGCTTTTCTAAACCATTTAAAAATCCTGAAATATAGACTACATAATTCATACATTGACTTTGTTTTTCTTTACGGGTTAAATCTGTCAATATTTAAAATTAAGGACCATTTTTTTGTTAAATGGTTTGATTTGGTTCAAGTTTTTGGAGTTTTTTTTTATTTAAACCTTTCAAAATACTGTAAACAAATGTAAATGAAGAAAAAAGTCAATATATAAATAAGATATTCTAATTTATTTTCCAGTTATGTTTCACAACATTTTTGAGATTTTATTCCAGTTTTGGATGATCTCAATATAAAAATAATGAAAAATTTCACAGTTTAGAAAAAAATTGCTACTCAGCTTTAGCCTCTAAGTAATCAGGACTGGTTTCTTAAAAACTAGCAAAAAAAAAGCCCCTACATCTTCAGTGTAACCAAAAGTATGCCCAAATTTGACCTGCATATGGCAAGTAATTTTTCAGTGATGAGGATTCATTCCATGATATTTATCATTTGTAATATTTATTTCTCAATTTGAAAAATAATTAACCTGAAAATGATGCAATATTTAGATCAGGATCAATCTAATTAATTATTTTTATATAGTAGTGTATAACACAGTATAGCGTTGAATTGCCTTCAGGTAGACTTCCTTGTTTTATTGAATTAGTCTCATTATGGAGGTAAAACCAGGTCATATTCACTAAAACTATATGAGTTCTGCAATGCAGATATAATAAGTTTTAAAAATCTTTGTATGATTTTAAAATATGCTGGGTAATTCTGGTAATATAGAGAAATTTTCAGTGGTTCAATTTAATATTCTCACTAACCATATACAGCTATACTTTATAAAATAACAATTTGCTGAAATTACTATGGATCATCCACAAATAGATTGAATGTTTTTCATGTGATCATGTTTTCTATAAATAAAGATAAAATAGTTTTCATCCTCATTTAAATACAAAGCACAAATAATTATGAAACTGCCATCAAATCTAAACTGAATTTTTAAAGGTTTTGGAGTGTTTTAGCTTGATACTTCCCATGCAAAGCCATTAATTAGTTTTTTTTAACCAGTCTCTGAAACTCATGAAGATTCAGCTTACTAAATATCTGGATGTAAAGTAAATTAAAATAAATAGCTTTAATGATATTTAATTATGAATAGAAGAATCTAAAGAAAGATTCACAAGGAATTCTGTCCTCTTAAATAAATGATTTGTCTGTCTTTTTGGAGTGTGGAACTAGAAATGACCCTCATATTCACGCAAGTTGTGAGGCACAAAAGTACATCTCTGGACAAAATCTGAGCAGTTTTCTAAGACTTAATCCTTTTGGCTTTCTGTGACAAAACACAAAGTACAGGATGTTGAAGATTTGCACCTGTATGTCTGGCACGTGCCAAATGCAAAGTATCTTTAATATATTGTATTCTGAATATGGAAGAAATAGTTTGGTAATAGGTAGGATAAAATCTCAATGTCCTGCTCCAATTTTATTTTGAAGGCTTGAGTGAGGCTTAGAGGAGATTGGTGGCCCGCTTACCCTGCATGGGTGTGTTTCATTCTGCTTTAACATTAGCCAGCTTAACTGCACACCTCTTTTTATTGTGTTGCTTTTTTGGTTTGGTTTTTTCTGCCCCCCCTCAAATATTGCACTATCAGCCAAGAATAACTTGAGGCTGAATTCAGGACTGCTTTTTAATGCTTTCAAAACATTACAGGAATGTATCTGATGCTTTTTCATACTAGATTCGATTATTTTTTTAAGGCACTTACTAAAACCAACAAGTCCCTGAAAGCAGCAGTATGCTTGTGCTGGAGCTGCACCGAACAAAGGTTCTGAACCCAAAACTGAAATGCTGAGCTACAAGAGAGGCTGCCTGGCAACTCCCTGGCTTCAGGCCTGTCGCCATCCAGAAAGTTCATTGTGTCACTGTAGGCAAGTTTTGTTCCACTTGCATTGCCAAAAAAGTTATATCAGAGCACTTTGGCTTTTCCTGCCCTGAGCTTTGTATTTAAGATCTTCATTGCTGTTTTCTTATTATTTGACTCCTTTTGTGACACATGAACCTGTTAGGAATGATTACATCTTTGTGTGAGTGAGAATGGGCAACGGTTTTCTCTTGTAATTTAATGGGTGAAAATAGAAGTATTTTTACATACATTTTTCACTATTGCTTTTTCTATGTGTTAAACAATATATTATGATCAAGTTTCAGGTGGAGTGAGAGAGAAAAGGGATAGCTATAAGGCTAATACCTCAATTCCAGCCTGGCTCTTAGGCTTGCACTGTTCCTGCAGAAGGCCATAGCATGAGCTGATGAGAGAAGAGTCCTGTTTGGGTACTCGCTGGGTGTTACAGTGACATAGAAGGATATTAGTGGCCTTACAGACCTCGTTATTTAATACCTATTGTCATGAAGCAGCAGATGCAAAGAGTTCCTTGCATAAACTTTATGAAAATCTGTACCAATCCTTAATAAGTTTATTAGGGGTGAATAGAGGGAAGCTTTTACATTCAGTCTTCATCCCAGATAGGTCTGTGCATGATTTCAAATTCTCCCTTGTCTGGTGCAATTTGACAATTGTCCTATGACAGCAACTGTTTGTCCAGCTGGTAAAAGACATTGTCCTGAAGGCTTTCAGCATCTTGGGTATCTTTGCATTGCCTGTTCTCATACCAGTTCCTCCTCCTCCTGGGGCTAAGCCCTGTGTGAAGAGCTTTATCTGAGACTGGGAGAAGCCATGCTCTGAAGTGACAAAATACATTTTGAAATCTGTTTGTGTATCTGCTGAGGAGTGCCTGTGGACGTTCTTCACCATGTACCTTAGCGCAGCCAAACACCAAAACATACTTGCAAAGTGGGACAGCATGAAAGCTTGCTTCCTCTCATCCAGCCTGGCAAGGTACTGCTCAAAACTCCATTGGTTCTCTTGTTCTTCAGTCCCTCAGCTTGAACCAGAAGTCATCCAGCTTCTGTAGGGCTAGTGAAAACAGATAGCTGGGCTCCTGGAGAAGATCTGTAGGAAATCTGACAGTAAAATTATTGAGCGAGGAATATGGCAGGCTTCGTGAAATTTTAGAACCTGTATTGTTTGACAGCATGATACAAGCAGGGCCCCTTATAATGGTGTTTTGTTGTGAATTATCTAGTGAGAGCTGATACACGATCATACTACTTGTTTTACCCAGATCATTAAGCAACTATGAGATCAACAGTAACCTTGCACTGGAATAGTTCTGTGTTTCAATTATCATAGTTGCATGTTTATTCTGAAATATTCAGATTCTGAAAATTAAACTGGCAGCTTAGGTCTACCACTTGCCACCTCAGCGAAGTAGGAATTTCTATGTTTTAGACTCTGTGTTGTGACCTGTGTTTTAATTTTTACATTAATTGATTGCCATCACAACTGATACAGGTCATTTTTAGTAGCTGGTTGTGTGATGTTACTATCTAATTTTCTTTGCTGTCTTGGAAAAGTCATCAGAGTTTTTGCTTGGGATGAGTCACATGTTGGAGTCAACAGTATCTATTTATATTCTTGCACTATTTCCAAAGAGAAAGAAATGGAAAGTAAGATTTGAAAAATGTTAGACAATACCTGTACTATCTAATATTTGAATGACTGTAATCTTTCATTACTGATTGTTTGATTTACTAAGATGGAAGATAAATATCACTTAAATTTCATAAAGAGAAATTTCTTAAAAAGAGCGTATTGTACACGTCAGTAGTTAAGTCACAAAATGTATGTAGCTATCACATGAAAATATAAATTAGTCCTGTATAGTGATATTCTACAAAACTGGGAAGAATAGTGGAGTATAAAACAAGAGTAGAAAAAAATTGGCTAAATTTAACATGAACTCATTACAAGACTTGTGTAACTTAAAAACAGAAATAAAAGATGACATACTGGGTTTTTTCCTGTCCCCAGAATGTAATTTTGCTTGTAAATTATATTATGACTTCAACAATATTGGGGAAAAAACACATTGATACTCATTCTGTCTGCATGAAGATTTCTTGCCTTTTTTATTTTCTTACCTTTTATGTGTTCAACTTTCATCTCCAGTTAATTGTACTATCCTTTTAAATAGAATTATTTAATTTTGATTTATTTTATGACAAGAGTTTGCTTATTTACAGCTTTATGCAAAGCAATTTCTCAGAAGACTTTATTATGGAGTTACAAGGAGGAGCTAGGATACAGCAGTGATGATTTGCCAAGTAGATGTGTTGTGAACACAGAGATAAAAGCACTCATCTTTGCTGAGAGGTAATGAAATGGACTTTCAGGTGAATATTGTTCTGACAAGGCAAATATTCAATGTATTTCTCTGCTGAAAGCCCCAGTCTTTCCACTCAGCAATGCAAAGTGCAGAGGTGACTGAGAAGCATCCAGGCAATGGGAGGTACTGAAACTACAGAACAGCTTTTGTACTCCAAATAAAAATAAAAGTGGGTTCTTTTCACAGTCCAGCCTGATGTATATGCTGGCAAAATAAATCAAGTGCTCGCCAGCTACAGATAGTTGGAATACTTTCCAGAGAACTCCATCTACTAGGAGTTCTGTAACTATCCAGACTATCAAAAGAAGGGTTTCCTATGAAACTGTATGACATGAGAAGCAAATTAATGTGGGATTTTATTAAGGAAGAATATCTGATACTATGTATTATCATGTTATTGTTATTCTAAAAATTGCTACCCACTATGTAAAAAATGTCAGAACAGATTGGCAAGGAATGTCTTATGCGTATGAATGAACTTAGCATGTGCCAGCCATGAGTAGGTGGAATGTGCCACTTAACACATCATACTATTTTTAGCACCCTAACCTTCTTCGTATGCTTTCAATCAGGAGACGAGCCTTATGTATGTGAGGTGGCCAAAAGAAGCTGCCAGTTGTGGCCTTTCCATTAGCTTTCCATGGTTTTAGTTTGCAGACTGAACACCGAAAAATCCTGCAGCAGCTGGCCACAGAGTGCTGGCCCGTTTGCTGTAGCCATGGTGTGGAATTTCTCTGTGTTGAGTATATTTAGACAGCAGCACACTTACAAATGTGTTGTAAAATTGGACGCCTGCCGGGGGAGGCTTGGGCCTCCTTGGTTTACTTACTAAGCCTATGTTTCAATGGAGAAGCAAATTTGATTTTTCTCCCCCCTCCTTCTCTTTTTCTTTCTCTTTTCACTCCTCCCCCACCCTTCCTTTGCTAAAGAGGCATCAGTGACTGGTGAGAAGAACTGACCAACTTGACCTCCTCTCCCACTGGTGGTCATGAGAATAATACGGGAGGAGGTCAAAGGTTAGCTTTTGAATACTCTTAGGAGCTAATTTATTACAAGGAGGGAGTTTCACATTGGCTGAATTATTTTCTTGAAGAGAAGACCACACTTGAGTTTGTTTATGCCTTGTGTTCATTGGGAGTTCTCTTTAGGAGCCTTTCTATGCACCTGTGCTGAGCACAATAACAGCCCTTTTCTGCAGGGTGGAATAGCCGACAGCCAGAGAAAAAAAAATGGGCTAGCCTGGAGCAGAACCTGGAGGTTATTTGATTACAGAATGTAGTCCAGAGGTTTTTTTTCATTGTAACTCCTTTTTTTCCTCCCCTGTTTTGCTGTTATCCTATTACTGGCTATTTTTTGGCTAGTGGAACATGGGGACGCAGGGATGGGGGTGGAGGGAAGCAGGAAGAGCACATTTGCACAAGCATCTTGCTGAGAAGTAAAGGCATGGATCATTCAGGAAATAAGGATCTGGCTTAGCTGGAAGTCAGTGGTAGTAAAAGCTGCTGTTCATTCAATTATCACTACTGTTTGCTGTTGGGATGCAAGAAAACTGTATATTCTGCTTGCATTTCTGGTTGTCCTAGCTGCCTAGAACACTGTGATAGCTTATGACTTACGAGTTTGGAAATTATTTGCCTGGATTTAAGTGTCCTGGCTACACTTAGTGTCTCTGCTGCTCAGCTACAGCCCAGCAACCTAGACTCTCAGTTATTCCTCCTGGTTTTGTACAGTGTCTAGTGATATCTCAAACATCGCTTACAGGCAGATCAGGCAGCTGTGGCTGCATATTCTATCGAGACTTCCATTATCCAGAAAATCTTGACCTGTTGCAGTGATTTTTCTTTTCACAAAACAGCTTCTATCCTTTGTTTGCAGTTTAAAGAAGATCTGTTGTGTGTGAGGAGGTACTATACGTTAGGCTCTCTGTGTGCTAAAATCTGTAACTTTGCCTGAATGTTCTACTGATTTAAGTTTTTCTAAATTGTTGGTGAAAAACTCTGAAAGCCAAATTTATGTAAACAAAGCAACTTTCTTTTGAAAGCATGAGATTAGGAGGCTGAGCCTGCATAACATTGGAACCTGGGTTTGTTCGGGGAGTTTTACATATTCCACATTTCCAAGCACTGCAACTAGGTAAGGCTCAAGCTTTAAATATGCTCATTAGCTTTGTCTGTGCAGGCAAAGGGGCTGAAGCCACTTTGGGGGGATTGAGAAGAATTATGTAGTTCCTGGAGCTGTAGTCAAATATAAGGAAAGCAGACTTTTCTGCCCACAACGTTTCTCCCTCTCTCTGGAGTTTACATTTTATGTTAAATATTAAGGCACTTGCCTATTAGTTTTGGAGGGAGATTTACAGCCATTTAATGGATATTGCTGATAAATATTTATACCTGCTAGGTTATGTGATAAAAGGCTCATCTCCACACAAGCAGGTACAACAGCAGGCAGGGGCACACCTGTAACCCAAACTGAGAAAGGAGCCCACACCCTGGGATCTCCCAGGGCTGTGAAGGGGAGCATCAGCCCCATGGTCCAGCATGACCCATCAAGGTGAGAACATCTCTGCAGGTAACAGGCTGAGAGTGTCACTGCTTTGGTATGTGAGACTCATTATGGTATGCAGGGGAAAGGCATTTTGGGATTGTACAAAATTTACTATGGGTTGTTTAGTGGAGGAAACAAAGGTGAAGAAAAGGGGAGACATTGAGGTGCTTTGGCGAGAAAGAAGTATGGAAAGTAGAGGGAAAAGGAGAGAAAGTGGGTTGGTCACACATGAATGGTTGTTTCTAAGTACACCTGTCTGGCCATGCACTCTGCCTGATCAGCACAGTCTGTCCTGTCTTCTTATTAAACTTCACTCTTTTTTTGAGGGACTCTTTATTCTGTATGCAAGTGTGCATAGGAAGGTCAGGAACTGGAATCAGACCATGAGTTACAGGGTCTGTACATCTGTGGAGCTTGCAGCCAGGACAAGTGAGGGTTTGCAGGTCAGTGTGTGATCACTAGCCAATATGAAGCCAGACTAGGCAGTGAGCAGGCCAGGGAAGCCAGGTAGAGGCCAGAGGTCTGTGAGGTGGCAACTGAGAGTCAAGTGAGTGTGTGGATATGTGCCCATGAGTGAGACAACTGGAGATGTGAGGATCCAAGGACCAATTACTGAGTAGTGTCTAACACCAGTTTCTGAAGAAATCTATAGCGTGTTTGTCTGTGCATCTGTTGGTTTGTGCCAGGGTGACTTCTACCAGCAGCTCAAGTGGACTGTGAGCCTCAAGAGCTTTTAAATCCAGGCCAGCTGCTGGGGAGATCCATATTGTATACATACATATATGTTTCCTTGTAATGGACCTTCCTCCGTTGCAGGAATCCTTGAGGAACAAGGTAAAGCCACTGGTGCTATTTGCATGAGTTCTGAGTGTTTCTGTCTGTGTTGATCTGTGTGGCTGGCCATGTATCTATGTATGTATTTGTTGTATATATGTGTGTGCCTGCCTACTGGGAACACACCCATCCCAGTTAGACCTGCTAGCATGGAGCTGCAGCAGCCTTGCCTGCCTCAGGCTTCTGGGTTCAACAACTGAGGAGTTTGTTTGGTATCACCTGGAGGGGAAGTGAATTGCACTGCTGGGTGCCTGGTGCTGGCAATAGAAAAATGGCATATTTTAGACGGAACATTATCACAGTCTGAGCTGTGATGATAAAACTACAGACCACAGCGATGAAACTGAAAGAAAATACGTACATTTTTCTGTAGACCTGGAGGGAGGAAAAGAAAGAAAGACATTTTTCCATGGTCTTTGAACATGTGGAGTCAGTGATGAGTCGCACAGACCCTAGAAGACAAGCATCATCTTGGCAAAGGGGTGGACCCTGTGGTGGTCTAGTAACAGGAGAAATTAGATCCTCTCATTTCCCCCTGTGCATCTGACCAGCATCCTGAGCCAACTGCTTTTCAGTCTAGCTATGTTGTCCTGTGAAATAGGAAGACATCTGAGAACTGCTGCTGTCTGTGCTTAATGAAAGGTTGTAACTGAGCATGTGCTAACCATTGCCTTGGCGGTGCTCATTCCACATTGTAACACTTAGGCCTGCCCTTTGTTCTCTCTCCTTTGTCCTTCAAGTTATAAGATCTGCAGACCAGAAACTGTTGTCTCTTCCACTTGGGCTGTGTCCACATCTGTTACAGTAGTATAAAAGACAGTATCTATCTGCCAGCTGAGATTATCGTTCTATGAGACCTTTTGAGACTTCGTAGTGTAAAGTGTAAAAGGGAGAATGGAAACTGCACCACTGTTGTGAGCAGCAGCCTGTTACCAACACCTAAGCCTGTAATAAAAGTGTGGCTCTGCTTTATTACGTATTTTCTCTGCTGTTTGACATGCTGTTGGTTTTACTATGCAAAATGCTGTCTTTTATGTGATTATAGAACAATCGTTGCTGGTTTGTTTGGGTTCAGTAACAGACTGAGAAATATAAACCATGTAAGCAAAGCTGAGCAAACCTGATGTGAACTGGTGTAAAGAAAACAGCTTGGAGGTAGCGCCCACATCACTGTGTTTCTGTCTGTGTTGCTTGGCACAGCTTAAGGTTTTGACTTCAGGATAACTCCTCTCTATTGGGTTGGATGGAGTTTACTATGTGTCAAAATTGCTTCTTGTTTCACAGAGGCAGGAATTGTTATGCCAGTCCAAATCAACATCCAGAATAATACTATGTTAATAGATTATGATGATATATAAATTTTGCGGAGTGAAGCAACGCTTTCATTACTGGTTACACTAAGAAGAACCTGACCTGTTTCAGAGCGTTCCTATGTAGGAGGCAAAATGATAGCTAAAGTTGCAGCTGCTTCCTCAGAGTTGTCAAACAAGTATCCTACAGTGTTCTTTCCATTCTGATCAGCAAGGACATATGTACAAATGTACTCCCAGCATTTGATTTCCTTAGAGATACAAAGACAAAAGTTTGAAATTAAATTGGTTGCAATTTATCTAAGTGTTTAATATATAAAAGCTCTAGTTCTATATAGAATTAAATCTGGTTTCTAATGTAATTAACCAGCAAATAATTACATACATCATCTCATGAGCATACTTAATATTTAACTTGTTCACATGTAACTACAGTCTGCTTTATTCCCTCCTGGGAAGATTTTCTTTCTTCTTCTTCACTTTCAAAATACAGATGCGTCAACAACTTAGCTGAATTAAGTGATAATTAGTATCAAGTAAAGATAATAATGTGTGGGTTTGTTCTTGTGTATGTTAGTGACATTGAGAGTTTGTATGGACTGGTCACATCCACTTTTTTCTTCTCTTTCTATTTCTTTTGTATTCCACTCAAGGAAATCTTGATTTCTAGGAATGGACTTACCGCTTGTGGTTGATAATAACTTTTTTCATGCTTCAGTGTTAGGATGTTTTGTTGAAACACTGCGAAGTCTGGTAGACGGTAAGATTCTTCATGTCTATTCTACTTTGAAAAGCCACATTCTTCATTTTGATTTATAATCTCTTACCTATTTTTACATTAAGCTCTCTGCCAGACTGAAAATTGTGAGCAATGACAGTAAGCAAAACCAGTGAACATGGTCATTTTATGGTGGGTGATCTACCTTATATAACGAAAAAGCTAACTTGTATATCTATAACTGTAATCCAGAAGCTAGTAATTAAATTACTCTTCCTTGAATTTTGTTCTTCCTCAAATAAGCAGTGTCACATAACCTTATTCTCAAACTATATTTGACAACCTAGGCAAAAATAACTGTTGCTACATTTGTTTCTGTTTGGTTTTTTTCTTAATTCTTGTTAAGACTACTTTTTGTAAATTTAAAAAGACAAAGCAGCAGTTTATTGAGCAGACTTTTAGTTATTTATTTACTGCTACTAAAGCTTTTAAAAGAGGGTTCTACATGAGTAAACCGTGTATACACTCACGCAGTTCTGTAAATTTTATATTTTTGACCCTCCTCTAAGGAGAAGAACATGCATTTCTGCAATAAAGAGTTAGTAAAGCAGAAGAAATTCAAAGTTGTATTTTCTCTATGGAGCTTCTAGTTGCTTAGCTGGTATGTCCCTAGATTGTACGCTGAAAATATCATAGTTCTAGCAGCCCCCTTTGGTCTGGCAGGGATAGATGAAGTTAAGGCTTTGAGTGGGTGAAGGCTATTTGCAAGATCTCCTGCTGAGCCTGCTAAGACATATATTGTGGGGTAATTTCTGGAGCTTTGCCAGTTGCAAATAGGGGGCCCCCAACAAGCCTATTAAGGTAGGAATGAGGTTGGAATGCCACACTTTGCTGCGCTCAGTTTTCCACTGTCCCTGCTCTGCTGACCACCAGAGTAAAAATAAATTAGGGGATTTTTTTTTTTTCTACAATGTCTGCCATCCCTTATTACATGTTGTAATTTATAAATAGTTCATCTGATTAACTGTGGGTTTTTTTGGTTTTAGTACTTATTAACAAGAAATATCTTCTCATTGACCTCCCTCATTTCTGCAAGTAGCAGGACGTCTGCTTTATTTTTTTATGAAGCTGTAAATTTTTGTTGGCCTCTTATTGATGTAATTCTGGAGGATCAGGATTAAATTGCAGTTTTAACATACCATTTTCATGTTTTTAAGAATATTGTCACTGGAAGGTACTGTCAGTCTAACTCATTTATGGTTGAGTAAAGTGTCATATCTTGGTTCCCAGGCCTCAGCTACCCATTGTGAGACTGATTTTGATGTGCTACTGCATGGTGGACAGTGTGGCTTCTGACAGAAACAGAGTAGTTGCCTTAAAATTGGGAAAAGCTACTGGTTTGCCATAATACCTACTGACAGTAAGGGGGTTTGGAGGCTGGATGTGGGTGTCCAATAAGGAGAAATGTTCTTCAATTTATTAAAACAATAACTTTCTAGGTCTGGAGCAGGCTCCTTACATGTGGTATAAAGCATGAGATGCAAGTTTAGAAAGGGATATTTTCTTTTTTCTTTTTTTTTTGTACAGGTTGTTCATCTTGGAGTCATTTAGTGTTAAAGTACTCTACTGTATGTTGCACACAGATGTGGTTTAACACACAAACTGAATAGCCTCTTGCTCTTTTTTCAAGGTTTCAGAACTAGATTTTATAGTTTTTGGCAGTCTACCTAGAAGTTTCAAAATTGTTCTATAAGCAATATCTTGTGGTCATAAATTATCGCAACCATTTTAGGTTTGTAAAAACCCTACATAAATCTCTATGTAAGCACAACAATAAAAAGTGCAAATGTGTTTAGTAATGTTTTTCGGGTCACCGTTGCTCCAAGTTGTGTGTAACAGTACCCTAAAAGCTACAACTGAAACCTATCTTATTACCTATTTGTTAACTCCCAGCATAACATACTGCAGTAGTAAAATCACTAAGCTTTGCTGTTTATTGCCCTTTTGATATGTGGCAACATAAGTGGACCACAGGCACTCTAAGATAAAACAGGAGGAGGCTTTTTTCAGTATTAATAGTGCAGATGTCAGATATTTGCCTCCTTGGAGCCAACAAACCAAACTTGATTGTTGTGGGCTTTCTGGGAAGTTGACTTCATGCAACCTCTGGGTTCCTTATTTACTGGTAGAGAGAGAATTGCTCAACACATGGCTGGCATCACTCTCAGTCATTTTGGAAGAATATTATCTAAATGACTGAACTGTTATTGGAAACATCCCTGCAAATTCAGCTGTACTATGTGCTTTATGAACTTATAGGAAAACATGGTTCTTGCTTCAAAGAGCTTATAATGAGGTTCAAAATGAGGCCCACCACATCAAAAGAGAGATGCAGTATAGGAGGGGAGGAAGACAGAAGGAACTGAGGTGCTTTTGTCCACTAGGACATAGCAGAATCATGCCTTCAGTTCCTAACTGGTTTAAGTAGCTCAGTTCAGGAGTTTTAATTGTGGCTGCTCCAGCCAGTCCCCCTTTCCATGTGTGTGCCCCAGTTTGCAACAGAACTTGATCTGAATCCAAAACATGCTCTGCTTTCCTTAGCAGAACCGTGACCCAGATATATTAGCAGCTGAACAGCTGCAGAGCACCAGACTGCTGGTGAACGAATGCTCTAAAGAAACCAATTTGGGAGTGCAAGCAGCTGGATAAGATTTCTGTTGTGCACCTGATCTAATGCTGCAATTACATTTCATGTTGTAGCTGCAGAAAAGTGAACAATATAATAGTAAAGATCTCCCCCCATGCATTCTTCTGTACGTATCTCTAGTTACCTTTTAACTTTACATACATGTTATATTGTGAGGAGCATGGCAAAGTTTACCCAAAGGATTTTCATTTTGCAAGTAGTTAGTGAAACAAAATTGTGTTCTTCAGTGCCAGGATCTCCTTGCAATAGATGGACTATGATCTGCAGAGTAGGTAGGCCAGATGATTGACAGTATATGCTGCAGGAAAGAGTGAATCTTTAATATATCTTGGCTTTTAAGATTGGAAGGAAATATAGAAAGCAGATTGACTCAAAGGGGAAGACTGGAAAAAGTGCAGTAGGACTGTTGGTTAGAAAAATGTTTTGTGTTTTTTTTTTTCTGAACAAGGAATATTGTTCTATGCAACTGTGAGAAACTGAATCGCTAGTTCCTCACATTGCATACTTACCTGCTATGCTATTTACTATTTGAGTGGACACATTCTCATTTTTATAAAAGATTGCTTCCTGAGTCTGAGAGACTACCAATATCACAGCTGCTGTGAACATACCCTTTAGGAACTTTTGGTTTCAGCTTATGATGGTTTCTCACAAAACTACCACAAAACATATTTTTTTGAAGCTCGATTCCAGAGGTGATGGCTGTGGAGGATAGGTCAGTATCTATCTATCTATCTGCACACTATGAATGCATCTTAGAATAGAAAGAATTGGTGCATCATCCTAAGCAGCTCAGAATACTACTACTTTTCCTCAATCTGTAGAACTGGAGGCTGCACATCCTAGAATAAATGATGTAATTAGAAACTGGTGTAAAGTAAAATTCATGGAGACATAGATCAAAATAATCCCAGCTGTCCATATTCTTCTGCTCTTGACAGTAGGCAAACGTGTTGCTCTATGATCTCAACACCCTCATATTTTTTATTCCTTGAACTTTGGTGAAACCCTGCATGTTCAAAGCCTCACACTATCAGTGTCCCTTTAAGGCTAGCTAAAACCCATTTAAGAACAACTGAGCCTGTTCCCATTTGATTTACTGTGTCCTCACTGGCAGATGATCTTTTATGCTTGTCGGTGTGTCAGTGCTTCTGAAACCACAGTTGCTGCAGTACTATTTGGTAAAACCAGGCCTGGAGTAGAGCTATTCAGATAGCACAGAAAAAATCCCAACCTCTTATGTAAGCCAACTGATAAAGTATTTTGCAAGCAATGCATATTGCAGATACTTTTATGCTCTTCTATTTCTAATATAGACAATTAGTAATGTAGATAATTGTCTTGCAAAAATAAAATTGCCAAACCTTCCAGCTAATACTAGTTAGTAGTTGTTCTTTCTCGTAGTTTGGTTTGAAACAGGACCTGGGGATAAAAACAGGCAGCAACTTGAATGCACAGTTTCTGTTAGTGCGTTGAGGTGAAAGCTCTAGCTGTCCTGTACCTCTGTCCTGCCCAGTTCTAGGCTTGGCCATTCAGTGTAAAAGTTTGTGGGTTAAGTTCAGCCGGTGCTGCTATTATATGGCACAAACCCCCACCAGGTCACTTTACAGATGTCACTCTGTATTGGGGGGGCTAAGGAGAGAGGAAAAACTCACCCTTCCCATTCTCTTGTCCCGCACGCTGACTGACCTTTCATTCCCTGGTAAAGCAAGCAGATGCATCCCTGCTTTCCACTACTCCTCAAAAGAGAGAAAGAAAAATCATGTCTGGGAGCGGTTAGCAAGAAGTTAGAAAAAAAAAAAAGTAGATCAGAGTATGTTTAAAGCCGAAATTTAAACCAATATGTACCTCAAAAGATGCAGAGGGCACTCAGGCACGGAAAGAATATGTGCTGCATTGAACTACTCTTTTTTAATTTGTGTCCATGGCATTCTGTAAACTGTCTTGCATTTTATATTTAACATTACTAAACAAATGATTACACCTTCAAGTGAAGGTGTATATGTGATCAAGTGGAATTCCTCTTTTCTCTTGTTGCGTAAAGTCCCGACAGGATGCAAATGCTGTTTCTGGGGTTTGGCTGTATTTGGGGAGAGTGGTTTTTGTTGTTTTTGCAAGAATGAAAGCTGCTCAAGGGAATACATAAGGTAACGTGCTTTCTTGAACTCTATAAAATGGCAATAATATGGCAATGAATTTAAGGATGAAAGCCAACACACATTGTATACAAAATATTCCATTATTCCTTAGGTATACCGTATCCAAAATTGTCAGTGTTGTACTTAAAAATGTAACTTGCTCTTTTGATAAAATATTTAAAAGTATGTAAGTTTGTGTATTTGGATACATAAAACCAGAACTCAGCTCTGGTATTAATACTTGGCATAAGATTTCCTGACAACTTTCTGCAGTACCTCAAAATCCCCATATAATAATCAAAACTGTCTTTCCTTTCTTCTCTTAAATTTAGGCTTCAAAACCTGACTCAATCAAAACAGAGGTATCTTGGCTTTCTTGCTTCTTTCTCTCATATTTAAGCCAGATTTTCAGATGTGATCAGCATCCAGCACTAAGAAACTGTTGTTTTCACTAGGTGTTGAATTATAAGACTTGACTTTTTCCAACTCCAGATTATTGACGCTGAGTTTCTTGTTGTTGTTTGTCAGCTTTTTTGAAAGTCTGTCTTAGAATGTGCCTGCATAATTAGCAACGGTATATGGAACAATACCTAGAGTGAAGAGAGATTAAATTCTCGCTCTTGTTTTTATTTTTTTAAATGTTTATAGCTTTGCAAAATATTTTCATTTAGGCTGAAACTACCCACTTCCATTGCTATGTAGAACAAGCTTTTTTTCCAAAACTTAAGCCTGTTTAAATTTGTTTTTCTGGCTGAGAAAAGTACTTTGCTGTATTATGCATACATAGAAATACACATATTATTATATATGATAATATGTTATGTGTGTATAGATAATATATTTTAAGTTGCTGGCTTTTTTTTTTTTTCAAACCTCTGTCACCCCACAGGATTTTGGTGCTTTGGAATAATAATCTCAAGTCATACATCTTAAGAAAATCTGTTTTGATATGAGTACATTATAAGGGTTTGATGGAAACAGTTTGTGTGCACACTGGCTTTTCTTATACTTTTCCACTCTTTGATCTTTGTCTTTGCAAAGATCACTCACCATTCCATTGATCCTGTACATAGAAGTAAGCTGAGTTGATTTTCATTTGTGTTTGTTGAGCTGGCAGATATGATCTGCAAGGTGAGAGTGCTTTTGTGCTCTGCAGCCCATATGTATATATTCTCATTACTAATGTTTATTTCATAGTTTTTCCAGAACCTGTAATAAGGATTTTGTTTAAATGAATATTCCATATTTGTGGCATGTGAAAGAATGAGTAAAAGGCATTACTCTAATCCAGCTCTTATGTATCATAGTTGAACTGCACCCATTATACTTTCATGGTTTCCCAAGGAGACAAGGTTTATGAGATCATCCTCTCTGTGTCTCCGCTTTTGTTAGTCTTCTCTTCCCTCCTTCTCCCTCTTTTCCCCCTCAGTCCTCACCAATAACTTTGGAATCTACTGGGCAAGTTCAATTGCATTTGCTAAAGGAGGAAAAGTCTGAAACATATTAAATTCCTAGAGGTATCCTGAATATTGGCAGCCGGGTAGTGGAGAGAAACTCAAAGGAGTTGCCCTCCAAGGAAGAAAAGGCTCACAGTGTAAATGTAATCCCTGTTAGAGTGCAGATAATCCACACAGGGACTTCTCAAAACAAGGACATTGTTTCACGAGTTCTACTGTTTGCAGATATGTTTGGTTTTAGAGAACTAACTGTTGTACTTTAGCATCAGGATTAATCACAGAAGTGGTATTGTATGGGAAATTTATGGGAGCTAACTATGCAGTTAGACATTAATTTATTTACTTCTTTGCACACTTCCTGAGTATGTGACACCCAGCCAACTGGTGGATACACACTCACACACACACACTCTCTCTTCATCAGCTGTTCAGGCAGAGCTTTGAGAGATCAGCTCTCAACTGTCTGTGCTTCCCTCTGTTTTCACTTAATACACCTTACTGTGTTCATAGCATGAAAAGTAGATACTTTTTACAAAGCTGTGTAGTAGGATGTGTTGAAAAGGTGAAGCAGTTTCACTATGAATACCTCTTACTTGTTGAAATATAATTATGGTATTGAATGCTCCTGCAATCCAAACCCATCTTCTGTGGATATATGTTGCTAGTTAGCATGCTACATTTTCCTCTTTTCTCTCAAATGAGAGGAAAAACTTGCCTCCTCTCCTACATAAGTCATTGATGATACTCCAGGTGATTCTGGGGTGGCAAGAACAGACCCTGGGCTGAGGGTGACCTGTTTTCCCACTTGCCAATGAATGCATCTAGGGTGGCTCCACAGATGCCCCTGCAGAGTGCAGTCATTCAGGCTGTATGCCATAGCCATTTGCGACTTACTTTTTAATATCCCGCAACACAGGCTGCTAGACATCCAGAAATGATAAGGATGGTGATAGTACGTAAAGCAATGCAGGAAAAATTTGAATGCATTTACACGGGTTTCCAAAGCCCATGTTTAGGTTTATCCTCCCAGGTAGGATTGAACAGTCACGACAATGTACATATGTAGAGACACATATATATGCATATATATTACAATTTTTATTTTAGTGAACAAGTTACGTAGAATACTCTAATTGTAACTGCCCAGTTTTCTCTTTTCTCATGTTGTCTGTACATCACCAAACTATAATAAAAAGGCCTGGCTATGTGGTCATGACTCACTAGCAGCTGATCTCAGCAACTATGCAGTCTGGTTTTTATCTCAGAGTTAAAGGAGGATTTTTATGCGCAGAAGTGTACTTTTTGATATCTAATATTTCAGGTCTTATTCTCACTGACAGTCTGGAGCAGACAGGGGTCATGACTTAACTTGTCCATGAATTAAATGGAACACTATTGATGCTATAAAGATAAGCAATATTCATTACAAAGACCACATTAAAGTCGTGTACTTGAAGAGACAAGTGTTTGGAAACCAGGACATGCCAGATTTATAATTGTCTTTGAGATACTAATTCAGTCACTACACACATAAGCATAATGATCAGTAACAGATGTTTTGTTTATGCTTCAGAATGCATTAAATATTTCAGAATTCTGTAATGACTTAATGAAATGTAAAATATCTTAGCAAAAAAAAAAAAAAAAAAAAGACCTCTGTTTTCCTGTTAAAATGATACCTTAGCAAGACTGAAACAACACTATTTCAAAAGGCTGTTTCTTTCAGATTGGAGGCAAATAGGAATGCATTCTTTAATTGTCTGGCTATGGTTTCATTAATGTATGTGGAGCAGATGCACAAGAAAGCTGTTTGCTTGTTGAACTTCTGTAGTTCTCTCATCCAGGGCGGGATTTAGTTACCTAAATGTAAGTATCTGTTGTCATTTGAGACACTAAGGTATCCCACCTGGGTCCTGGCTGCTATTTCTGAAGGGTGCAAGTCCCTGATTGATCTTTTCTCCTGTCTGTAAGCCCTGTACAAATGTTTCAGATGCCTTATGTCTCAAATGGCACTAGTGCTTATACATAAACAGCTAATACTACGCTTAACTGACTTGGCAAGCTGGAAAATATTTTCAAAGTGAAGTTGTATGTATAATAGTGCTAATATGCAGATTTTCTCCCATTAATGTTAATCCAAATGAGAACACTTGTATGTCAGATGTCAACATCTTGAAGTTGTCTAGCACTGCAAAATTTTGTTAAATAGAACAAGACATGCTGCAGGAAGAGGAAAACACAGTACATAAATGTATGTAACTGAACTCTGTGCTCCCAGGGAGGTGTGTGGGCTCATACATAGCAAAATAATGTAGGGCAACACATTTGTGAATGAAACAGTGGCAATACTGCTATAAACCAAAGGCCTATCTAGCTTCTGACTCCATCTGTGGTCAGCAGCAGATGCTTAGAGAAGATCATAATCAAAACAGCACAAGGGTACAGTGCTTTGTACTTAAAAGCCCTCACTAGGATTCTGAGTCCTTCAGGAGCATGTCTAGTTAATTTAGATTCATGCAGTCACTTTTAAAATCACTTTTCCATTTACTCATCCAAGGCCACTGTCTACTTTGCAGTCAAATATATAGGTATCTCTAATTTACTAAAAAACTTCTCAGGAAGATAACAGAGTATTATTCATGTTTCTGGTTTGAGCTTTTGGTTTTGGACTTACAAAGAATGCATAATATTTTGATCAAAAACTTTTGGTGCAGTATTTCTGTATTTACCACCAGAAATGGAGCTGGTCTCGTTTTTCAACACAAAAAAAATACAATACTTTTTTGGTGAACGGAGAAGTCTCTTTAAAAAGCTCTGAAGAGATTTCAAAGCTTTCTTTTCAGTCTATTTTTTTTTTTTTTATGACTGTATCTATTCACCATTTTATGCCTAAACAAGGACATAAGATGCTACCTCAAAATCTTGAGGTCTTAGATATGTCAAAATACATTCCTTGCAGTGTTACTACAGAGAGATGAGAGTTTTATACCAGTTCATTGCCTTCATCCTTCTGGGCAAGGTTTCTGTAACATCTGTTGTTCCTTGATCTCTAAACTTCTTATTTTTGAAACCATTGGGCTTTGGGAGTTGACTAATCAGCAGATTATAGAAGATGAGTATAGCAGGCCACAGACCTTTGGGATGTCTTCAGCTCACAAGCATTATGTTGGATTTGATTTCAAATCTCCAGGCCTCTTTGAAGTCGTTAATGCAGCAGTGCTCACATGCAGCACTGAGGTCAAGGCATGGAAAACTCTTCATTACTGGCTACAGACTTCTGTCTTCCCTTGCAGGGATAAGTTGTTTTGAGCTAGTTGGTTACACCACCTTATCTCTTTATCCTTCTGGTAGACCTGTCCATGCATGCTGGCCTGAAGCTGAGCTGCTAAACTGGTTAGTTCAGCTAATCAGTTACCGATACTTGAAATGAGTTCAACAGCAGAGAGAATATACAGGAGGAGCAAGAGTTCTTCCTTCGTATTAGGTATAAGATCATGCTGTTGTTCAAGAAAATTGTATTTTGCAACCATGCCTGCTTCAGGTCACTAAGTGAGAGAAAAAGGTAATTTGCAGAAGCCCATGCCCCTAATGAGGGACATAGGTAATCCATGAAGTTCTTAAATGAGATTTTATATGTACCCAGAGAGGGGAAAAAAAACAAACAACCACAAAACCAGGGAACATGAACCATGTACAGGTTTCTACAGAGTATGTAGAATGGGGGTTCTGTGCTTGGTAATTCAGCTGCTGTTATATAGCCTTTCAGCAGATGGAGTTTTGCTGACTTCAGATGTTTTCACTTTAAAACCTTCCACCTAATGTCTCTCGCCATCCTTATTGACATAACAGAAGGGAAAGGGTAGGAGAGCTCTCCATCTACTTTGAACTACTTTAGCCTTTGCCATTTCTAGTAGATAAACAATCAACAAATGCAATTCTGTATTAGCACTTGATTAAACCTCCTGATTTTACACAGCAAAATATACTTAGGTTTCTGGTAATCTTTTAAGGAATTGCTTGTTATTATCAGAATTAAAAATTACTTTTGGCTAAAACTTCAGTACAAATTATAGTCCTTATTTTGCACTCCCTTGATATTCTGAGCAATAAGGGCCTCTAGATAGGTACAATTGCACTGTACCTTATTTCCCTGTTATTCTGAATGAACTATAGGTTAATGTAAATGCCACATTTTCATGATCAGGTTGTAGTTTATTTGCACCCAAGATCAGATTCCATAGAGGACTTTTTGGTTTGGTTTGTTGTTTTATTTTTCTTCAGAGATTCCAGCTTTAAATTGTTGATGTTTTCCATTCCTTTCTGAAATAAGATACTGTATGCATTGAATGACAGATTTTCAAAAAGTGATGCTTTGAAACTTTGCTCTTTTCTAATCCAGCATATCAGTATTTGCTTCTATGTGTTCAGGGTTTACGTTGACATTTTATATTATCTGTATGAAGTTACAGTGTTCTCTTTAATTCTTGCAAAAAAATATAAGGTCTTTGATAAATTAGAGGCTTTGTGCATTGTTCTCAGATGATTGGCATACATTTTCCTGCCACATAGTATTCTATTATTTTAAATACCAGTGCTCATCTCAAAGGATTTCTGACTCTCAGACCTATCCTCAGGGTGGGTGAAAGATAACAGAAAGTAGAGATATGCACATAACTTAACAACTGGGAAGAGGGAAAGTTTGGGGGGGGGGGCAAATAGACAAGAAAAATAGTGCTCCTTTTATGGTGTATTACCAAGACCAACATACAGTTTATTTGGTTGGTTTAGATTTCTCTGTTAGAATATTATCGGCACAAGGTCAATGTGTATCTTTTCCCATTACATTTTCGGAAGAGTTTGCCTAAGCATGCCACAGTGTTTAGTAATCAAATAGTTATTAATAATTCTTCTTTTCTGGAATTCATGGAATTCTGACCCAATAGATTTAATACATATTTTGTTATCCATGTTTAGATGACTTCAAAATAAATTATTTATAGTATTAAAACACAATTTTAATTGAAAGCAATTGGTTAAGAAGTAAACTTCTGGTAGGAAAATATTTGAACTGAAAATAGTTGTTGTCCACAGGCATGAATGTATAACTTTCCTGCAAGGAAATCCAAGTAGGCAAGTATAGAGGTGAATCTTTGTCTCGCTGTTTCCTCTCCTTTCTCCTCATTCCATGTTGAGAAGCAGGATTCTTCAAAGCTGTTTTAAATTCCAGACTGTGCAATTATGGAAATTTAAACATATTCAGAGTTGTGGCTGGATGATTCAGCTTTTGCTTCTGTGCTATCCAGCAGAAGTTGTTGCTTTGCACAGGAACAATAGGCATGGAAGTAGAGGACATTATGAAAGTTGAGCTTTTTGTCTGCTTTGTTAGAGAAGTGTTTGATTTTCAGGTGTTCCTGGTGCTACTTTGTGGACTTCCCCTGTTTTCATCACCAACTCCCAGCCTTCATTTAGTCAAGCGACAAATCTTAATGACTACCTAAATGTTAAAATATTTTGTCACAACCAGACCTTGTCAGCTGTTTGTAATCTCCTGCTTAGACGAACTATGGTACAGTGTGTTCCACAAACAGAAGACTTTGGAGAGTGCAGCAGGTATATGTAAAAGCGATTTTCCAGTGGCTACCCAAAGCTATGCACAGCTGAGCTATACAAAGACTGAGAAGCCAAGTGGATTCTGCTCAGTGTTTATGATTATTTAGAGAGCAGGTAGTTCAAGTGACCAGTGACCATACACTGACATATTGTTTGCTTCCCTCCAGAAAGCAGTATCTTGTCCTGTTTATTTATTTAACATCACCTGTTAGCAGAACTTGGATCCAGACATGTGGACCTAGGTTTTGCCCTAACTCTGCTTCCATCTGTGTATATTCAGACAACATTTCTAAAATCCTTCCCTAATGTACCATATTTATTTCTACAGCCTTAATTGAGAGCAGGGAAAGCGTTCATTTATGTGGAATACATAGACTGTTGTGGTTGTGAATACGAGAGTGAGCTTTGTAAGGGAAGGGTAGTTTCTTTGCTTAGGCTGACTCATATAATGAAAACATAGGGCAGAAAGTCCCCAGAACTTTCTAGTACAGCAGCATCATCTGTTTCCAGTATTGCTGTTAGTCAAATCAAATGTGAAATCTCTGTAAATCCCTGTCTTGTTTATATGAAAGCAAATTGTGCATCCTATTTTCATCCAACAGCTTGCAATACTTAATAGGTGAGCAGTAAGGAAAATAATTTTTTTCCATTCAGCTGTCCCTTGGCTTCTTTCAAGTTGTATTTTTATTCAGCAAGAAGCAAATCAGAAACACATAATTTTCTGTGAGTACGGTAGTGTTTTCCTGTATTGAGCAGTTAATCAAAACTTATCTGAACACTCTGACTTCAAGGCACACAGAGTACATTTTACTATTATTACCAGGAGGTGTATATCAGTTGGCTGTATCTGACCTCATTGACAGTAAGAAGAATCAGAAAAGTCTTAATTTAATATAATGCTTGGACGTTAATTTTATAGTCTAGAAATTCAATTAAAACCAGTATGTAAGATATGAGGATTTTAATCTTATTTGGAGATTTGTTCTCTCCAGACTCTACCCCAAATCCTCATAGTCTTTGCCCAACCCCACTCTGACCAGTTTTTTTGCAAATGACTCAAAACAAAACTCTTATCCAAACTCAGAAAACCCCGTCAATATTGGATGTTTAGATCCTAAAGGTTTCCATTTGAAAATTTTCAGCAGTTTGCAGATGGTTCACAAAATGTCCAGAGGCGTCTCTAGGAAAGTAAAATTATTTTCCTCTGATTTTGTAAATATGTATACGGTTGGAAACCATTTTGATTTAGTAGACCTTCAAAATTACAATACAATTACAAATAACATGCCTTCCACAAAATTAAGTCCCAGTACAACATTTATACTGGGTATTTGCTGTTGCCTACAGATCAGTGCCCACTAGGATACACTGTTCAGTGTTTTTATAAAAGGAAAAACATTGCTAGCTGAGAAAGAGAAATGATGTCTCAAGAATTAGACAAATCACTGGATAATTTGCCTCCTGAAGGTGCAAAAGTAATGTACACATTGCGAGAACAGAGGAGCAGCAGTAGTCTGTGTTTTGCACAGCTTGTGTGTTGGAGACGAGGAAAGGATGGGGTTGTGTTTGGAGCTGTGGCTCCACTTCTTGAGCTCTGCTACAGATTTCCTGATATCAAGTCACTTAGAACTGTGCTGAGACTACAGGGTATCTTGCTTCAAGACCACGGCCCACAGCTGCCATGGGCTTGAATCTTCCATATGGTCAATCAAGAGAGGTAAGCAAGGCCACTCCTTCTAATCAGCTGTATAAGTGCTTTTCAGTCTGGGTAGCATGCTGGGTTGATTATTGCTTTCCTGTGTTTAAGCACATTGGAAGAGTCAGTAAATATTGGAATTAATACGTATAATATATTTGAACTTGTGCTATGATGTCATTGCTCAGCGTGAACAGAGTTGCTGTAGGGCTTATTTTTGTCCTTTTCAACCATGCATATGTAGGCAGTATTGGACAAGACATGCTTTGATCTAGTGTGCATGCACATCAAACCACAGGCATGGTCCAGAGAGCTTTTGTTTGTTTGTTTGATGGGAGGAGGCTTAGTTCTTTAGATTTCTGTGTACATTTCAGTTTGAAACACTAAAATATTTATTTTTTTTCTAATGCAACAAACATAGATGTATTAAATCCTAACCTAGGTATGTTAGGCATGGGTGTGAACCATCAAGACATTGGGCTTAGACCTATGTGGGGAATTATTTTGTAAACAAACTGGTAAAAAGGAGAGGTAAATTCCACTGGGAAAATTAAAAATAAAATAAATTGATGTTCTTTTCCTTCAGTTCTCCTGAAACAGTATATGCGCCTGTGTGGTATTACTTTGTAAACCTAGTTTCAAGTGTAATGCCATAGAGAATGTTCATAGACATTGTTCTGAAGTGATTTATCCTTTAAATCATGGCTGTCTTACTGCCTGCCTTCATCTGATCCTAAAAGTATAAATGAACCCTAAGGCTTTGATCTGGAAGGTTCAAAACTCAAAGGAGATTTTCAAGGGCTTTGAAGTTGAGCTCTAGAAGGGACAATGCACTGTGCACTTATTCACTGGGGGAGTGCTGTCATCATATAACCCAGCCTTTGCCAGTGTAAATTCATCACAGTGTTTGATGTGGCATTATTACATTAGCATTCATTTTGGTTTAGATTTAGAATACAGAAAAAAAGGAGCTTCTTTTGCTGTTTGACTCCATTTGTTAACTGAGAGATATATATACATGGATTTTCTTCTGACAATTTTTTGGAATTAAAAAGAAGCATCTCCTAGTATCACCCTTTCTGTCATTAAATAAAGTTCTGAGAAACTGTTCAGAGACATTCTTACTTCTATTAGCAGTTTTCACTAAATGACAGCAGGCAAGACTGTTGACTTTAAAAAAAAAAATGTCTTGGGAAAGCCTCTTTCAGATTTAGAGAATGCTCTGTGCCCCTCACTTGTGATCGCACAGACACAATCCTGTACCTGCCAAAGTTGTGATTAATGTTATGGAGGCTGTGGAATTACGTGATGTTGCAGGGTGGCATTTGGAGAGTCCAATGAGCAGTTGATGCCTAAAATGACAGCATTCTCTGGCTTTCTTCTGACAAACTTCTGAATTAGAAATATAGGTTAAAGCCTATGGAGATACGAAGTGACTCATGACTGAGAACACCTTCACCATTAAATCAGCAGGATTTAACTTCTGGATCTGAAACTACTCAGAAGCACAGAGTAGGATACAAAACCACTATGTGAGTAGGGTGTTTTAGTTTTTGGTCTGTGGTTTTTTAGGTTGAGCTGTATGGTACCTCATTGATAAGAACATTTGATTGAAGCTACTAAGCTCATATCTTTCCTGATGTGAAGCAGATTAAAATAGAAGCTTTTGCAGTTAAAAGGCTTGTAGGTTTATCTTTTCTACTACCTACCTCAAAAGAGAAGCAAATGTCTTTCTGTAATTTCATGGTCCTTTTGTTGGAATGAGTATCATGAGACTGAGGGTAATGGCATGCTGTGATGGGCTGTTTCAATAAAGACAGGATTATGATGATGATGAAGCTTCCTGCCCCCCTGCCTTGTCAAATACTATGATAAAAAAAAAGTCAGCTGGCATGTTCATCTTGGTATTTCAAGATGATACTGCCCTTTTCTCACTCCTTGTTCTTAAGTTAGCTGTTATTCAGCATTTGTAGCTAGGAAGTACTCATTTAATGTATATCATAGATTTTGTTCTCGGTTCATCAAACAATTCAAAAATTTGCCTAGATTAAGTGATCACTGTTGCTTATTGTCAAAGATTAGGGCTGGGCCAGCCACTAGATGAATGACAGATGCTCTCTGTTAACCCCTCTCTCTCCACAAAGAGTGTGAGGAAGAGAATAAGGAAGCGAAATTTATGGATTGGAAAAGAAAACTAAAACAACTTAAATGAAAAGAGTACTAACGAAATGGAATATGTACAAATATATTAAAAATCAATATCAAACTCAGCCACACTGATGGCAATTACATCACCGTCACCACTGGCGCTGTGGGCAGCAGTGGCTAGTCTTAGCAGCAGGTGGGAACTGGATTCACGAATGCACATATTGGGATTGAAGTCAGGATGGAAAGAGTCCTCCTTGGATACTGGCCATTGAAGAAGAGAGCTTAACCCCTGTGATCATTCAGATTTATATTCAATATGATGTAGATGGGATGGAATACCTCACTGATGAGTTTAGGGTCACCTGTTCTCTCCCCTCCTTCTGGCAGGTGTGACCTCTTATGGCACCCCCAACATGGTACACAAGATGTAGTAGTGACCTTGGTCTGCACAGGAGCAAGTATGAGCAAGAGCCTTTCTACACACCAATCCTTAGTACTAACTCTAAATGTCATGTGTTATCACCACTAGAAAGCAGATGTCGTCTGTGAAAATATGCTGTTAACTTCAGAAAGTGCAGTTGCTTGGAAGAGACTCAGCTGAAAAGTAAAATCATTGAACAGAATTAGTACTGTTCTAACTCAAACCAGGACACTTCTTATGGAATGATTTCCTGTTCTTTGCATGCAATTGTGTTCTATGCTTTTATATTCTTCTTTTCCGGATTTTTGCTTGCTCACAGGGGCATTGGAGTCCAACAGGTTAAGTGTAATCATTTAATTCCCATTGCATGAAGATTTGTATTGTAGTCACTATCTTCCTGACAAGTGGACTGGATCCTTGGCTTGCTCCTCTGCTACTGAACTTACTTGGAGCAAAGGGTTGTCAACTCTCATCAGAAAATATAAGTTCTTTTGGGAATGTCTCTGGTGCATTATTCTATCATTTCAGGGAGATGTGAAAGTCTAGCAAGAATAATATTTCACATCTGGTATTTTATTCCCCTTTTGCATCTTTTTACCTGTCACAGAGTTAGTGAATTTAAATCTTATTAGCAACTGCCTTACCTGCAATTCCCTATACATCTTATGACAATAACCCAGTTAGTGTACATGGGTGTAGTCTATGTAACCAGATTAATAAATTAGCTACTAGTCAACAGGTGCTTAAGAATTATAATTCTTTAGATATATTACATCATGGTTTGGAGGCCTAAGAAACATGTTGACCCAGAGAGAGTGCAATCAATAATATTGCAGATTTAACCAGTCCCATGCTTCATAGGTCTGTGAGATCATCTGCCTGTAAGAAAAGGTGCTTCTGCATTAGCATTTCAATTCACTTTAGGAGTGCAGTTTGAACTGCTCTCATTTACTGTACTTCAGTGTATATTGTACAGCACTGCCTGGGCACAAAAATGGATTTATTTTGATGAAGTTAAACAACAAGATGCAGCCTAGCTGTCAAAAGACCTTTAGCCCACAACTCTAGACTAGATCTAACTAGAAGTAAAAACCTGACATGTCATTTCCCTGGCAGAAAATCTCTACAAATCTAGTCCTTTTCCGCTGCCTTACTTGCTAATGTGTATATATAGCCAAAGTATAGCATGGCAGAATAGCTTTCCTAATGTATTCATCACTAGAAGTGACTGAATTTTGAGTTTAAACTATTTGTGGCCAGAAGTTTAGCTGAACTTTTGTAATGCTGAAGGAGAGCAGGAATGTTTACCTCAGCATTTCTCAGGACATTAATGCTGCTTGGAACACAAAACAGGATGTTGCGCCATATGCAGAACATTCGTATAAACCTTTATATTCCTTCAAATATGTTACTTCAGGATATTCTATTATTTTACCAGTGCTTAATCAAGCCTGGGAAAGGTCGGTCTGTGCTAATCCACACACTTTGTGTCCAGAACAGTGTTAGTCGCTCTATTTTTACATGGTTGGTGAGAATCTAATGATCAGTGGTGTCTAATGGATGGAAATTTTCTTTTGCTTTAGCCCACTTGATTTTCTCCCAGTTTAATGATGCTTTGAGGTTTATACTACATTCCATCACCACTGCAACTACATCTTTTAGTCTAACCCTAGTTTTGATAAGTGGCAAAAAACAGTTGTCTGAATCTGAATACATTCTTTACAAAGATTTTGTTATCTGTCTTTTATATGCATACTGGCCAAGAAGTAGGGATGTGTAAAATTTAGATTTTATTCTCCCAGGAGTGTAGCAGTTGTCAGTAAAAGATGTTAGAACCGTCTTTAAACTGTAAATAGATCCCTGGAGGTAGTCATTATGGTCTAAAGTAGATATACTATAATCCTCTTCAAGACTATTCATTTCTCCTTCATGAGGAAAAGAAAGACAATTTGAGAAAAAAAGGTTTTATATTGTATCCAAGGAAACCGACTGGTGTTTGAAAATGAATATAGTTAACTAGAAGGAAATTAGATAAAAGGCTAACTGTGCAGTTGTCTAATCCACACAAAAATAGATAGAAAGTGGTGTGTTGGTGGGAGTGGATTGGTGTACAGTGTTTGCCTGGTTTGCATCTCTGGTATGCTATCAGTGTGTATTGGAAATCAGGCTATCATATTTATTATTATGAAAGCCTAAAACATATATTAGAACCTACAGTTAAACCTTTGAGTATATTTGTTAAAGTAACTGAAGTTTGAATGACATACACTCTGCTCAGGGGCTGGTGTGTGTTTAAGTTGTCCAGAAAAAGAAGGTAAGGGTTTGTAGAAATTAGTGCTCATGTTAAAGTGGGATTTTTCTTTCAAATTGAAAAGGTTCTGTACATGCCTATTAGTCTGCCAAAGATTGAGTCCTAAATCCTGGACAGGCTGTTATAGCATTTAGTTTGGTGTGAAAGATAACCTTTAAAGCCACTGCTCATATTTTCTGAAGTGAATTACAAAAAATTTTCTGCATAGAAGCGATTGATGTGGTTTATCAGTACTGATCTTTCCAGTACTTAAAGGGGGACCTACAGGAAAGATGGAGAGAGACTCTTTATTAGAGACTGTGGTGATAGGACACATGGGTAATGGTTTCAAACTGATGAGACACTGGAACAGTTTGCCCAGAGAAGTTGTGGATGCTCCATCACTGGATGCATTCAAGCCCACGTTGAATGGGGCTTTGAGCCACCTACTCTAGTGAAAGGTGTCCCTGCCCATGGCAGGGGTGTTGGAACTAGATGATCTTTATGGTCTCTTCCAACCCAAACCATGCTATGATTTTATAATTCTATTTCACAATAATGCTTGTCTGTGTCAACCAAAGATTAGGTGCGATTGCATTGGAATATTTCTTCCTCCACAGCTCCATAAGTATATTTCCTGGATAGTGTCTGCATATGGACTTAATTATACTGATCTTAAGTAACAATAATATTGACATTCTCCTTGAAATACAGAGAATTATTTCTGAACTTTCCCATTTTTTCATACTTCAAGGCACAAATCACATCTACAGAGTTGTATTCATGATTTCTGTCAAGTTTCAAAGTCTGCTAATTACCACCTTAGGATAAAGTTTAATTCTCAATAGCTTTCAAAAGAAATTTCAGTCAGATTTCGTAGTTCTGTAGATTTCATATAACAGCAGGACAATCTGCATGAGTGAACAAATGCCTTTGAGATTCCTACCTGTGCATAGAATTACTCTTAATAAACTACTACTGAAGAAGCTCCCTTTGCAGGCACTCTTATTTTCAGCTTACTACTACTTCTCCTCTGTGTGTGAACTCAGGAAAGCTTGACCACTTTACTGTAAAATTGTAAATAAATTGAAGTGAAAAACAGATTCTTTTATGCTAAACTTAGCATTCCTTAATGAGGGTATGTCATGATTTCATGTTTCACTTCTCACTGAGGCAATACACTGTGGTTCCTGAATTTCAAAGGCTGATTTTTAATTTACTAATATAACTTGGATGTTGCTTCCCAACATGAAGTATGGAAATGTTTCCATATGTAACCCATCACCTTTTAGATATCAATGGAATGTTTTTCACTAACTTGCATAAAAAAAATGGAGAGAGAAGTAAATAAAATATTAGTATAATAAAGGATTTCTTTTTCTAATTAATTTCAGTAGTAGTTGTACAACAATGTGTCATAGAAGATTGGTGAAATTAACTCCTGAAGGAAAAAGTAAATAAACTAAAGCCAACAACAACAACAAAACTTCAGTGTGTTTTACTAAAGAAGTGATTATGCAGAGCCTTTTTTACTATCTTTTTCTTTTTTAATAGAATCTGCCTTCCATTAAACCAGAAACTAATTTTTGCTTGATTTTTAAAATGTTATTTTAAAACTTGTTTTGAGAATATGTTTTACATCTCTATCCTGATGAGGTCCCAAATGTTAGACTCTATTTGAGGTCTAGGAAGAAAAGTTGTTTTCCTGAGTTGAGCTGTCTCATATGGTCAAATTATTTTCACAAATGGTCCATGAATGTACATGTGATTTAACAGATTATTCTGACTCAAGGTTGCAAATTTAGTCTATTACATAGGAAAAAATCTGTTCCAATTTTGAATCAGCTACTTGAGAGGTAAGTTGGGAAACACCAGGAAACACTGGAAGTTTTCCTTCTGGGATGATCTGTTTCCTCCCACTCACCCCTGTCTACTTCAGAGTAATAGATTTTCTGAAGTAACAACAGATGGGCTGTTACAGAAAATATTTCAGACACCAACAAGTCAAGCTTGAAATAGCTTATTGAAAGTTTATAACATAAGCAAGTTACTTATAAGTGGCTAAATAGAAATACCCTGTAATGACTAATTCTCTTACATTTTTTTGATGCACTGTATGTGGTTGAAGGATTGAGCTTAAAGTATTTTATGACAAGCAAATAAAGTGACTAAAATTTAAAGCAGCTAAAATGAAATTGTTGTCTGTTTAAGCCAAGATGTAAATATTTTGGTTGCTTTAATTACAGGGTTTTTTTAACTTGAGGTGCGTATTTAGAGTATTGTTTTCAGAAAGTTGTGGGTATCCATGCTTTGAAAATTATAAGCTCTTTCAAAATTAGTTTGCTAGAAATTGCATACAAGTCCAGAATGACCATGCTGCTGTGAATGTTGTCAGTAGTATGCTGAAGTGTATGAAGTTCTGACAAAGCATGTGTTTCAAACTGTTCAACACGTCACCTGTCTTTACCTCATGCTTTCTACTGCCAAGCTTAAAGTAGCTCTGTTTCAGGTTGGGATTGCTGTGGCTGGCAGGGAGCTAGAGACTCGCTCGTTTTTTCTGTGCCGAACTAGGTCTGCTTTAGAATTTTTGAGTTTTCTTGGAAATTTTCTGATTTCCACTTTAGCACGTCATCAAAGTTTTGCATGAATACATGCAAACACAAACAAATGTAAAGGGCTTGAGTTGCAAAACACTGTTAGAGACTGTTCAATCTATCCTTCCTGGACTTCCAATATACTGCTATGTCACATCACAGCTTTGATTTCTCAGTCTTGATAAGTTATGTTAGTGATGATGAGCACAGCCCTTTGAGGAAGTTTCCTAGAGTTAGGCACTCCATATGTCACACCTTTCAAAAGGCAGACACTTCAGCCTAAAGTTTCTTTGGTTCTTTGGGATAAATGCAGAATCTCAAGATAATGCACAGCTTTTCCGAAAAATTTCTGCATGGGATATTAGCCTTCCAGCTTGCAGTTTGCTAGTTCAGAAAATAGGGGCTGGAAAGCAGCATATTGTGTACTTTCTCCCACAAGTGTGTTTTCTTGCCATAGATCGAAACGCAACATTGTTCCTGAGTCAATGGAAATGTCTAAGTCTAGGGAAACAGTAACAAATCTTATGTGTTCTTCCCTTTGATTATTTTGTCACCAGTGTAGAGCCTTTTTTTGGGTGGATTCAGGTGTTTAAGGTTTTCCAGCATCATTGTCCTGAAGGCTATAGCTTGTTCTCTCTATTGTTGAATCTTCCCATCTTAACTTGTATTCTCGCAGCTGACTGGCTCCACAGTAACACCAATAACTGATACACCAAAAACTTCTTGTTTCATCCTCTCTCCTCTCCTGAGGTTCTTATGTGAACCAAAGAATTTATTTCTGAATCCATCTTTGCCCCTCACCTTCCCCTTTGAAAAAGTTTCGTCTCCTCATCTCCCGCTGACAGCTATCATTGATATCTAATTTAGGCTCCCTGTTTCTATGGGCCAAAATATACTAGGCTGCTACTGGGAGAAGTGCACTTGTCCTGGCCCTATCTGTTAGTTCCTATTCTTTTCCTTAAGTTGATTGCAATACTCAATAAGAAACTTGAAATTTATCTTGCTTTTATGTTATTTTACTCTCACACGAATTATACAGGCATGAATCTTTTCATGGTAGTATTTGTATAATAGCTAATGGAGTTATTGCTATACACACTGTAGGAGAGGTGTAGAAAATAGTATTATTTTAATGACTTGATCAAAAAGTGCGTAGATTTTTATTTTATGACTAACATGCTAGTAAAATAGAGATGAAAAAATATGTATATCCAACTCCTTTTTTGGTGTGCAGCTCTTCCTTAATCTATTCTACTTGTTTTTCTGTTTGTTCTTTGGGTAACCTAGACTTCTTACCTTCACAAGGGATTTGTACTTTTATCTTTTCATATAAGTAGTCATTTAAATAAAAATAAAAACATTCAAATTACAAACTTGTAAAAAAAACCTCACCATTTTCAACCAATTCTGTGAAAGTCAAATATACACAAAATATGTGCTATCTTGAAATGCTACATACTTAACTATGGTAATAGATAAGTCTCTTAAATCAAAATGTTAGGGTTGTGAACTTTCGTGTGTAAGAATGCATTTCCATGGAAGCCCTGCTTACAATTGCTTTTCGGTAGGATACTTATCATACTTTATAATAGAGCAATAAATTCTTTGTTGCCATCACCACCAAATTTGCCAAAACACAGGTTCGTCTGACAATCTGCAAGAAAGTAAAAAAGTATTAGCATCACCTTGAAATGAAATGTGAAAAGTCTTGGGTTTCTATTTTATTTTTATGGAAGTATTTTAAACACTTGATTTGAGGTTTCAGTTTCTCTCAGTAATGTAGTTCATTACCGCTTTTATCTAAGCTAAGTTTAGTATCTATAAATTAGATGATAAATAAGTACTGTTGTAATATTATTTTTCAGAGAGACGGTGGTAGGAAAATGCTGCCTGCTATAAAGATATAGTATTACTTGATATGGCATTATCTACAGCAGCCTTAAAAAAAGCTTAAAACATTGACTGATAAGTTGCTAAACAATTCAAGCATTGTCCTCTTTGGAGCACTTTTAGTCTATTAAATTTCATGTATAGTTAATTTATCCCATTCAGCCTGTATTAAAATGTCAGTTTTGCACTGAATTGTGAGGTCATGGTTATGTGTGACCTTCTCAGAAAACAACAATGGAAGTGATTCAGTATAAACAAGTGTGGAAAATGCGGTTCAGTGGATTTTCACTTCTCCCTGTTTTGAGCAGATTTTATGACTTTATGAAAGTATAGTGCTGTCCATCTAAAATAGCTTCTATGAAATCTGCGAGACCCACAAATTAGATATGATATTCCTGGCATTGTTTGGGGATTCCTTGACTTTTCTGATGAGTTTTTCAAAAGATTGAATTGTAAAGTATTTTTGGAAAGTGTGAAAAGTTCCTTGCACATTGTCATTCTGTTTGGCTGTGAATCACTCGCCGTGCCAAGCTATTCTTCTCTCAAATGAAAGCTGAATACAGAATGTGTAAGACAAAAATGATACACGTGTTTTGGTGAATGTCTTCTCCTTAAAAAGAGGGCATTAAAGTTTTCTATCAAACATGTTGTATTGTAAAGGAAAATGCAGCTCCTAGAATATTTTAAAACTAGGCTACAGCAAGTGGTGTGGTGTGCAGGGGAGGAGAGGAAAGTGTGGGGCAAGAAGCTAAATCCAGGATCCATTAATCATGCACTGGACTTCAGAGAATTTTTTGTTGCAAGTAAAGCTAGCTCTACAGTAAACCAGCTGTAGAAATGAGTTTAAAGTCCGTGATGACTGAAACCTACAAATCTGCCTCTGTCCCATAGGGTCAAAGGGTAATTCTCCTGCAGGCAGAGCTGCAGACGGTCCCATAAATGCAGGACTGTTGCCATGACACAGAAAAATTGTCATACAGGCAAAATAGCAAATGAGTGAAACTTTCTACACAAGTGAGTTGGGAAGAAAAGCCTGAAGTGGATAAGTGTTCTCTCTGAAAGTATATGCATCTAAGACACTTGACAGTAATTTTTGAAAACAGTATATCAGATTGTTTTCTCTGGCCTGCTAAATGATGTGGCTTGAATTTAACAAATTGGACTGGGATTCTGCCCTTGGCCTGTGGAGATAGGGACAGAAGTTTGGTTGCATGAATCCAATTTTGTGTTCAAGAATAGAGAACAAATTAGTTGCCAAAGGACTAGCAGATAGATATTTGATAATATTTAAATGTATGATTTTTCGCATTGGATGTTCATTAATAATTGTACTAAGCCACATTTCATGTTTGTATCTAAATGAGTAATGATTGTATGCAATGATTGAAATGCATCTGATTTTCTTCATATTTTAAGCAGAACATAATGAATACTTGTTTCATGTTATCATTTTTGTTGGTTATAATAGATAATAGAGTTGATTCTCAATTTTTTTTGAGTGATCACCTAGGTACTCAAAAATTAATTATTAAAAAATGTAGATATATTGACTCTCTTCCCCCCATTTAGTACCAGGTATATGTTAGATTAGATTAATAAAAACTAAAAATATTTAGGCAACAGATAAAATAGCTATGCTCAGAAGTGGGAAACACCAACAGTGAAGGTGTGTGAAACAACACGTGAAACACATTAGGGAAGAATGATTTATGTACAGTTGTATCAGACTTGCCTAAATGTGTTGCATAGAGATAAATTAAATAACCCATTAGAGGGACAAGTCTTCTAAATATGGCTAATGAAATATGACCGTGTTATAGCAGGTTGTCAGTTGATTAAGATTTAATTCCAGTGAAAGAGTTTCACGTGGAGCAAAAATTGGCCAATACTTGAGCTAAATGCTGTTTCTGCTACTGGCACATCAGAAGGAGTCCATTCTTCAGGGAGGCCACTCAGTGAAGGCACGACTGCCTAGCATACTGCACCATTGGATTCCCATGTCATCCATAGCATGGTGTTCTCCCTATGAAGAGTACATACTTGAATTGCCAATGGATGATACAGGAAGTGAAAAGGATATTCCTCTTGAGTTTCAAAATAGCCCTTTGTTATGGGCTCAGACTTAAGCACCTTGTTACTTAAGAACCTAGAACTGGTTGTAATGGCTCAGACCAAAGGCCCTTCCCAGTATGAGCAAATATGACCAGAAGTTGGTCTCTAGGAAGACAAAGAAGAGGGTAGAGTAAAAGTTGTCCTTCCTTCCGTACTGCTTCTGGCATCAGCAATTGATGGCTCACTGCCTAAGCCAGGGTTTGCATCTGGGTGATAATGTGTGATGTAACAAATGGAGCTATTCTCTGAAATCCGCCCTTTTTATTCCATTTCTATTTTGGCCTCCCCCAAAACATTCATGGCAATGACTTCCACAATCCTGTTGGACCATTACTTGACAATTTGACTGACTGCTCCTTTATCCTGCCATGCATGTAAAACTGAATAAGTCTTGCTGCTCTGCTTTCTCAAGACTGTCTATGGTTTTGTATACACTCATCATACACTCCTCCTAATCTCTCTTTCCAGGTAAGGAGGGATATTGTTTTCTAATCTCTGTTTTTACTTTTTGTAGACAAACAATTTCCATTACCCATTATCTTTCTGATCTTACCACTCAATTCCTTTTCTGGTTGTTCTATGTTCTTTTAATATTACTTGGAGTTACGTATCAGTTTGTTAAAGATCTCGTAACAGGATCACAAGATCTTCTGTTTAAATACTGTCTCAAAATACTCAGTCTATTTCCTTCAGCACTTTTATTTCCTGAGGTTTTATTTAAGAATTAAAAAACCAGATTATTATGCTCCTGCTACAATATTCGATGATATTCCATCTCTTGTATGTTTAAAGTGTAGCTTTTTGTGTGACTGTAGGTCAGGGTAGGGAGGAATGGTTTAGTTGCAAGAAAGTGTACACCCATGTCATGTTCCCATAAATTCAAAGATTCTCTCACAATAAAAGTATAGTGCCTGTTACCATCTTCATTTATGCTTTGTAGCAGATGTAATCCTGTGAATGAAGTTGAGAGGTGTCAGATGGATTCAGCAAGAGCGGGATATGCTGCTTTGTTTTGTATCATGTTATGACACCCCCCCCNNNNTAAAACCCCCCCCCCCCCCCCCAAAAAAAAAAAAAAAAAAAGAAAAGAAAAGATATCGTTGTGAGAAGATTTAAAGGGTTATACATGATCTTGGAGTGAACAGAGTTTTAAGGTTAGCGTAAGAATAGTATATTTTTCTGGAAACTGAGTGGAAGACTGCTTTATATTTTAATTTTATTTTGTAAATGTTTATTTTAACTTGAAACGAAGTCAGAAGATGAGAGCCCTTCTAAACCATGACTTTTTAAAGGTAGCTGGATAATAAGGATATATATGCTCTCAGTATTGAGCAGTGCTTCATTTTCAGTGTTGTGGTCTAAATTTCAAAGTAGCACTTTTTGCTTTCTAACATCAGTGGTTTTCTGATATAGAGGTTCTGCCTGATTTCTGCTCTGTCACCTGAAGCAAGCAGTGAAATACCGGTTTCTCTCTTCATAGTAGAGAGAAAGCAATCCTAACAATCCTGCTTTGGGAAGACAATGTACTGGATCAAAAAATCTTTGAAATTCCCATCTCCTGAATTCTCTGATTCTAAAGGAATAGCTTGCAGACAGCTTTGTTTCTTAGCTTGCTATAAACAGTGTTTAGAACTAAAAGTCTGGTATAAGCACAACAAATGTATTAGATGAAAGAGGAGTGTTTTCAGAGAAATCAACTTAGTTTCACTTCATGAATTACCAACCAATAATTCCTTGTGCATTTTAAGAGGTTTTCTGTGTGTAACAGTTCTCAAGTACCAAAGCTATTTTAAACTGCTATCTCTGAATGCAAGCTAATGGAAAAAACTGAGTCAAGAAGAAAACTCAGCAAGAAGAGGAAATTGCTTTCGCTTAATTTACTGGCAGTGCAGTGTATGTCCTAGTGGGAGAGTAGAAAGAAAATATAAACAAATCTTTTATTTGATCTGAGCAGGTTTGGGAATACAATGTAGGCATTTATCGGAAAAAAAACCCCAAACAACAAAACACCAAACCAAACCAGAATATAGTGGAATGTAATGCTTTAGTTACGTTTTCCAAAGTTAACTGTTCTTATCCACCTGGTTGTCATGTATATATGTCTGAAAGAGTAATAGTCGAGGAATAAGATGTAACTGCAGTTTTGCAAGTGCTTAAGCATTAAGATTTAATTCCCATGTCACCTGTTGATCTGTATTAATTGAAAACATCACTACATCAGAGTTGTACCTCCTGTTGAGATCAGTTAAAGCAAAAGCATGTGGCCTCTGTCATTGTAGCAAGGTTTGTGATACTGGACTTTTGTTGCAGGGCCAGTTGTTCTGGTTTTGGTGGAAATTCTAATTTTTCTTACCAATCTTTTTTAATAAATGCATCTCGAGATTATAGGGCTGTTTTTCCCTTTCTTTTTGTGTTTTTAAAGAAGCTGGGGTGTGTGGCTCTTTGTGCTGCTTAAGAGCCAAATAGACTAGGTCAGGAGGGGATGAATGTAGAGCGCTACTGAAGAGTTGAAGAACTGAAAGTTTACTCAAAATGTAATAACTTTGGGTGGTCATCTCTGGATGACACATGGGAATAAACATTTAAAATATGACTCATTTTCAATCAATAAAAGGGAAAGGAGGTGGCTTCACTTTAAAAGTATTCTCAAGTTTTCCATTTTCAAAAGCAGCAGACAAGATTTTAATTTGCAGCAGATTCCTCTTTGTAAGAGCAGCAGTCCAGCACAGTGTTCTGAGCTAAGGTTAAGCAGCTTGAAATAGTTAATTTTACAAAACAGTACAGTAATAATACTTTTCCCTATCCTTTTCCAGGTTCTTCCTTTTCTTTCATCTGTGAATAGTGAATGAGGGATCTTAGAGATTCCATATATACAGAAATATATATGTGGAATAGAATATTTTCTATCAACTTACATACATTCTATTTTGTATTTTGAGAGATAAGCCTTTACTTTTTAAACTGCATTTAGATGGAGGAAAACCAAATGTAAAATTTATCTGAGCAATTTTTTTTTTTTTTGGTAGTTTACCTTAGAACTTGAAAAATTTGGTGCTAATGGGCTTATATAATGCAGAAAGCCAGTTTCCAGTGAACTAAGTAGATGTATACATGGCAGTGATGAACAGAGTATAATACAAATAGAGCATCTCCCCTAAAGGGCAGTGGCATTGCATTGTTGGTGAAAAAGGTGCTGCTTCTTCATTGTGGAGAAAATTGTTGCTTTGAAAAATAGTGCTTGATTTAAAAAAATGCAAAGAAGGAATTTCGTGCTGTAGATAAGTGAGGTTTTGACTGAATTCTCCTTTGAAATGGTTGGGGAGGAAAGCAGTGACAGTATTGAGGACAGCCACAGAAGTCTCTTCTGGCAAATTGTCCAAGCTTCAATGTCTACAGTTAATAGTTGGTGCTCTAGGGCTGATGTCCAGCTCTACTGCCATAGGAGAACTGTATATTAGATGCCTGATCTCCCTTCCTAAAGCACAGGAGAGATTTAGTGGCTCAGAATAAGATTCATAACATCCAGTCACTTGGAGTGAAGATAAAACTCTGACATATAAGAATACATTTATTTTCAACCAGATGCAGTCTGGAATCATCTTTTACAATCAAATATTAAAACATGAGTGTCCAGCAGGATAGACGCCCTACTCATTTGAGAAAAAACACGGTGCCCACTTTTTATATGACAAATTGCTGATTAAAACATTCATGAAGTAGGACCTGGTTTCAATTCCATGATCAGACAGAAGAGGTTGAAAGCCAGAACTTCCACCTACTGGGAGAGCACATGAAAAAAATATAAATATTTAAAATCAATCATGAGAAAACAAAATAGTGAGGAGTTGGGAGGGGAGTGGTTTTCTTTTCCAAAAATGTTCAAGATCTGCTTCTGGGGAGGGCAAACTATTTAAAGGATTTTCATACAAGTGAAAAGGGTAGTAAAGCTAACTCAGAAATACTCAGAAGTGAATCATTATACTAGAAATTTCATGAATGCTGAAGCATGTCGGGTCACTCAGAGAGCACTAATCAGGGCTGCCAGCATATTACAAAACAGTAGGAGTGAAATTAGATTACATTCTGTTCATAGTGGTCATACCAAAAGCAACACTTGACACTTTCTGCAATTACTTGTGTCACTTCTTACAAATGTTTGTGACCTGATATAATAAGTATTTGTGGGTACCATAAGGATTTTCCTGAAGGAGACTATTCTTGATTTTATTACAATTTCCTAGGATAAGTGTACCTTGAATATATAAGTTTAAATTCGATGCAACAGTGTTGTTGGAAGATGTTTTGCAACAGACTGTAATGGATTGGCTCTCCCAGCTATTAATCATACGGTACACGTTGCTCCTCTCCCCTTCCCTCTTCATTTTATTGCAAATAAGATTGCACATTCTTACAATAGCTACAGAGTTGCTTTTTTTTGGCTTCCCCTGCAAGATCTTTTTATTATTTAGACTTACCCTATCCCCATATCCATTTCAAATAAAGAAGAAACATTTGCCTGAATGGCAGGAGTAAATGATGACTTGCTGGAGGCAGAAAAAAAGTGAGTGAATGCAAGTGTGATGGATCAGAGGTCATCTGTGCAGTGATGTACAAGTGATGTACATCCTCTTGAATTGTTGATTGGGACTTTTACTGTCCTTAATGTACATTTTTAATGATTTTGCTGTAGAAATTCATGGTGGGGAGCCGTAACTAGTAAGTAAAGCAAATTCAGGAGTTAAAATACAGAACATCAAGAAGAGGTGCAAAGGGCAAAAGTTTTCTAGAGCTACCTCTTCCAAATGTGTGTGCAGTGGTGTCTCTTGAGGCTTTAACTTCCAACAGAGCAGGGCAAGATCCAGGTGCATGCACTTGGCTGGTCAGAAATGTCATGGCTTTGTCAGATGTGATCTGGCAGTTCAGAGCTTCTACGGTAGGGAAAAAACACCTCCTGATGCTAAGTACTTCCTCTTCTGTGCCTCAGCCTTACTCATCCCATTGGAGAGAGGAAGGAGAGATGAATGGAGTTAAGAATGCTCTTTAGATACTCTTTCCAAATCCCTAATAAAATTTCTGCCTCTTCTGCTATAACCTCTTACATTGGCTCCTATCCCAGTAGATCACTAAAAATTTTAGTCCTTTAGTGAGGATATGGACCTATCCTTCCAACACAAGGATCTGCAGCTGCCTAGCTTTTTTCCCATCTAGCTCAACTGGATGACTGGCTAGAGAGGCCACTAGGGTTGCTTAGCTTCGTTTACACCATTGTTGATTCACAGCTGGAGTAAAGACACCAATGTTTCTGGAGACTGCTATGAAGAGACGATGGAAGAGTGGATATTTTTTTTTTAACAGTTTATGCAGTTGAAAGGTGAAGGCCATGTTGACATTGGCAATTCAGCCTTGGTCCTCTGAGGAGAAAGAGAAACCTGAAGTATCTCAGGTGCCCTTCAGTGTTCTGCTCCTTTCCTGCAAAGGATGGCAGTAATGAGTACATATCATCAGAAATTCCCTAGTAGGTCAGACCATCCAGCCTACCACTGCATCTTCTAAGAAAGGCAAGAGCAACAGCAAGAGGTGCTGTTTAGACAGCCCACAAGTGCTGCCCCACTGCTGAATTTAAAATGTTAGAAAAGTACATCCTGCCTTTTTAGTAGTGTTTTCTTTTAAAGTATATTTTGTATCTGTTTATAAACCAGTTCTCTATATTATGTAATCTATTTTCGAACCTGCTGATACTTTGGACCTCCACAGCCTCATATAGCAGCACGTTTCAGGAGCTGACCTTTGTCTTTCAAGAGAGATTTCTAAAATTTCTGTTAAATTGTTCTTCTGCTTGTTTTTATAATTGTTCCCCAGTTTTAGCATTGCAGAGATTCAGGCAGTTGAACTTTGTATTTTTTGTTAGTGAGCTGGGACTAATTTAGCATCTATCATAACTAACAATCCTAAATCCTTGCATGCAAGTAGGCCAAGAAAGGCAAAGCATTCATTTTTTAGAAAAAAAAATCCAACATATTGCATTTGAGGTACATGACTGTGAAATTAAGACTGCCTCATACTCCATATGCACAAAAAGAGAGTTAAGATGGCATGATAAACTTAACTGTGAGGTTTCTTGAGTTTTTTGTGTTACATTCTCTGGTAGAATTATATGTTTGCAAAAGGGGGAGTGGAGTAAGAATCTGAACAAAGACACTGAACTCCACCTTCAAAGATCTGCTGCAATGTGGAAATGTGAAAACTGCGTATGCAAATCAAAATTAATTCCCCAAGATCGAGTATTTTCATACTAGATTATTAATTTCAAACATTAGCTGCTTAAGTCAAAACAGGCCAGAGAATTAAGTTCATTGGTAGTGCAGAAAATGTTGAATTGATGTGTTGGGGTTTTTTTTTAACTACATCTATCTGGAATCTAATTGTGATTTCAGCCAGTTCTCAACTGTAGCAATTTGAAGCTAAATTAATATGTGGTACAGTTAAGTCAGATATCAATGTATGAATGTAGTCAGCATGCCAGCTGGATGAAAGAGGGACCTGTCTCTAGAGAGGGAAGCAATTCAGGTTTTTTCCTGCTATATCTGTTCGAATTTTAAGGATTTTTTTTCCTGAAAAGCACAAACTCTATTTTCCTTTTCATTTTAAGCTGATTCAAATAGTTATGTAAGCTTTTACTAACTTGTGTGCTAAGTTGATGCACTTGAAAAATATGTAATTCTGGATTTGAGTTTGCAAATAACAAGTGGTTTTATTTTGACTTTTTCATGTTAAATGTGTTCAAGTGTTTTTAAAACTTCATTTAATTCACTTTTCTTAAAGCAATACACTACACAAACTTTCCTAATTGTGATTGTGATTTGAAATTTAAACTAATTTTTAATACCAGTGCCTTCCATTTTGAACCCTGTTTTTCCTTGTATTTCTGACAAAATGCTGATTAATACAACTGATTTTAGGGGGAGGTGTTGCAAATAATGAAACACTTTTTTTCTTCAGCTTGCTTGGGCTTTTTTACATTTTTACATTACTTGTATCTTTTTTTCTAGCTCCTGGCCAAGCATTAGCAATGTGCCTTCTTCAGTTTGACTGTGGTATGCTATGGTTTGCTGCCTTGCAAAAATATCAAGTCTCACAAAACAGAAGTTTGTCTCTGTACCTATTGGTTAAAAAATATTTTGTTATTTCACTTTTACTTTCACCAGAATGAAAGGTTTTTGTGGCCGGTTGTATGCAAGTTCTGCCATAAAAATGGAATAACCCTGCAGAGGTAGCAAAGGAGATGTTAGAAAACTGAAACTTCATGGTAAAATCCTAGTTAGGAACACTTTATCAAGGGATTGTTCATGCTACATATGGATATAAAAATTTCTATCTTTAGAAGTGAAGCTGTCTGCTAGAATTCAGATTTTGTCATCAAAAGGGACTGGTTTTATTAGAGCTTTCATGCTACAGTATAGTTTTTATGCCAAGCACAATTACATGGCACTAGCCAATGGTGGGTGTACCTTTTATACCCATACTTTAATTAGAAAAATGATAATGTTTCCTGGGTAGTGAACGTTCTATTTAAATATGGAATACAGAAATGTTTTCCCACATTGCAGGTACTTTGCAATAGAATATTTGGCTTCTTTAAAAAAAAAAAAAAAATTTACTTTCATAAATTTTTAATTCTGAAAGGTTTTGACTCTGTTGAAAGTGGGCAAAGGAATGCAGAGCACTTATGCTGTGTCAGTATGTGACTACTCAAACACTTGTCATTCTTCTTAACAGTTCTTGTTTTTATTGAGAATACTTTAGAAAGCTTCCAGCAGATATGTATATATTCATTTCTGTGACCATATATATGAAGAGAGAGTGACCTCTTTAAAATCCTAGTGTTAGCAGTGGAATAATAAATTACCTATTTATTTTACCACCTGAAAAATAAATCCATCATTTTCTTATGTATGCCCTAGGCCTCTGCTGAGTAAAAGCAGTGTGATGTGAATCCCATCCAATTTTCTACCAACAATTACAAACTCTTTCCTTACATTTCCTTGAGGTCTGAAATAAGCCTACCATGTCTTTTCATCAGTTGTTTGAAATTCAGGCTGCTTTCATTTAGTGTTGTGTGTGACATCAGGAGTTTAATTGAGGCAATGCAGTTAGAAATGTGTGTCAGTGATAACAAAACCATTGTTCATCACTGTCAGTGCTGATTAGTTTTAGTGGTGGAAAGAACTTTCATTCAAAGCTGACCTGCAATTTTTAAAAAGTGACAATGGACAAATAGCAATAAGCATCCAGCAAAGTTAGTTAGGACTTTATCAAAATGGCACTTCTCCTGGTGCCTAATGCAAATGTGCAAAGAAGAGCAATGGAGCGTGGCTTTTACACCAGTGAGGGCAAATAGCTATCTGAGATGCAAACTATTTCAGAATCATCAAGGGAAGAACACACCTCTTCAGAAAGGTATCTAGCGGTTTGCTTTGGACAGAAGGAAAAATGCAACCTTCTCTTGATCTTAGCCACATTTTCACATGACATCCATCTTTTGTGACATGGGTAAGCTCAGGAAATGGGAGCCACAGGAGGGTACTATTGTGTAGATCTGCAGAATTACCTGGGAAATCTTGAGAGTAGGTTGTTGTGGGTAGGGCAGACTATGAGTTAAGATTGAATGGTCTTATAAAATCTTGAAAATTACTGAGGAAAAAAATATTAAAATTATCGAGGACAAGTCACAGCAGTACACTTGGGTTCAAATACAAGAATGGTAAAGTGCACAAGTAAAGGACGGGGAATAAGAGCAGCTTTATAGAAAAGGGTGCAGATGTTACTTCAGCACACAAGCAGAGCGTAGTCAATAATGTCACGCTATTGCAAGAAAGCAAATACCATCTTGGGATGTATAAGCAGGAATGTAACTTTGAAGACACATAAAGCGATCCCATAAAGCCTCAGTGGAAGTACTGTGTCCAGATTTGGGCAACATGTGTCACAAGAAAAATGAAATGACTAAGAAAGATTCTAATGGAGAGCAATGAAAGTGATCAACAAGGTAGGCAATATGACCTGTGAGAAACTTATTCTGCTACCTAGAGAACAGGAGCTTGACAATGGCTGAGTTTTTTAGAATATACACAAAACTTATATAAGGAGAAAGGAACCGATATACACTCAATTTCCTTGAGAGACAGGATTTAAAATATGGCATATACTATAGCAAGGTGGATTTAGTATGCATCTTATGAGAAAATTTCTGATCAGAGGAGATGAAGGTCTTTCAGAAGAGGCTGACAGAGGCTAAATATCAGAAATGCAATTTGTATAGTCTTTTGCCTTAAGAAAAGGTATTGATTAGATGTGTTTCTGAAGCCCTCTCTGGGTCCCAGATGGGATGACACTAGTGCAAAAAATATTAATTGATATTGTGGCTGGCTTTTGCATACAATTTTGAAATGTGAGGGTTTTTTTTCTCTGCTTTTCTCAGATACCTAGTGCATCAAGTTGCTATGCTGTGGGTTTAGACAAGGACTTAACAGGCTAAATCAAAGGAAAATGTAGCCATTCTGTCCTGAGGAGGTATCTACTGCCTTCTGGGACAACAAGTAGTTAGGGAGAGATATCTCGTGCATTTGATATTTGTGTAGATGCAGTACTTGATATTTTGGAGGTTTCATAGCAAGCAAATTCACACTGTTGCTGAAAAGAACTTTGGTAGCAGCCAATAGCAGCTCATTTTTTTCACCAGTGGGTGTGTACTGGTGTAAATCTCTAGCTAACTGCTAGTCTTACAGGTTTGTTGTGTCATCAGGCTTCATTAACACATACCGCATGTCAAATTGTTGGCTATCTGCAGAATAGCTAAAAAACTTTCAACCGCTTTTCTATTGTGATGAATCTGTTTATACAGTATTGTTTCTTCCTGAAATGTGCACAAAAATATCCAAAAAGAAAATATTAATGCCAGACGATTTCCTGCTTCTTGTGGCTAAGCAGGGACAAACTAGAACAGCTCAAGGTCAGACAAATACGTATCTTGAAGTACGTGGGAATACACATGTCATTACCTACCTGATTTCCATACCTATATATATGTATGTATGTATTATTTTTCCTTTGTTTTAGGAAGTCATTTTTTCTTCCTCTCTTGGAGGCCAAAACATGTAGTCTATCCGGTCTCATTTTCTCCTGTGTGAGAATGTTGTTGTCAGCTCTTGTATCCTTCCTTTTCCCCACTTGCTTCAGTAGATAGGTCTCAGATATTTTTTCACTGGTGCCCACTCTCCCCACTGTGCTGTAAGTTAAGAGTATGTGTCCTGGTAGAGAAATCATTAGATTCACTAGTTTTGAATATAGAAGTCTATTTATATAGCAAGATGATTTCCATGCCATGTGTTAATAAAAAGTTTTGGGTTTTGTTTTGGGATTTCTTTTTTGCTGTTTTTTTTGTTTTGGGTGTATGGTCTATTGGGGTTTTGTTGTTGTTTTAAAGGGAACAGGGTTTTTAAAAAATATAAGACTTCTTAAAAAAAAAATGATAGTTGACCAATATTCTTTATGTTACTGATATCTGTCGCTCATTTTTTGTTTATTTCAGCTTAGAGAATGGAATTAACCTAGTCAGCTTTATATTTCTTCATTGTCTTTTGCTTGCTGAAAATCATGACTTAGCACGGAAGTATTGTTTCAGCTGCCAGGACATGAAGTAGACTTAGAAATAAAATCTCTCAATCTAGAATTTTGGGGGCTTTTTTGGATTTGCCATCAGAATATTTCTGTCTCTATTTCAGCTTATGATCTTTTTTGGTTTTATAGGACTAGGTACAGTTTCTTTTGAGTTTTTTATATGTAATAGCTCACTTCACCTAATCAGTAACCAGCATAGTCTAGTCTTCTGTGTCATTTGTAACAAGTTAGTTTTTATGTCACTGTGCTTATTTGACTTTCTGTGCAGACTCAATAACCTTCGTTTGGCCTTCTTTGGGGAGACAGATGATAAATTCTTTTGTCTTCCAAACATACAGCTAACTTGCTTCAAATCTTTCTGACAATCAGTCAATCATTCTTCAGAGCTTCATATAATGAGTTACTCCCAATAACAGTATCCAATCATAGTTGTCTAGAATGAAAGGCAAACTATTTTTCCTCATGTAAGAAAAAACAGAGTAAGTGGTCATCTCATACCTTTGCACAAAAGGACTACATCCTTTCCCCTGCTCTGTGTTGCTGCCTATCTGTACACAGGTGACTGGTGAATGCTTTCATCACCCATCAACTCTGATGCCACATGTACTCATGGAGTAGGGGAGAGATGATAAGCAGGGACTGCAGTGGCAGTAGGGGCTGTTACTGAGTCCTCAGCTCAAAGAAGTTGCAGCTTTCTGCAACCTAGTGCTGCACACTGGGTTTAAAGCGGAAACAAGCTGACTTGCATTTAGCTTACAATATGAAAAAGATATCTTTGGCACCTTGGAATCTGTCCTGTAATTTTCAGGGTTGCCAGCACAGAATATGTCCACCTGGCAGGCCAGCTCTGCTTATTTATGTGTAATATGTCATGACATGTCTGTTATACTCCTGATTTTCTGCTTCCTTCAGTTCGTCTGTGGCATTACCTCAAGCTTGCTTGTTTGGAAAAAAAAACCCCACAAACTTCTAGTAATCTGCTTATTGAGTTCTAAGATGAAAGATTTCAGTGGTGTATTTAAACTCGTGTTACTTCTGTACATATGTCATGGCTATTTGTAAGTCATGCACTATTCTAGGCAAGCTGTTCAATATATTACTATTTGTTTCCTGTCCAGTTTTGTAACTTCTAATGTATAGGGGAAAGATATATTTTGCACATTCTGAATTATGTTTTAATTATATTCTGAGTCTCAATATGAGATAGCAATCACAAATGAAATACATTTTAAACTGTACTTAAAGATATGGTAGATTGTTAGGAGTGTCTATGACCATTGTGAAGTATTATCGTGTGTTGTGGACAGTGGTGTTACAAAACCTCCACTAACATTTCAATGTGTGAAAAGATTATTATGTATTTAACAAAATAATGAAAGGGAACCTTGATTCCTAAAGGATGGCCTTATTGTTTTTAATCTGATTGAATAATATTCCACAACAAAAAGGTGTTGAACTTGTATGCTAACAAGTAAAAGACTTAGCTGTTTATAAAGTTCTGATCTGAAACCCAACATTAGTAAGTTAGTGAACCTCTAGTCAAACTGTTAATATTATTAATTTGCAAAAATAAAGAATAGTGTTTAAACTTCCAAAAGCAAGAGAGTAGAGAGTTAAATTTGAAACCTTAGCTTCTGTTCATTGCAAAGTGCTTAAGATGGTAACACACACATGGTCATTTGTTGTACTGGGAGAGGTATTCTTTTCTTTATACACTTATACATAACTGTAGTATTGTACATTCCCTTTACTGACAGAAAAAAAAGCTTAAAAATACTACTTGTTATCAATCAGAATCTGAACTCTGAAAAAAAAAAATGGCCCTCCCCAAAACCTACCTTCCTTTCATTTATTAGCACTTTTTGCTATTTCCCACCTCATCCCTTCCCAAGGTGTTTCTGCTCTGACATTTAGCAAGTGTATTCCAGCATTTCATAAGAGAACCTTTTATTGAGATGTCTTTAAACTCTGAATGTGTAGACTCATACAGGAAAGCTTATAGCTCAATAGTTTGGTTTTTTAAACCAACCTCCAGAGTTTCCACTGCTGCAGTCTAAGGGTCAATATCTTGTCTTTGGAACTGAAGTTCCAAGGTAATCTATAAAGGGCTTCAAATGTGTGATATGCAGTTACTGAATAAAATTAAATCAATTTTTATTCAGTGTAATGAAAGCTTACTCAAGCTTACTTAAAACATCTGTTAATATTTGCTATACTAATTTCCTAGCATTGATATGAAATGAAGGCTTCAGTTATGCCAAGAACTAACTACCAGTCTTGTAGCAAATGATATTATCATTGAGCCATGGGTTACTCTGAACTTGCCACTTTCTGAATTACATTACACTGTGGTGATTTTTCTCTCTAAAGCATATTATTGACATTGTTCCTTAAGCCTTATCTCTCATTCCAGACCTTTTTATGTTGGGGTTAATTCTATCTTAATCCTGAGTTGCTTTCAGCACATTTGGTCTGACATTTTGAAGACTTTAAATTTATCACTGAAGTCATGTTTGTCTTAGAATGACTAGGTCTCTGCTTTCTAGGTAGCATCCATCCATTCCAAACAGCAACACCCTAGATTTATCTATGCATTTTTCTCCATTTTCTTCAATACTTCCACATCTCATCTGATACCTCCAATGGTATCTAACTGGGTATTAATTTCTCACTTCTTCCACCTCCTAAGGCCACCAAATACTATACTAAGATGTTCTGGGAAAAGCAGGGTACTATTCCTCTTCTCCAGCTGCAGTTTCTTTCCCCATACACTTGATTAAAGAGTGAGTATTTTTAAGCACCAATTTAATGGTGAACAATGTGCAATAGACTCATAGAATGGCTTGGGTTGGAAGGGACCTCAAAGATCATCTAATTCCACCCCTCTGCCATAGCAGATATGCCTCCCACTAGACCAGGTTGCTCATGGCCCCGTCCAAACTGGTCTTTGAACATCTCTGGGGATGGAGCATCCACAACTTCCCTGGGCAACTTGTTCCAGTGTGTCACCACCCTCAGAGTGTAGAATTTCTTTCTAATTTCCAATCTAAATCTAGCCTCTTCCAGTTTGAACCCATTATCCCTTGTCCTATCCCTGCAGGCCTTTGTAAAAAGTCCCTCCCTAGCCTTCTTGTAGGCCCCCTTCAGACAGTGGAAGGCCACAGCAAGGTCTCCCCAGAGCCTGCTCTTCTCCAGGCTGAACAATCCCAATTCTCTCAGCCTGTCTTCGTAGGAGAGGTGTTCCAGCCCTCTCATAATCTTTGTAGCTCTCCTCTGGACCCTCTCCAACAGGCCCATGTCCTTCTTGTCCTGGGGCTCCTAAACTATATCTCACCGTGAAATCTTGCAAAGAAGATGCCAAGCATCTTGTAAAGAAATCCCTGCTTAACTTTCCAAAAAGTGTAATGTGGGTCTCTTAATTTGCCTGTGCTGCACTATACCGTAGAGAGGTACCATGTCCCTTGAAATTCAGTACCGCCCTTATGGAGTACCTTAGAGGTAATCAGAGGGTGGTAAAAACAGCACTTTGTAAAACTTAACGGGGTGTGCCCAGAAGTTGATTTGGTGCATGGTTACACATAGAGGGAATGATATGGGGTTATTTGGTTTGGGGTTGTTTTTTCTGTACAGAAGAAGAAGAAGATGGCAAAGCCTGCAGCAAATCACAGTACTTTTCCCTTACATGAGTACAAAAACTCCTTTCCCCAGAGCTCTGCTTTTAACCAGCCACTAGAGTTTGCTGTAGCAGTGGCACAAACCTCACATATCTGTTATGAATAGAGAGTGCTGTGTACCATCCCTGCCTTTGAATGAGAAAGAGAGTTTAGGGTAAAATGTGGATCACTCAAATGGAATCAATTCATGCCAAGTTGCTGTCCAATGTGAATGTTTATGGCCTCTGAAAATTCTGTTGTAAGATAAAGGCTGCCAGATTCTTAAGTTCAGCAGTGTTATTGAGCTCCTAGTATAATAAAAATGTTTTCTTTCTTCATATGATTTATGGGCCTGTCTCTGTATCTTTTATTTTTCTGGGATCTTGGGTAGTGAAGCAGAGTCTTAAGCATGCCAAACCTCTAACTGACAGCTATCTCACTGGTACTAGAAGAAAGGAGATTTGTTGGTCAGAGTACCCAGCTGACCAAAGAAAATAGCTTACAGTTGGCATTGACAAAGAAAAGCGCAGTCAAAATATCACGAGTACAAATATGCAAACCACAGACAGTTGAAGCCAAACCTGGGACATGTAAATGGTACAGCAGTTTGGACCAGCACTTTTTCCAAGAAGATAAAAGAATTTATGTAAGGTGGAGTGGTTAATTTGATTTTCATGCTCTCTAAAAATAAGTGGATCTTGGAAAACTAAGATTTTCTTCTTTTTTTTTTTTTTTAAATGAATTCATTGACAAAATGAAGCACTTATTACTAAAGCAATGTGTGCCAGGGTTCCTTAAACAGTGTCATTAGTAAGGCAGGGATGATTACCCTGCTAATACAACCAAGACATAAATATATTGAAGACATTAGGTAAGTTAGGAATTTGTAATACTATAACTTAATGTGTGTGCCAGGATACTGGAAGCAGTCTGCTATTTGTGTTCTTAACTTATAAACTCTGGAATGCAATTTTACTTTAACACTTGCCGTCCTGAGGAAGAACTATTTTTTTTAAACACGTGCTATGTATCCAAGATACTTTTCATTGCTTTTTAATACAGAGTGATTTCACACTATTGTCAATGGATATATTAGTTTTTTGTCCAAGTGGTTTTTTCAGCTTTTATTCTTGAAGAAAGCACTTTTAGATGTTGTACAACTTCTCTCTCATATTTTCATGCCAGCTTAAACCTAGCTTGACCTGGCACCATTTCAGGACACATTTTTATTCTCTGAGTTCTTGCTGCTGGAGTTGTTCAAGACTGAGGTTGCCAATTTAGTGTCTGTTCACTAGTCACTATGAGCCAAGCCTGACCCAGATGGTAGTTTTCTTTCCCCTCAGAAACAAAAACAAACTTGTTGTGGTGTAAGAGCTGTGTCAGGTCCATAATGATGTATGATGGTGTCATCAGAGTCTTTGGAAGCTTGTAAAAAGATATCCACTACCCATAGATCTGAACACAGAGCAGTTTGCAAAACCATGTGTCGTGCTTTTACATGTCACAACACAAAAAGTATGAAACCACTGTGCTTGGAATATCAGGTGTGCACAGAGTGGAATATAGTTGGCACTTTAAACAAAACAAGGCAGAAATGCAGCTTCCATTTTTCATGGAACATCAAAAATGTTCATTCAGAACAAAGTATCTATTTTCCTACCAAATATTGTAATAATAATTTGTACAAATAATTTTGGAAAGTTGTTTTACATTTAAAACTTTTTTTAAGGGAGAATCAACCTTGCCATCAAAAGACTCCACAGATTCATTCTGAATCTAATTGTGTGCCTCTTTTAGCTTATGTTATATTAAAGTGACATCGTAACAGCATGTTTAATTTTGTTTCAGTCCTTGAATGTTATTTAGAAAAAAGGTGATTGTAACATGCTACTGGCGGGGGGGGGAAAAAAAAAAATCGTTTCAGGCTTTTAGTTGTGAATTTTTCACAGATGTTCTTGGTTACCTACTTAGGTGAGTGGAAGGCAGCAATTTGTAGTATGCCTGAGTGGAATGGAGAAATATGACTGTAACATGATCCACTACCCCTGACCAGCTTGACAGTCCTTTTCTGTTGTTCTGTGGGGACGACTCCAGTGAAGAATGAGGTGCTTTCTGGTGATTTGGAAGCTTCTGCTTCCCCTGTATCTTGTCTGTATTTCCACTGTTTCTGCAGAGGCTGGTGTGGGAAAGCACAGAGCAATTTAAAGTCCAAAATTCTGGGAGACAATAAGCAGTGCAAGACTAACTGTGGGTGAATGCGTCTAGTCTTCAAAAGATCAACCCTGAGATCAATAAGCAAAATCTTGTCCCCCTATATCATCAATTCCGAAATCTGGCTCTTAGAGCTTTCTCTTAGTGATGGACTTCTATAACCTAAGTCAGTGTCTGGTGGTGGACTTTTCTGAAGCCTTCTGAGAAACTCTTTTTCAAAGTGTTGCTGCCATAGCTACTGAGAAAACCCACGTGCCCTGTCAGTGCTGAACCTGACACTAGTGCCGGTAGCTTTCTTAACTTTCTAGAGTTCTAGACTTTCTCTGACTGCTACTAAGACTTCAGATTGATCTGGCTGGTTTAGTATACTTCACTGGCTTTAAATGTTGTTTCTCTGAGGTCTGTTTACTGCTCACTACCTGTGTTTTTGCCCAATATGCTGATACAGCATACAGAGGTATTTCCTTTATACAGACATATAACTAGGGAACACTGCTTTTTTTCTTGGCTCAACTCCTTCCCCTGACTGAAAAGAGAAGTCAGCAAGTCAGAATGCTAATAATTCTCTACAGAGAAAAATATTCATGAAACAACATTGTTTTGTATAAGTCTAATATAAAACATAAGGAAATAATACAGCATCCTGCATACCACTACCAATTACTATACGTCTAAATTACTTCTGCTTGTTTGCATCATGTCGGTTCTTTCTTTCAAATATTTCACTTTAATGATGTAAATAAAGTTTAAATCTATGTTCAAATGTGTGAGTATATTTAATTTAAATATGTATTGTCATGTAAATACTTCACTTACATTATGGGATAAGTCTCTGTTTTGAAACTTTGTACTGTGGTTTACAATCATGCTCACCAAGCTATTTTGCTTTTAAAGTAGAGTAGATCTATGCCTCTACAACATTACTGTGCACTTTAAATACTGGAGTTTTATGAAATTCTGTAGCTATGGATTGAACAGGTAGTTGGAATTCACTAAAGGTGTGAGCTTGAACTCTCAGACATCTGTAACCTAGTGTGCAATTCTCAAAGGCCAGGTGAGAAATGTCTGAGTCTCTGTCACTGTATTGCAACTTCAGTTAAGCTTCCTGAGCCTGACAAAGAAGTTGCCAGTCCTCAAAGTCTGGCTGAGAGAATCTGAAAATCCGTTTTAATTTTAATGACAAATTTCTAAGGTGCAGCGTGCTAGGGAGTAATCTTTTTTTTTTTTCACCTGCATGACTCCGTTTTGCCACATTTCCAGAAGTGGAAGAAAAGACACTAGAAAGAAGAATGTTCATTTTCAAATTAGAGGGGATAGAGGAGAAGGAAGGAGGTGCTAAACTGTGTGGAGTTCCTCTTTTGCTAAGAAATGCCTAGAGAATGGGAAAACTAGCTCATGCCGTGCACTACATCAAACCAGCATCAAGTGGTTTTGATGCATTCCTGGATTTACTCCCTAATATGGTACATTAGCAACACGCACAGGAATGCTGCAAACAGCTATACTATCATTGTGTATGTGTATTAATCCGTACTTGTGCTTTCTAGTGAATTCTTTAAGGCAGTGCCCATCTACTTTCGTGTTTTACCTGTAACATCTACATTAACGCTGGACAAAATGAAAACTTGAATTCTTAGCCAAAACAAGAGAAAAGGTTCCCTTTGAGTTTAGTCATGCAACAAGTCTGCTACATAAAGGAATGTGGAGGACAGAAATTCTCTGAATGTATGTAGCATGGAAAAAGCCCACAATAAATGCAATAACTTGTTCGTTAGTTTCTAATGTGCATGAAACTCTTTCTTGCCAATTCTTTTTCCACTGTCTTAACAAAGCACAGAATGTTGAAGGGACTGGAGTACATATCTTGGATGCAATCTGCAGCACCCTTAACAGTTTTCATCATCATTTTATTCTGTGTATGAGCCCTGCCATAAAGTGCAGCACCATTGGCATAAATTAAGCAGTCACGTTATGTGCTGCCAGCAGATAATGGAGAATGCAATTAATATCTGTGAACATTCATATGGCACTTCTCTCGTTGCCCTTTTTACTCACATGAAAAGAGGAATCAGTGCAGAGTCTGTAATGCATCGTTCATCCTACATGGATCACGTAGCTATTACCCTGAATATACAATATACTCAGTTCCTGTTTGCTTGGAACAAAGATAGCAAAAACAGCAGCCAAACTTCCCAGGGACAATTCTGCTGTCAGTGCTCTGGCTAAAACAGCAGTGGCTCAGCACTTTATTTCCCCTCATCAGCGGCCACTCTCTTTCCCATGCATGCGCTGTCTTGATTTCTGGTGTGAGACTGCATCTGCATCCACATGGCAGAATTTAAGTGGAAGTGTTGCTTCTGGTGGTTTAGCAAAAGGGATTCTTTGTCAGATAGTTTCCAGCATTTCTGCTACTTTTCATTGCATCCCTTTGCCCACCATGAATGTAAACACTTCAAAGTCCTTTTGTATTGGGACAGACACTCAAGAGATCACAGCTTCAAGGCAGCTTCACTGTTGTCTTCTGTATGCTATTTATTTTGTTCTCTCATCTATGTACCTGCCTGCTTGTATTGCACAGACAGTAGGAATCATTTCATGGTTTTTGCCTCCTGAATGTCTTTATTCTTCTTCCTTTTTAAGGTACAAAGCAATAGTCAAACATGCTGCGTTACTTCTACTAACTTCTTTATGTGATATCTAGCCCCATGGAATTCAGTGGGAATCAAGTCATTGAATTCAACAGGCAGCCTTTCTGTGGGACCTGTTAACTCCTTGTAACTTTTATATAGTCCAGCAAGAAGTTTTCTTCTAAAACTACTATATCTGTAAGAAAAAAGGTCTTATTACTATTTGGTTTTAATGCACTATAAAAATATGCAAATTGGAATACTAGACAAAAGCTCGTATTAAAACTGCACAGATATGGAAAATTACCTTTTCTTCTGAACCTAAACCCCATGAGAATGATGTTATATCAGTGACATCTATCAAATACTCATTAAATTGTTCACAAGAAGGTTGTATGTACAGAATAACCTTCCACTAATACATACTAAATTGTTTTTGCTGATGTTATGTTTAGTGATACTGCATATTGCACAAAGAAGGTAGACTATCCCAGCCCAGAAATGATTAGTCATGCAAACAAAGCAGAGATCAGAGAAAATGTTCTGGCATATAAGCAATGTGACTCTTGTGACAGTTCTAAAAGTCTTATATTTATACTTTAACTAAAATTTCCTGGTGATCCAGAAACTGGTTCCCAGGATCTTTTAATATGTATTCAGATTAACATCTTGCAGTGCCAAAAAGTGTGCCAGTGGCTGAGCAATCCTTATAAATAGCACAAAGTGACAGCCATAAAATGCTCATTACCTAAGCCCGTGATCTTTCAGGTACCCAACCACATACATAGATTTGCTTGTGTGAATGGCTTCACTGCTTTCATTGGAACCTCTCAGCTTGGTAAAATTATACAGTAAGTGTTTAAAAGTTCAGGACCTAAGACTGAGGATGGTATTACTTAGTGGGTAGATGGGGAAAAAACATACTGGGAACAGTAATGATATGGCTGTTATATATAATCTTGTTAATTTTATTATTAATAAGATGTAGAGTTGCGATACCTGGATATCTAAACATTTTTATCTTTTTATGGCTTAAACTTTTTCTCATAGTTTAGAAGAGGCCTTAGTCCAATCGATTTTCTTTTATCTTCTAAAAGTTTTTTTAGAAAACTGTTAATAAACCTACTATCAAAGGATTTATTTTCATTTGTGTATATATTAATATTAAACATTTGCTGTAACTTTGTTTATGAAGGCTAGCATAAAAAATTAGGTAACGTATCCTCGGCCACTGTTAATATAATTATCTTTTAGCCTGCTTTCCTAGGGCAAGTCTTGGGTGACATCACTGTCTTTTGTCTGTACATATTTTCTTCTCAAAACTTTGAACACACAGTAGGTTTCAACAAAAACTAACAGACATACAGCTCTGGCCTTGCATGTGTAGATCTGCCACTGTTGGAAAAGGGACCTTGAAGTTGAGGCCTCTACTGAACAAAAAGCAAAATGTGGCTATTAAGCAGTCCATTTGATAGGAGCCAGCCAAGTCAATACAGGCATATGGTCCCGAAGAAACTTATGTAGATCCAGACCAGCTACAATGGTAGTGTGTCTTGGCTGATGGAAAGCCCCTAAAGGTAAGAAATATACGATGGAAAGGAGAACGTGGGGGACAGAAGACAGTAATTGAGCCTTTATTAGAGATGCTGTCCACAGAACAGGTGGTTTTCATGTAGTTGTATGTAAGCTCCAATTTAAGGGGGTAGGTTACCTGCTTTGCAAATAGTTATATACAGAGAGGTCATTTGTTTGTTCCTCTGCTCCCTTTCAATGATCTCAGGCCAGATGCAGCACCTTATTGTGCCTTTTCAGTGAAATCAGATGCTCTACACACACAAAAGGAAATGGAGAAATGCAGTGATGATTGAATTCTAATAATTCACTCTGACCCAGCAGTCTTTAGTGAGGTAAAAGTTTTGCAGCCTCCTTATAGTAGTGGCAGCTGAAAAGGGCGTAGGATTCAGTCCTTTTGTTGAATTTTTCTCTGTTCACACTGCAAACCTAAGGCAAGTAGAATACTGTAACAGTGCCTATTAAATCCTGGTGATTTAAAGCAGCTGGAGAACATGGTAGCTGCAGCGTGAGAGACAGGTGAATCAATTCCTAGCGCAAGAGAATGGAGGAAGAGGAAGGAAAGTAATTTAATCCTACAGCAGCAGAGTAAGCCATTCAGGTTCAATAGATTACTTTTATCAGGGCTACATTCATAGGGATACCATATGGTAAGCTGCTGTAAAGGATGACCCCACCCAGCTCTGCATATGGTACCCACCATTTATAATAGATGTTGCTAAATGTTTATTAAGCATTATTAAAAAGCTAAAATTACTGTATCCTTTCAGAGACACCAAAAGCCAGTGTAAGATTACACAGAAGGCAATATCCAGCTTTCAGCTGCTTTTTTTTCCATAAGCATTTCTATAGTGTTATTTCTATAATAGCATAAAAAGAGGCAACTTGTGTCAGCATACATAAATGAAAATATTTGTGCCAACTTGGGAATTCTGGCAGCAGTACAGACATTAACAGGTGGCATTTGTCATTTTGAATGCCTTTATCAGGAAAATACTTTTCTTTCTTTCTTTGTTCTTTCCTTTGTGTATGAAGATTATTTGATATCAGCACAGGCTGACTGAGATAATAACTAGCTTACAGTGATAAGAAGGGAGGTGTGAATGATAGTCTTTGTTACTTTAAAAAAATAGCATAGCTCAGTGAAATTTTTTGGGACAGTTTTGAGGTTGGTTGTTGGGGTTTTTTTTTAATCTTCAAATGTGCAATGGTACTCAGCCTTGAAAAAGTTGAGAACTCTCTGTGTTGATTAAAAATGCTGAGTACCACAAAGTGGTCATGGTCAGTCTGGCATCCTGATAATCAGGTTGCAGTGTTTGTGTTGCGGTGTTGCCTTGAGTAGGTACAATATGCTGACATAGTTATTTAAAACATGTCATGATGAGTCCAATTGACTGGCTTTCCAAGAAAGGAAAGCACTGAGCCATATATGAATTTTGGTCTCTGGGCTTTGACTCAGCTTCATCCTGCTTGCTTATTTTCTCAGCCTTTTTAAATTTCTGGCTCCTAAGAAAAAGAGAAGGAACTCTGTTTGAAAGGAGGAAGCGAGTTTTTTTAATCTCTTCTCCTGCCTTGTTATTTGCACTCCTCCCATGCCTTGCCAGGAATATAAATGCCCTTCTGAAACAGTGCTCTCACCTTCCAAGAGCTGGTTACCACCAAATTTCCAGAAAGTGGTGGGTGGTTGTTTTTCCACATCTTTTTGTTTGTTTGTTTACAGGTCCTAAACATTTTCTAGTGGGTATGCAAACCTCTGTAGATATTTCACAAATACGCATGGCATAGACAAATTTGCTTTCATTTACAACATTTCCTAGCCTCTTGTAAATAGTCTACAGATCCAGGTTTCTGCAGGCAACAGCTGGAAAACCAAGAAACCGTTATAATATCTCTGTGTTTCATCCTGTATAACAACAGCTTTACATTTGAGTGTTCTGCTTGGTTGAACTAAATCACCTTTCTCTTAAAGCAGTCATTTCCTATAAGTAGTTGTTCAAATCATACTATAACTGATAATATTGAGTTAAATTCTGGCTATATTTAGGTAATTTCAGTTATTCCTTGATATCTGAAAGTGCGTTTTTTGCCATTGTGTTGAGGATCGAGACAGAAACCAGCTGGTGTTAGGGCAGAACGGTGCAAGTAGTGATCTAACAAGGGAGGCAGCTGAAGAAAAATTAGGATACTGATTAATTACCACAGTATTTCCATTTTTGTATCTTAAAATGTGAAAAAAGTCCAATTTTATAACTTGGTAGAGAAGAACACCTATGAAAGATACAGTTGATGCTGGGTTGAACACTTCTGAATGAAATGTAGTTTTGAAAGGTAAGGTATATAAGGTAATATAAGTAATGTCTTGGACTTTTAATTAAGACAGAAATCCAAATAGCTCATTCGCTGCCTATCCTTTGAAGTGCTTTTTAATGTTAACTATACTTTTATGATCTTTTTTGGCACACATGTAATGGTGTTTATATAAATATTGCAATTATCTTTTGTTATTTTTTTTACTAATTAATGCAGATGGTTTGTTTTACTTAGTTTGAGCATGGTTTGTTATTTTAGGGAGAGTACCATCTTTCCTGCGTATGGGATAGACTGGCTGTTCTCATTTGATGAGCAAGCACAGGGCCATGCATTTTCAATAGCAGAAAAAAGAAAAAAATCTAGTACCCAGAAGTCTTCTCTGGTGTGTGTTCCTACAGGGTATGTGTGCCTATACCCAGCTGTGACTCAAGGTCCTAGTTAAAAGTGTTGATTTGAAGAGGTGGCCCTTAGTAGTCCCAGTCCATTCTCACCTTGAGCCTTACACATCATACATCTGCTGCCCTTTTTTTCCAGTTACTTGTCCTATAGCTTGCTAGATATCTGCTCCCACTGAGGTTTTCTATTCAGTATCCCCTATCAACTGCAGCTGCTAAGTACTTCTGCATCTACCTGGTCAACATCTGCTCTGGACATTTCCCCCATGCTACGCATCTGATGGCTATTGGTACTGACAGCTTCCCTTTGGTCACTACAGTCAACTTCCCCCACATCTTTTGGCTAGCTTTTTCTTGAAGAAACTAGGTTCTAAGCATCCGCTTCTGGTAACAACGTAAGGACTTTGGGCAGGAGGCCTGTTCCCTTGGAGTCTTCTCAAATGACATCTTCTCCACCTCCCCTACCCCCCATTTAAGTGACACTGCTGGACTCAGTCAAGTTTATCAGTTTTCCTTTGGGGGGCCCAAAAAATGGATGTGGTACATGTTCATACCTTTGGTTTCAAATCTCTGTCTAGCATCACCCCCTACCATGAGTCTCCTGATGCGGTGTCCCCTCCACATCTTCACAGGTCACTTTCAGAGGGATTCCAATTCAACTGAAGCCAAAGCAGTTCTTGCCAGTAAATTCAGCAGACTTTGTGCCTTGCTGTGACACCAGCCCTCTTCACAGCATTACTTCAGTTAGCACGTGGCCTAACAAATGTTCTTGATTCTTGCAAGACTTGAAGAAACTCTGAAATGCCCTCTGAAGCAGATTCATCAAGGCTCTTGCCCATTAGCAATTTTGACATCCCTGTGTGAAACCTGTTTGAGACTTAGTAAACCTTCAAGGCTCACTCTGAAGTAATCCAGCAAATATTAGACCCCACTTCAAGTCTCCTCTGCCTAGTTGTTATAACAATTGGCAGATTGTTGTAACAATCGTTTACCGAGGTGTTGTTACGTTGTTGTTACATAAAGATTTACTTCAAATCTCTGAAACTTCTGAGTACAACACATCTGCTGCCATAGCTCTCCTTGGCGTGGTCTCACCCCTTACAATTTTATTAAATGTTGTCTATTTTTCTTTGGTGTGGGACTTTGAAGGACTAGAGATGGAATATATATCCACATATATATATAATCAATTGAAGAAAAAGTCAATAGCAACTTCCAAATTTTTCTTCCTAAAAGGATGTTTGGAAACCAAGCTTTAAAACTACCCATTTTCCATGGCTACAGCTAAAAAATTCCTTATCTGTTCTACTTCAGGGCTGTCATTTTGTAGCAGCAATCTAGGAAGAAGGTTTTGACACTTATTAAATTTCAACCAATGTTTTCACTTGCTCAGTTTACAGAACAAACACTTCTTGTAATACATACAGAAATGAAAATGCACACTATCATTACTCACTTTACTCATGACGTCCTGAGATAGCAAAGTTCTAAACTGTTCTAAAGGAGTTGTGCTATGTTTAAATAAGAGAAAACTGTTAAAAACTTGCTCTGCTATATTTTTCCAGAGTTTCTGTTGTGAAAGAGACAGAAATACTTGATGGTCTGACTTGGGAGTTGAATATTTTAGCCCATGACGTTGGAAGCAAAGGTGAAGGTATTAGTGAGCAGAGCGAGTGTGTTAGGGCAAAGGGCAACATATCAAGACATTACCTAACAAATAAAAATGGAATCTTTCACCTTATTTGTAAAAGAAAATGGTGAAGATTTACTTTTTAGAATGATTGTAACACACATGTAGTACTGTTTTATGTCTCTGGCAAAGTATAACAGATGGACTGTAGGTTTATTGGGAAAAAAAATGTGCTGAAAGATTTTTATTATGTGAGAAAGAGAGAACAAAACCCAAGGAAACATCTGGACAATTAATCTCTCAAATCTTTCTATATAACGTGAAGAAAATTACTCAAATATTTCAGAAGTCTTGCTCAGAAACAAATTAACTATTGTTAGCAAAGTACAATAACTTACCATCCTACGTGTAAAAAAATCCCTGTAATTAATAATTAATCGATGCCACTTTGTTCTTCACCCATGGAAAAATAAAGAACAGGGAAAGCAGCATGTTCCTCATGAGGTTTCTACTTTGTCATTATAAAGTGACGAATCACTTTCACCAAAGCTGAACTGATCTGTCGTCTTTCAAGGAAGCATATGTCATTATGGGCAAAACGGTTTTTTACCTATCATTCAAGCCTTCGTGGTGTCTGATTACTAAAATGGAGCTAAACATCTGGTAATCATGCCACCTCTTCCTGACATGTGTACACAATATGCATTTCTGCTTTGTGGGTTTTCATGTGTGAAGGGTTTTTTTTTTTTATGTTAAAGCTACACAATGACAGGAGAGCAAAGAAATGGGTACTTTTTGTCTAGGCTTGTGAAACATATTTCTTTGAGAGAGTAGATTACTGTTTAAACTTCCATTTCTCAAAGTTGTTATGCCATTAAGCTGTTCTAAATGAAAAAATTGAGGCCGACCATCAACTCCTGCTGTTTGTTTCTCCACGTGTTCTTCTCATGTGGCGCCTTTTCTGTAACAGCAGCAGTGGTACGCTGCAGAGAACAGTCATAGATGAAACACGTCATATGGTCATGGCTGTGCTCTTAGCATGTTGATTTCCTCTCCCTCAGCTTTACAGATTTTAGGAAATGGAGAAGAGTTCCTTTCATTGGTTCACCCACCTATACCCTCTGAATTCTGACTTTGGCTTCCCCTCCTAGCAACCTCACTGTGGGTTTTCTAGTAGATACTCGTTCAGACACTAATTAAAAATGTATACTTTGGCCTTTCTCCTCATCTCTCAGCCAAACAAGAGTACAGATATTTTGCCACAGAATTTCAGAACTGTGATCTCTCTGGGCTCATGCCCCATTTCTGTCAGTAACCTTGTGACTTCTAAAGCAGAAACGCTAAGGAAAGGCAGTTTGACTCATGACTGAAGCTGGAAAATCAATATCCATTCTGAAACTCAGGCTCATTGTTTATGTCTAACCCATGCTGCTGTATGTCTGGATGTTTAGTTGCACATATTATTTGTCTTTAAATCTTCTTTGAAACTCATTAAACTCCTGAATTTGCTTTTATCATTTTTAAAATTATGAAGAAAACCGGGTACTTACAAATTGAAGGAGGGATATAGGATTTATTGTAATTTTTTTTCTTTTTAGTTAATCTAGCAGATGGGAAAAACTCTGCAAAAGTGGGCTTTAAAATAGTATGATTCAATTCAGGCTCTTAAAAAATGTAAGTATTTTTGATACCCAGAGTTTAAGTGCCTAGTATTTATATGGATCTTCTCCATTTAGTATCTGTGTTGCCAAATGCTGTCGCAAGATAATGAAAATTATGTGCCTTGGTGGCAAGGTGTTTGTAGTCAGACAATTTAAAGTCTAGTTTTGTTATAACACCTATTTCTTATCCATTCCAATACTACTAGATATGGCATTGCTGACTCAGGCTTCTTGAAATAAATGCTGACAGTTATATGCTAGTGTAACATTCAGAGTCTGGTGGTAGCAAAAAGGTTTAAACGTAGTTAAAGGGTAACACTTCTCAAAATGTCTTGGAAAAAGTTCTGTCATCATATTTAGCAATATATTTAACTTTCTTTTTTCTTATATGAAGACATAAAACAAAGAGCAAAATTCTTGTAGAAAGACGTGCTTCCCTCTGGGAGTGATTTGTTACTTTTTAAGTACTGCTGTGACTGATGGTCTCAAAAGAATCAAGGAGGATTTCTGATCTCATCAGTGATTTAGAAAAAAAAAACAACAAACCCACAAGAAAATGCCTTAACTAGTTTCATTGACTCAATTTGGGTGTTTATTTGTTTTTCTCTCATAACTCATATTTTAAATGACATTAGTAAATATATTTAAACAGTGTCTTTTGACTGTTTTCTGGTTTTTGATAGTTAATTTTTCAGTGTGTACTTATCAGATATAGTTGACAAATTTATATTAGCCACTGGAGAATAAAGATTTCAGGCTCTAGATATTTGTACTTGACACCAACTTCTGTGCCTAGCAGATCTGCAGATTAACCGAGATTAGCATAACAGTTTTCATCTGAGGTAGATTTATTCAATAGCATTGTACCATACTGAATGTTACCCTCTGCAATGAACTATTTAATATTTACTTCAGTTGTGGTTCACTGAAATGTTCTGAACTTCACTATGAGTATATCTACCAGCAGTGTTTCAGCAATTCATGCCACCCTGGGAATAATACTATAAATTAATTTTTAATATCAATATTATAAGTTAGTGACATAGCATGAAGATAAATATTTTCCCTTACAGATCTTGATTTAAGGAGTGTCAGACCTCAGATATGGAAGACTTAACATTTTTTTTTCCTTTGAATGATACTTGAGTTGCTAGCTGAATCATGGTGCTACTTGTAGTATTTTACCAAGGAACTGAGGCAAAAAGAATTTTGATGGCCTGGATGCACCAAAATGCAAGACCTTGTTTTGGAAGAAAGGAAGTGAGTAGGTTTTTTGGATTTGGGGTGTTTGTTTTTTAATTATTTAGAGAGTGATAATGATGTCATTAACTAAACAACAGGAACAGCAACAGGAAAATTGTGGACAGCTTTTTTAAAAAATAACTCAGAGAACAACTATCCATCTCTCAGAATGTAATAAGAGATATAATCAAACTTGCAAGTCCAACCTTCCTGTTTTCTTGAGGAGGAATTCAATCCAGTTATTTTATGTGAACCTAGTATACTTGCATGCCATAGCCATGGCCAGCCATAATCAGCTTGGAAAACTACAGGACCAAATTGCTTCACTTTAGTTATTCTTAATACAGATAAAATTACATGTATTTGAATGCAAAATAGATTCCACAAATTAAGAGGTAAACTCTTTTTCTGCTTGTATTTGCCTAATCCAGATATACTCTCATTGATGGTCAATTCAGTGAAAACCAAGAAGGGTAGGAATACAGACAAAACCAAAATGACATGGCAAGATGAGGGTCTTCAGAAACTGGACATCGCAATTGCTTTAATCAATATCATTCAAAACCCATTTTCTCCTTTAAAGAGTAAGGATGTTAGAGTCTCATTTGCGTCACCAGTATTAAATGTTGAAAACAGGTATTTCTCTTCTCCACCTAACTCTGTTGCAATAAGAAGAAATTATAATTTATACTATACACTAATTCCAACCAGCAACTTCCAGCCTTGCGGGTCACATAGCATCTGATCTAACAGTAAGGAGATGAACACTTTCTACTTACCTCAGTCAGATGAAGAAAGCTCAGCAGGAGGTGCTACTGTCTCAGAAGGACTGGATGGTCATGGTAGCTCAACAGTGTAGTTACTGCAAAGTGATGCTCATGGCATCTCCAGCAGATAAAACCCTTTCCAGACAGAGCCTTTCAAACAATGTTTCTTGGGCATCTACTGCTCACAGTACTGGGACACATGAGAGTGGTCAGACACCAAGAAGCTATCGTTGCCTCCAGTTTGTGCTGGTTCAGTCCCTTTGGTTACTCTCCCAAGCAAGTTCAGCAATGGAGACTTGCAGATCCTCACACACTTCCCCATGTCAGTCAGCTGTTTTTCAAAGCACTTTGGACAATTCACCCTCCTACCCCAATTATGCATCATCCTGACCCAAGTAGATGGGCCAAACATGATCTTTCCCAAGACTGAAAAGTTAAATTGTCATGGGAGAGTTTTTCTTTCACATGAATGTTGTTTAGTTTTGGCTAAATATGACAATAAAAGAAAATGGTGGGGCCTTTTCAAGGCTTCATGCTTGTATTTTTGTAATATCTTGGGCTTTTACATTTGAATGCACAGTAAATGATGTACATGTCCCTTTTGCATGACTATTCCTTTTCAAGGTGAAGCTGATAAAGAGAGGCAAAGGCCTTGAAAAGGTCACATGTTAAGTCACTAACAGAGCCTGTTGTCACTGAAGAGCAGTGGCTTCTGTGGGTTTTTTTTCCAAGCAATTTAGATGATGTCTTCCTTTTGAATTGAATTCCTCTTTATTATTTTCTTGACTAGTTAGGGACATACATGAAACCTGGTGATACATTTTTCAGTACCATGAGCACCAATTCAGGCTCTTTATTATTCACTGGTAGTAAACTCGGTCTCTTAGCCTGACAGTACTTCTAAGTCAAAACTGCTCATTTCACTGCCACCAGAGTTAGTCTTCAAATTCATGTTGCGTAGTCTAAGCTACAGACATCTAGATGTAACGTTACCTAACATGTCAGTATATCTCTCCTGAAAACACGATAGATCCTTTGTTGTTACATGCATTTTGTGCAGTAAGGAAAGGGTGTCCTGTTCCCTATATTAAGTAATGGCAGGGCTAAAGCTACTATCACTGAACAGAAGTTTCTTTTGATGCTCAGTGAAACAATACAGTCCTGTCACAAGTGCCTGACATCTGCAGCCTGTGTCATGCCTTTTGTCCAAGTTCCTGAGAACTGCACTTGCAGACTGGGAGCAAATACAAATGAAGAATTCCAAAGGAATTTCTAGATATTCCACTTTTAGTACTCGAAGACGTTCTTCCAGTATGCCACCTGTTAATTTTCTGTGTCACTGAGTCTTTTTGATGTTGTCCTTACGATTTCTTTTTCACACAAGTTACTTATAAGAGAAGTGTTTCCTGAACCTTTTTTGTCCATTTTCAGACAAGCTTTCACATCATAGAAGCTCTGCAGAAAATCAAATGAGAGAAATCAGTTGTCTGTACTTGATACTTTTTTTTGTAGTGACAGAGTGTGTCCTCCCGGCATTCTCAGCTTGTTCTCACTATTGCCATGGGATCTGATAGCAATTTTTAAAATGTAGTTATGTGCTTATTAGTGCTGTGCATTTATTTTCAGCATATTTCCCAGAAATGCTACATTTCAAGTGAAAACATTGTATGTCTTGAGTACATTGTGTAATATAAAACATATTCAAGTCAGATATGATTTATTGGTTCCGTTATGTTCTATTGTTTCTGTAATTTCTATTTATTTTATCATTGGTGTGCTGTACTCCAGTATCCACTGTAGTCAGAACTTTACAAGTATATAAAAACACTACCTTTCTTAAAGAGCCTTTTTCCATGCACCTCATTTTGCAAAAATCATTTTCTTGCATGAAATGAAAAAATTCCTTCAGCTTGAAATTCTTCCAGATATCTCCTTACTGCATGGACTTTAACTTTTTATTAGGTGCAGTAAATCTGAGCAGCTGCATCAAACTAATGTTATTTGTGTGTGTTTTACAAATGTTTTCAAGAACATGTAGATGGAAAATGCATAATTATTATATATCAAAAATGGCATTAGAAGGACATCAGTGGTTCAGATATAACAATCCAGAAGTTGAAGTTTCCTGTTATGTCCAATGTCATGTGTGTAACCCAGTCTTTAATTGCAGACTCACTCAATATTTTTCAGTGGGAGGTTTGCCTCAGTTTGTATTACAATGCATACTCCTACGGGATGTTTACTCGTTTCTGAAAGGCTTGGCTTTGACACCATAGTATTCCCTTGACAGAGGTGCTTTTATATATGTGTATGTTTTAAAATACATTTCCCTTTAGAATGAAATTCCCAATGACTATGATGTCTCAATCAATCTTCTTTGAAGCTCATTATCAATTTCCCGTTTATTTCAGTGCTGCAGTTTCAGCTTCCTAAGAACTGTTGATAACTGGACAGTTTGTAAAAACAAACAAACAACACAATGCCCTCCTCCCTCCCCAAAAAACAACCAAACAAAACCCACCACAAACACACAAAAAACCAACCCAAAACACCAGAGCTGATTCTACTCATAGCAAATTCAACCTGAACGCCTTGGGCTGCTGCATAGAACCTGCCTGCCTGTTTGCCAGTGTTGCCCAGGTGGCACACAGGAGAGTCCCCGGTCTCACAAAGCCTGTGTGTGTATGGAAGCACACTTGAAGGAGGGATATATTTGTAACTCCATGTCCTGCCTTCTTTGCATTCAGCATGGCCTCAAAAACTGATTTATTTGCTTGACAGGAATATAATGATTCATCTCTTGTTGAAGCTCTTCTTCCATTAAATTAAGAAGTATAAGAGAAAGAGACTAGGTGGTAAAGAGCTTTCCTCCCTACTGTAAGGCGCTCTAGCTGAATAGGAACACGCGTTTTGAATTGCCAGAGACAAACTTTCTTCCTGTTTTGCACAGCTCAAGTTCAGAGTCATTTGAATCCTCTTTTGTGTTCCAGAAAGATAAAAAAATAATGTGTAGGTCCAAACCATAGTTTACTTCTCTAGGGGCAAACAGGAACTGTTTGGATTGTGTTGTGTTTCTTCAAGCTAATGAGTATGTTGAAGTCAGAGATCTCATGGGATATGACAAGGGGGAGTTGTGGCAAGACAGACTGGTCTCTGCGTGGAGATAGATTGTGATGAGGAGCAAGGAGCAGACACCCACTGTAGTAATCGGGGGGGATTGGGTAGAGTTTGCTGCCACTCAAAGTCACCAATTTCATTAAACCCAAGAATAAAGCAAGAATACTGTAGATAGGGAAAAATATTTTCTTGCTTCTCTCTCTCTGGTTTAGCTACTCTGTGTTTCTATTTCACAAGTATCTGGTTTTTGTTTCAATGGTTGTTAGTCTTTTGTTGTTTTTTGGGGTTTGGTTTTTTTTTTTTTTTTTTAATTTTAAAGTCTGTCAGACATTTAGTGGGGAAGTCACTATGATGGGAAAGTGTTGACAGAACCATCTCAACACTTTGCTGTCTACTCTGTGTGTGTTTCTTTTTTTTAGCATAGCCACCACGTACCCATAAAAGATACAAGCTACAAAGAACTTTTTCTTTCTGCTGCATTACAGAATATTAATTGCTAGGCAGGGCTGTGCTTAAAGGCAAGTTATTTCAGAAGCATACGTCTGTTTCAGATTCCATGCTATGTTTTAGGAGTATCCAGATGGGCACTCAGTGGCCAAAATACCTCAAATCAGTAACATTTTTAGAGCTCTTGGGCATAATTTTCTCATTTTCTCTGCCCGTGGGCCCTAACATACTATCATTGCTTGTTTCTGGCATCAGTGAGACAATGCCAGGTGTATTCTGCTCAAAGGAGTATCTGAAAGCCTTTGAAGGAACCTAAGGGATTAACTTTGTGCTATAGTAACTTGAGGCAGAGGATAATCTTCCATTCTCCCCTTTTAATGTGAAATTTCTCAAACAGAAATTATCTACTGCTATAATGTGCTGTTTCCACTTACATGACTACTGCTTCCTCACACAACTAAATCTATTTTATAATTCCAGACATAAGGATTTTTGGCACAATAAAACTTAATTTTTTATTAAAATTTCCCAAAATCACAACTGCTACTGCCAATTTTTACCACTGGAAAACTGGGCTACTCAACCGTAATATTTTAATATAAATGCATTGGCTTAGGACATTTCTCCCTTGGGTTAGGCAGGCTGGATGTTCAGTCTAGTAAGAGTGTTGAAGAAAAAAGTTTAAAAGTATGTTTAAAGTTAATTTGGGATGAAGACTGGACCTCACTTTAGAAGAGCTGAAAAATTACTTAAAGGATTTTATGTTTCACTTCTGCCTGGAAGATCAACATAATAACTAAATCTTAGGTGGTTTTTGTTATGCTCTATTTGCCACCAAGCTGAAACTGGCTTCCAGCCTCTTCTGAGATTTTGTGTTGGAAAGAGTCACCTGCCATGTAATGGACATCTGGGTAAAGCTCGAGAATTTTACTGGTGAGGAGGTGCTAGTTGGTGCTTTGAACAACCTGTGTGATAGGTGAGGATGTTTTGATTTTGGCATTTTTAAATTTTTACTATTGGTAGATTTTTGGTAATGTGAATGAAATGAACTTTCTTTTTGCTTTGCTGTTTTGGGTCAAAATTTACTTAAAACCTCTGTGAAAAAGCAGAGGCACAGAGAAGGAGAAGTATAATTTCTTTTTACTTTGCCTTAGCTTCTGTGTGCCAGGTTGCTCACATCTTTCTACCTGCAACCAGAGTTACCTATGGGCAGTGAAACAGTTAATTCCACTGCTACAAGTTGTCACTTGGATTTAGAGCCAGTGCTCTAGGAGTTGGATATTTGCTTGCACAGATTTGAGGTAGTCAAGGGATACAAGAACTAAGCCTTGCAGTAACATTTGCATTTGCTTCATATTTTGAAGGCTGTCTTACCGATTGGGAAGCTGAGCTTCCAGTGCCCCATTATGCTGCAAATTAAAAGAATGAATAATCTAGAGATATGTAACCATGTATGTACTGTCATATTCATGTTTTCTGTGGAGTATTACATGTATTAATGAGCTGGAGTCAGTTTAATTATCACTTTATGAGCTGGTCAAGACCAGATCCTCTCAACTCCCATCAAAGAAAGGTTAATAGTAAACTGATATTGATTAGCTCATCAGTCACGTTCCTCATAGCCAACAGTATTTCCAATTTTCAGGCTAACCTCTGATATAGGACTGTTCTTTTTGAGATATCCAGAAAAAGGAAAACATTTCCAGAAGAAGAGGTGGGTATCTGGTGAATTTCCTTGGAGCCACAGCCTGATGTGATGAATTTTAAGAGCAGTTTAAGAGAGTGATGAGTTTAAGAGTAGTCATTGTATGTCTGCTAGGTAACTGAAGGAAGAAATTATGGGGGACCTTGGAAATAGAAGGGAGCTGTGGGATATCGTGAAATTTACATGGCTCTTACCCTGACCATTTGTCAGTATTGCTTTTTTTTTTTTTTTGTGGTAGGGTGGAGGTGTGAGGGGAATAGAAAGGAAAGTGTATTGTATACACTGAAATACTGAATACATTTCAGTTACTGACAGGACCTGTTGGAGAATCATTGTCTGGTGGAAAATCCAATGTCTACAAAGTCTACTTTTTCAATGTGAAAGTCTGAAATATTGCCAAAACACAGCAGGAAAACCAAACTGCAGTATATTGTTTCAGGTTAGTTTAGTGCACATCAGAATTTAGTTGAGTGGATTGCAAACATTTAATTTTAGAATAACTTACTATACCTGCATTTTCCAACCAGCACATTTCCCTCTGAGGCCTGAAATTCAGGCTCCTTACGTCTCCTGAATTCTGAGCTGACCAGAGGACTATTTCTGCCATAAAACAACAGTTTTCCCTTTAGCCAGTCTTCTTTGTAGTACATCATGAGGTTACACACTGGAATTTATTATGAGAGATGTAGAAAGCTTAACATAAGTAGGACCTGAACTGGATCTCATCTATGGCAATGGGAAATGCATTTTTAATGTTGAGATTAATTAATCTGAAGTGTTTTGTGTCACCTCAATAAATTGAAATGAGATGGTTTTGTTTAAAAATTATAGAAATATGTGAATATTGATACTGACAGAAATCAAAACTGTGAGATAAAAGAAACAGATAAGCTTTACCTGACGTAAGAGCAGTCTCCTTAAGGTATATTGATGTAGGTTTGAAGTACCAAATGTTCTCAATGCAGAAAGGAAGTTTGAATAATGACAATGGATGTTGAAATTTTGGTACAGCATGGCTAGCATATCTGTGATGCAGGGAGTCAGATGAGATTTTTCCTTCAACCGATGATCCACCCCTTACCTTGTAGCATACTATTGCCCTCCTGCAATCCTATTCCTATTCCTGTATTGTACACCTGCTGTAGTTATGGTACTGCCACAAAAACTGCTTTGTTTAGGGGATGGTGCCGGGAAAAACACATGTAGTGAATCTAGATGAGCAAGTAACATGAATTAGCTCATTAAGTCATATCAGATAAAAATTAATTACATGTGGTCAAGTCAAAGCGGCAACTTGTGGAAAGAAAAATATAGCTGGATAAGATGGAGATGAAATGTTAGTTTGTAAGCACTTCTGCACAACATTTATTTCCACACATGGTCTCATATTGATACAGAAATCTGGAGACTTTCCTGAAAAGAAGGGCAAAACAGTATATCTCTCTAATCATGTTGTGGAAATTTAACACCATTTCATTCCTCTCATCTTTCATCTTTTAGCATGAATCCCTCAGTTCTCTCATTTCGTATTAAAGTTAAATTGCTTTAGTAACATAATATTGGTGTCTGACTGCCAAAACAAATGTAGAGTACAGATATTTGTTAGCTAGAGTTCTGGAATCTTTTATTTGATTAATTATTCTAAGGCAACAAAAGAGTTGTGTGAAAAAAACTTTCCATACTCCTTTTACCACATGTGCTTACCAGAGGAATTTGGGGGGATTATTTATATATTGTGGTAAAAAATTACATTAGCACTTTTTGCCCCAGCAGACTTCTTGGGTTTTGCTAAAATTCTCCTCTGATTATCTGTTGGCCCTGTGCAGTAAAATATAATGAAGGGCTTTGGGAATGTTTCAACACATCAATTATCAGTTTTATACAAAGAGCTATCAGTGGGCAGGGTGCTTAACCATTACATTGGAAAGACTGTGGCTTTTGTTCACACGGTAATGATAGGCAATTCACGAATGGCCAACAATACGAAATCATAACATTAGCCTGGACTTGGGCAGATATATTACCGCTGCCAGAAAGAATAATTTTGATGAACTGTTAAAGTCATTATTCAGTTCCATTACTCTGTCATAACATCCATTCAGCCTGTGTCTAGGTTATGTTTGGTTTGTTGTTATAACTTCTGTAGTGGAAGTCAGCTGCAGTGTAACCTTTGTCAATAAAAGACCAACACAAACAGTTGGGTTTTGTATGTTATTAGCCATGTTGTCATGGACTTTTTGTTTTCCTCTCTGGTGGCTGCTGAGGTCAGACGTCAGTCTCGGGGCAAACAGAAAAGCGCTATGATGGTGTAGAGATTACCTCATTAAAGGACTATGCTCTGTATTAATAGTGGCTTTGCCAATGTTACTTTAGGTAAACCCTTGCTTTTTCTGTCATAGTCATAACACTGAAACACTTCCTGTTAATTATGAGCATCCGTTGATGGTGCCTGTAGAACAGTCAGACAAGGTGGGCGTGCTACTTTCTGATTTGGTGTAGGTTACAAACTGGTGTTATGATGATAGTGGAATGGTACAGGATTGTGCAAGAGAGAGGTAGAGTTTGAAAGGACAGAGGAAGAGAAATAGGAGCAAGTCAGATGTTTTTCTCTTTCTGCCTCTTCCCACTTTTTGAAAGGGTTATGCTGAGACGCAGTGAGCTAACTTAAGAAACGTGGTGTTATCCTTGACCACACCCTTCCCATGGAAAACTGTGTGTCAGTGCTGCAGAAATCCCTCTTTCAGCTGTGCAGTTTGCACAGACTTCACCCGTGTGTATCCTGGGATGACCTCTCAAAGGCAGTATATATGCCCTGGTGACCACAAGACTCCCTTATTGTAATTCTTTCTCAGTTGGGCTTGCAGCTCGGCTCCACCACTGCACTGGAGAGAGCTGAGAATGCATGCCTACCTCACTGGGCTGAAGAGCTGTGATCAAATTACCCCGCTGCCTTCTTTATGTTGGCTCCCTGGAAAACAAGCTAGTGGTTTCATTTAAAAATTGGTCTTTGGGAAGAGTCTTTAGCACAAAGAGATGTTTACTAGGTATCCAAGACCTGCTTTTTTAGAGTTTTGAGACAGCATTCATTTTAAAAGGGTTTGAATCTCGCAGCTTTGATTGGCAAGGTAAAACCTTTGCTTTAGTGATTCCTGAGATGTAGAATTTATTCCTTTTGGACAGCTGCTGCAGCAGATCCTTTAAAAAATAAGTCTGAAAATACCTTGTTGCTGTTGTTGTTAAGCAGAGTTATTTTCATCTGGCTCTTGTATAATTTTCTGCCCTTATAGTAAAAGTAGTCTATGTGGCTTTTAATACGTTATTACACTTTTATAGACTGTTAAATTGTGTTGCATTTTGATTGGGTAGATCTCCTCACTCGGGTTGGAAAGATTGGTAGAGAAAAGCATTCCAGACATAAAGTGATTTAGCTTTGCAAAATTCCTGTTGTCACATTATGGCTTTTGAAAGGACCACTTGCCAAAAACTTAGATATATACCCTATTGTAATTCCCTTGCCTTACCTGGAGATACTCCAGAGAATAATTTTTACTACAGCTTTAACAAAAGAAAAAGAAAAAAAATGAAGCTGCAAAACCAGAGCTTTATCTTGTAACTTACCCTTTTGCCAGTCTGTTTAAAATGATACTGTTGTAATATTGTTAATTTAATTGTTCTTTACAATTACCCTTTGGTAGATTGAGAACAATATTTATTGAACACTGTTTTCCTTCTGTTCTCTGACCTGGATTATTTGTTCTTCTGGTGGTCATACAAGTTGCAACATGCAGGCATTTTAAAATTATTTCCTTATTTAATAATTAAAGTTCATTTCATAAACATTGTGAAGCATTACGCTTTTTTAGAAGTGCAACAAAAGACACAATTTTAAATATTCATCTTTCAAGTACCTCAAAGCAAAAAAAAAAAAAAAAAAAGCGTATTTCTACTATTAAGCATTATCTAAACATTACAGTTCAGTATGTTCTCAGAGTGAACAGGAAAAGGAGAAATAATTTTATCACTAATTAAAAAATGAATGCAACCCTCTTATTTCTCTTTTTATCCATCTGTGTAGTGGTGCCACAGCCCAGTAACTGAAATCAAGTCCATATGGCATTTCAAACTCTAAAGACTTTCTTCCTCACAGTGAGCTCTTCCCAGTAATCGACTGTGATGAATGAGGATGAAAAAAGGACGTTTTGATAAACTGCCCTCACCTAGGAGAGTCTGAAAGTTGTTTTTGCCAGTTGCATTGGCTTTAATTTTTGAACTAAACTTTGCTTGTATTTCACTTACTCATTTGATCATTAAACTCCCAACTAAGGTAGGCCTCAGAGGATACGAATTATAGCAACATTGTTAAGAATCCAGAGATAATATCTTGTTTTAAAAAAAATCTAGAAACCTTTGGCAAACAACTTAAGCTTCTGGTTTAGATCCAGGGCACATTTTGTAAGGAAGTTATAAGCTCCACATAACAGATTCAGTTTGAAAATAAAATTATCTACTTGCCTTTCTGACTTTCTTATTTTCCCTTAATCTCCTAGTTCACTGCACCAAAATGTGCATCCTTTCTTTTGTTTGTAAGGATTTTTTGTGAGGAATATGTGATATGGATGGACATAAGGAGAGGCTTGAAACATCGTTTCATCCCATAGTATTCTCTTTTTCCAAACTAAACTCCATTGTTTTCTAATAAATATACAGTGGCACCACATATGATTCAGTTTAGCTGAAGGGCATTGTTGAAGAGCAATCAATGGTTTAAATCAAAACACTGAAAACACTGTTTGCTTTCTTTTGTAACCTCACTCCTGTGTCATTTAAAACAGGCGTGATGTATCCTTCAAATAATAATACTCTTCTGGTCCATTCACTGTGACCTTTGCCTTTTAGCATAGACAATAAATTTACTTCCGATAAGGTTTCTAGCTGGGCATAGCATGGTCTACTGAAAGTATGTCAAATAAAATGAGTCCTTTCTCAGTCTTGGAAGCAAAATGGGAAGCCCCATAGTTTGATACATCAGTTCTTTCATATGCCTAGAGGGGGAACACAAAAAGGACCAGGAGCTTCTGGCACATGCATCTGCAGCCTGTAGATTTTTTCTACATTCTGGGGATGTGTGAGAAGTAACTTAATGTGCATTTTTCTTTACTTTCATACAGGAGAGAGTTACATGATGGGAACTGTTGCCACCTTCCATTTATTTCAGCTATTGCTGGAAAGAAGTGTGTCAGAAGTACAAGTTTTAAACTTAGTGTGTCTTTGGGTCCTGTAGACATCTCTTAAATTTTCTAAAAAGTGCTTTTGGTCATGGCAGCAAAGGCAGCAGTCCTAGTTACACAAAATTCTGGTATCTAAACTCACTTAAACTGCTGTTTTGTCAGTATATACCAGTTGAAAACTTTCATTTCATCTAGGAGTGGGGCCTCTGACTGCCCTCCAATCCATATGAACAAATCCTCAGCTTCCATTATCTGGCTGTGTACAAGGCAGGACCAACTGCCCTGGTGACTGTCAGGAACTAAATGCCTCCCCAGATGCAGAAAGGAGGCCAGTGGCCACTGTGATGCTGCTGCCCACTCCCATAGAGATGTTGTGATTCTTGAGGATGGAAATGGTGCCTAGAAGAAGCTGCATCCTATCCCTGTCTAGAATGGTGGAGCTTCTGGTGTGCTGGACTGGCTTCTCAAATAGCAGGGACAGCTGAGATGGGAGGAGGAGGAAGAAGGGGGAGGAAAGGAACTGGGTGGAAGTGAAGGAAACACAAGGGACTCCCTGGCTGGGAGAGGTCAAATAGGATGTCAAGAAGTGCATGGTTTGGGGAGACTAGGGCTTTAAGGCACTGAGAAGGGCTCTGGGATGGAGGGAGTCTGGGCTTGGAGGATGTGAACTGGTGGAGGTTAACACACCTGCGGTTGGTGGATATAAAGCAGTGGTGGACAAAGATGGGTAGGAAGAATCTTGGGATTCAAGTATTCTGCCATAGACGTCAACTAAGGGGGAAACCTGAGGGGAGGAGACTTGGGTGGGAAAAAGTTGATGTTGTTTTGGGTTTTGTTTGTTTTTGTTATTGTTATTATTTTGAATTTGAGAGGGGCCTTCTGTAGCTGAAGAAGTTAAATTACTGTAGAAATAACAATCAGTGTTACCATACAGACATCTGAGAGTCAGGTGTGTTTGGTAGGAAAATGAGCAATGTCATATTAGCAGCACAAACTTCCTCTCTTTCATATCGCACCTTTTAGCTGAGAATCCGAAAGTACTGTATAAACATAAACATATATGGATAAAGGAAGCTTGACCCATGGGAATGTTTAATTTTTTCCTGAGATCACACATTGAAGCCTGATGAAAGAATCAGGAAGAGTGCCAAAGTTTCTTAATTTGTAGTGCTTTGTTCTTGCAAACAGACAGTATCTCCTGCAGGCTGTGTGCGTGCTGTTTGTAGTGTACATTTGCATGTACACGAGTGGGAATAAAATTGAATTCAATCTCTGATAAATGTCTATTTATTAACATATTATCTGTGAGTAGTGAAACTAATGAAGCCTAGTTTCCTATGGATTTGAGTTTCATGCTTGGATTCTCTGATGTCCAGTGAAATCTAAGTTCCAATTGAAGCTTTTCCCACAGCTGGGATATTTACAGAGCCTCTTGTGTGCCTGGATTCTCTAGTGTCTAATAAAAAGGGAGTTTATATAGCAGTCTTTCCTGTTCATGGGGCACCACTAATGGGGACTCTTTTTTATCTTCTTTGCCTCTTACTTTCATTAAGTTTATTAGAACAAAACATACTTGTGATCATCACCTCTCTGTCAGATTGCTTTTGAAAGTCCATCTCAAGCATACTAAGATGGAAAGCCAACAAAGATGTAAAATTTTGCAGTGTGATCATTTTAATTTCCTTGGGACACAGGGCTAAACCAAGCATCACATTGTTTTCTTTCTAAGTAAAATGTGAATAAGCACTGATGTTTACATGATGGTGTACAAAATGGAGATAATACTTTAATATGATAATATAGGTTGCCATCAAAGCCATAAAAAATGATTAGGCTGACTGATGATAATGGATGCAAGTGCCTCAGGACTTTGAAGGAGAAGAACCAATCCAGTACCAGCAGGGTCTGTGAAGACAGGCAGAAATATGGGAAATGAGAGAGTTGATATTATCCAGAAGTAAAAGCAATTGAACAGTCAATTACTTCTAGAAGTTGTTTGTTTAAACATTTAACCACTGCTAGCATTTAGAGTAAGTGCTCTAGCTATCCATCTGTGAACAAATAACAATGCTGCTGTATGTCCCTCAGCCATTAACTACCAACCCTTAGGACCAATTCCATTTTTACTCTCTTGAATCCACATATTTTTGACAAAATAGCAGTAATAATGTGGGTTGTAAATTGCACTTGGCTTAAAAAAAAAAATTAAACAGCAATTTAGCACAGCCAATGAAAACATTTCTTTCACAAGTTTAAACTTTCCCATGGGAATGCTGGAGCAGCCCTTCTGATCTCTCTGTGTGTGTACTCAAAGGAAACATCTTTACAATACAGATGCTTGGGAAAATATACTGGAACATAGACATTGCTTCTCAGGATAATCACAGAAACACAACAAACTTGCTGGTGTTTGTTTGTAGTTAAGGGTTTAAAAATATAGAACAGCAGTTTTGTGGGGTTTTTTTGTCTGTGGTTTTCATACTAAGGATCTCTTTTTTCCAAACATAAGTAGGCATAAACAAATCTTTGTACACCAGAAGTAAAATAAAGAAGTGAGCTTGACGTCTGTAATGGCAGTGGATGTGACTGCTGCTAAGTCACTGCTGGATCTGGGCCAGTTAGATACCACAGGTCTTATATAAGTAGCTCCAAAGAGACAATGGAGGAAACTTTTATCCACTTGGTGCTTAGGTGATATGTCAGTACCTAAGATATGACAAATCCATAAGAGATCTACTCCTACATCTGTGCTAGACATGATTTTGTGTCTTTCCATCGTAAAACCTTCCCTTCTAAGATGGATGGATAATACTTGACAAAAAACAGGTGTCTTTCCCTTCAGGGCTTGGTCACTGCTGGATCATATCTCTGCAGTGAATGAGCTACAGTGGCTCTGTTGAGTAGGTTGTGGTCCACTTTGCATACATCTAGGGACCTATCTGTGCTGCCTGTTGGGAGAGCTGGCAGTGGGACAAAGCCTTCATACGGTATTTGTAGCTAGACTGGTAAAACTAGTTGGCACAACTACCAATAATGATCATTTTCAGAACTTGCTGAAACTCTGTCATCATGTCTCCTAACAGAAACAAATGGCTTTATGTCATTTTTTTAAAACTCTTGAGACTCATTAGGTGTTTGATGTAAGTGTTTGTCATACAGGGAAGAACAGTAATCAGTTCAAGAATATCCTGTTCACTACTGAATGAGCTGCTAGACTCAGTCCCTGTGGCAAATGATTGGATGCTACCTGTCAAAGTTGATGAAATCCTTGAGACTGTTTTGTGCATTACTTTGAAATATCTTGCTGGGACTGAGTGTCTTAATCTTGGTTGCTGTGATACCTAAATTAATCACCTACACAAGATGATATGAATGTAGTCTAAAGTTTACCTTTCTTGATTCAGTCTTGAATTATGAGTGCCGTATCATGGTATTGAGAGTGGTCTTCTAGCTTGTTATGGTGCTGAGATTCCTCAAAGAGTGCTTAAGACCTGTCCTTGACAAGGGGTCTCAGAACTGTCCTGCTAAAATTCCTAACACTTCCAGTAAACTACATTTTGTACTGCTGAATCAGGCAAGTGGACTTCAATACTATTTTCCTTCTGCTCTAACTTCACTGTGGATTCTCAGTGAGTTCAGTGTTGTGACTTCCTTTGAGAAAGGTTACATTGAAATCACATTGCACATCCATTCTAATCGCAATCTCAGAATATAACCTAATTAAACTGCTAAACTTCTTCCTAAATATTATGTATGTGCTTTTGTTATTTGATCTGTGACTATGATAGGACAAAAATTTTAGAGCATCTTAAGTCCTTAAGTTGATTGTAAGGTGGTTTTCTCCATAAGGGCGTGATCTTTCTCTCTCAAAATGTCAAAGCAAATTTCAGCCGTGGCACAAAGCAGTAATTTAGTATGGTACCTTAAACAATGCTGTGGTTTGACAAATGACTAGACCTTGATGCTGGCTTTAGAAAGATGTTCGGTCATGACTACTAAAGTTGAATACACCGATTTCTACTGCCAAGTTCATCCCAGAGAGAGTCACATAATCACATATTTGAAGAAGAATACACTTCCAGTAATGGGCTGCTCTTTGAGATGATGTAATCATAAATGGATCTTCAACAAGGCTTTAGGAATAATCACTAAGACTTAAAACTCTGAGAGTTATGATCCAAATGTGCAAAACGGCTTTTGGACCTTTATACAGGAAGAAGGTACATCCCTGATCCCTCTTAGCACTGCAGATGAGGAGAATACAATCTTGCCTGCTTTGTGTGCTCTCAGGGTAAGATATGCTGTGGGTACAGTGTTTCAAGGAAGACAATTAATGGTTTCTTAATTTTTTGGTACTGCTGATTGGGTGCCTGATATATAATTTTATGGAAAATATCTGATGCTCAAAACTGAATATAAATTTTAAGTTCCTAAGAGAATTGTATCTGCTGTAGGAGACAGCAAGATGGCTGGATTCCCCAGAGAATTTATTTGTATACAAACAGAAAGAATACAATGTTCTTTCTTTTTTGCTTCTAACGTAACTAAGCATTCCTGAAGATAAACTATGTTTAACCATTCATCGCAGTCATTCTTGCTTAATGAAATTAACTATCATAGTTTATTATAATTTTGATTTTTTAACATTGGCTGAAACCATTGTTTGTTTTCTAAAAAATGAAGCAAATCTGGCATAGACATGCTAAAGAGACTGAAATGTTTGATTCAAACAGCTGTCCACAGGCATGTGTCTTTTCCAAATACCAGCAGCTTCCACTAATCTTCTTGCCAGCACACCTACACTACAATAGCCTAACCATGGCTTATAAGGGTAGCTATCCATGTAAATTGACAAAAACATTACCACATCACTCTCTTCCAGTAATAGTTCAGTTGAAAAGTTCCAGCTGTTGAAGGCAAAAATATTCTGATTAAGACAATGTGCTGTTTTTCTAGTTCCCCTCACTTAGCAGTTAAGGGTATGTTGCCTTTAGCAATATTTGCCTTTATTCAAGGCCTCCTGACCTGAGGATTCTGTTTCATAGTGTACTCACGACCTGTCATTACTACGTGTACAAAACAAGCTGTGAATGGAATAGTAGAAATACATCTGTTTGGTAAGATGTCCTTTAGCTTTTTCACTGAAGACTTATATATCCTAAAAATAAGCAAACATTAACGGAAGGGACTGACAATCAGCTGAAGTGAAGCTGACGGTGGGCCTGGCATCCCTTACTCCGAATGAAATTTTAGTTTTATATTCAAACTGGTACACTGGCAGTTCTTATTCTGAGGCCTACAAAAGCCACATTGCTGTATTTTACAGAGTTGATGTTCATAATAGTTATTTATTCTTAGTTTATAGTCAGTCTTCAATTACTATGGAAACTCCTGTATCTTACTGTTCACACCCTTTGAGCACACACATGTTTAGAAAGAGAGATCTATATATGACTTCCACATACTCCTGTGTCAAAGGAAGCTATATTTAAGCAGAGTTACTTTTTTACTAAGCTGATTTCCCAGAATTGCTTTATAAAAAAATAGCCTTCTGAGAAACATGATTTAAAGAACCTTTCAGTCCAAGGAGTGTCTGTATCCAGTGATATCATCAGAGTAACTTCATGGGTTGCAGCATCTGGGTGCCATGACTATAGTGCAAATATCACTCAATATTACATTTTATAGCATACATGTGCGTTGACTGTCTTGGTAGTAACTTGGTAGTAACTGCTGTTTACAGCATTAGGTATGAAGTGGCTGTTTTTATTGCTGACTAGCAGTTGCAGTTGTTTAGGATGCTAGGAGAAATAGGTGTTTGTGTAGGGCCAAACAATTCTTGGAGGCACACAACAAAAAACCAAGACTCAGCAGACACAACTTGCAGCCAAATGAATTTCCAAATATGCAGAAGGAAAAAGCTCCTCACATTGAGGGTGACTAAGTGCTGGGACAAGCGTCCAAAGAAGATGTGTTATCTCCACCCCTAAATGATTCATAAATCAAGTGAGCAAGGCCCTGAGCAATTTGATGTAATTTGAATGAGAGGTTGAACTGGGAAACCTCCAGAGGTCTCCTCTCTTCCAGCCTTCAGGCTGATTCTGCATATTGCAGCTCAGTGTGGCTGGTTGCCCACTTTTCTGGCTGTGCGGCAGGTACAGGCTGCCTAGTCTAGAGGACTTGCTCTATGGCAATGCTGGAACCACATTTTTAACACGCTATTAACAGAAGGTGCATCCCTGTGTGTGACAGTGGAAGTTATACACAAGTATATAGAAGCAGCACATTCTTTACATCATACTTTCCTTTTGAAAACACAGCTTTCCAGCAGGGAAACTGGAGATTCTTATCATACTTTTAGGGGCAAGAAACCCCCATATGCTTCACATTCCATTCCCTAGGAATTCTGCAGTCTATGAAAACTAGATTCATGAGTTGTATGGCTGGACTGTCTTCAATAAAGAGAAAAAAAATACAAGAAGGGTACTGAATTGTGACCCCCATCAGGAAAAATTGAATATGTTGATTTTTTATTAAGAGCGTGGTATCATTAAACACATTAAAACTGCATGCAATAATTGACAAAATACTGAATTTCGAAAGACTGAGCTGCTAAGTGTTTAAGCTCCTTAAATGTATTACATTTCTCTATAGCTAGGAAATGGAAAGTAATATGAGCTAACTCCTAATGGCCTAGATAAAGACATCAAAATGTGTGTCCAAAACTATTTGTATAAATGTAGCTGTTGGAAGTATTTTGTGTCCATGTCGTGTGTAGCTAGAGAAAAAAAATTCTGTCTGCATTTCTGTAGGAAGCAATACACAATCTTTTGATCTCAAGATTTTAAAGCTGTAATTCTGAATCACTGGTAATTAATAAGTAAGTGACTCTGATTTTTTCATTAAAATATGTATGTAGAGGAGAATTTTTAAATCAAACATTGATACTGAGTCTGTCTTATAATGCTAACCTGATTGTAACATTTGTTATGCTGCAGCTGACAAATTATACCAAGTTGGAGCCGATCTTAAAAGGTTCAGCATACTATTAAAATGCATAAATACTGATCAAGCTCTTTTTCTAAAATCTGAAACTAATTAAGCAACTGTGATGGTTTTGTTAGATTCTTAAGATCGATTACCTAGGATGAAGAAAGAAATATAATAATGATTATTTTAGGTATCTAAAAGGCTCCAAGCTTTATCAAACTACAGAAACACTTGGAAATGATCCAAATCTCTCTGTGTGTCCCACAGTTAAATTACTCATGTCATGGGGAGGTGCTGGTAACATCAAAACAAGTGACCAAATTCCTATTAATCACCATTTTGTCTCCATCCCACATAAACTAAAATCTGGTTTAAATTTCAGAACTGCATTCTTATTTTAGAATAAAACAGGGATGATTTCTCCAGTGGATTTGGTTGGTTGGTTGGTTTTGGTTTTTTTTTAGTGAAGAGCTCAATGTGTGGAACTCCTAAGATCTTCAGCATCACAGCTGCTAAATATGAATAATTTAAGGGAAGTTTGCTTGTTTATGAGATTTTATAGGAAGGTTAAAATAATAATTTCTATCTACATTGGTTGGTTCATTATTAATGGTTATGTTAGATAATATGATAGATATGTTATATTGTTGTGGCACTAGCTGAGTGCACTACCTGGGCTATTAGTAGGTAGCTCGTATTACTGTTAATTTCTGAGATATAGCGTAGGGAATAGTTGTGTGTTTTGAAAGCTTTCATGTGATTGAGCTGTGATTGTGTGTGGCTAAGCTGCATTAGTGAAGGTTAGTTTTGTGAGAGAAAGAGTGCAAGCAATAGCAAATAATTGGGTTTTATAGACTCTCTGCATGTTTCTAAGATGACTCTTGTATACCTGTGTACCTATTGCTGTATCTGTGTACATCCCTATTCTGTATTTGATAAATCTAAAACAGTGTAGGGTATCGTAAAAGGGAAGTTTCTGCTGGGTAAGGATGTTCCCCTTAAGTTACATATGTATTCTCCATTTACAGCTAATGCTAGTTTTCTGATCTCATGCTGGAAGCACATTCACCTGCATGATCTGTGTGCTTCAGTTACCTACTCAAATATGGGAAGTTGTGTGTTGTTTGTGAGCTCATTGTATTACAGCTTGTAATTTCTACTGTGTAATGCTGAATAATGATCATGGATTCATAGAACGGTAGGGCTTGGAAGGGACCTTCTGAGATCATCTAGTCCAGCCCCCCTGCCAAAGCAGGTTCTCCAAGCACAGGTTGCACAGGAACATGTCCAAGTGGGTTTTCAAAGTCTCCAGAGAAGGAGACTCCACAACCTCTCTGGGCAGCCTGTTCCAGGGCTCCGTCATCCTCACAGTAAAGAAGCTTTTCCTGATGTTTAGTTCTTGCTACAAAAGTAATGGATGGCTCTCCTATAGCTACTATAAAAGCCCTATAGTTTTCTTAATTTTCCAATATCTAGAATATTATCTAGAAGCCAATGAATGTATTTTTAATCATAAAACCAGCCAGTAGAATAGTCTGCAGATTTACCTTTATTTTGGGGGCAACACGGAGATATTTAACATATAAAATGGCCACGTTAATATAAAAGCATTTGGGTATGGAATATCAATTAACTCATATCTCTGTCTCATGCTGAAATGTATCTGTAATTGTAAGAGTTACTGCACCCATGTTCCTCTGTGTTATTGCATGATTAGCCATCAGTAGAAGCTGGATCTCTAAGAGCATCTGCAGATAATTCTGTGCTCTTATTAGTGATTCACAATATTGCAGCCCTTGCAATTAACTCTAAGGAGGAATTGCAAAGAAAGTCCAATTTCTGCTCATTTAAAATGGACTCATTAGATCATTGAGCTGTTGAGCTGTAAGAAATCTCTGCTGAGCAACTGTAGACTCGGGTCTTTCAGAGGCTTATAGCTGCACCAAATTTGGGTGATTTCTTGGGAACAGCAAAAAGTACATTGCTGACAGAAGTGTAAAGCTTTTGTCAAGCATTAGCTTTTTGTTTAAAGCAGACTACTATTAGATCTTTTGACTGACACTTATACTGACTGGACAGGGGGATCTTCTAAGTACTTCTGTTTGTTATATCAACATAGATGCTTGTTTTCTCCTGAAATTATCAGAAATTATTGTATAATTTTTGTGAAGTTGAAAAGTGGCAAGGAAATAAAATTTGGATGTTATAATGGTAAATACCAGGCAATTTAACCGTACTTTTTCAGCCTGTATGCCAGTTTTTATGCCAACCAGGTTGTGTCCTTTCTCATGATGGGCTGTATTATAGACAAATCTCTTTAATTTAGATATATTTGTCCAAGAAATAATCTTCTTGGCTAGAATTGCAAAGACATTTCCTAAATTTGAGCAAGTGTTTATAGTTAATCCAAATGCATGTTTTGAAAGGATGGCTTAAAATAGCAAAATCATAATATCATACCTCACAAATTAGAACAGTCATAAGGAAATACCATAATCACAAGATTAGCTTGAAGATTTAAGTGAGGTCAGAGACTTGACTCACTTGATTTAAGTGAACTCAGAGACATACTTTGTACTCTGACTTCTTTCTGAATTAAATGAGAGAACTGTGTATGGTAGTACAAGGCAAATAAGCTCTGTAAATTAATCCGTAATTTTTATTCCATTCTCTTTTTTAATGTGTGTTTTTGTAGCATTTCTGCTTTATGGTAACAGTAGTCACTATCTCTTACTATTAGTGCTATTGTGCATTTATTACAAACCTGGTTGTTGTTGGTATATAACTTTTCCAGAGTAGTGTGCTAGAGGTTAAGAGTTTCCATTCTCACTCAGCTGTCAAACACTTTTTGTTGGTTTTCATTGCTCTTTTCATATGTGCCATTGATGAATTAAAGGAAATCATTGCACCAAAAAATGTATGAAGAGAGTTTCCTTATCTAACATCACTATCACAGATAATGGCTGTGACTTATCAGGTATCATAAACTAAGTGAAGCCTGATCATTATTTGACTGAGAAATCATGAGGGAAATACTAATTACTTCAGGAAGTAGCAGAGATTTTTTGGTTGAAACATCCTTCTTTTGAGTACTGCTTGTTTCATTGCTGTGGTTGAGCGTTAGAAGTGCATACTGGCGCTGGAAGTATTCAGATGAGTTTTGAAGTTTTACAGATCCAGTAAAAAGACTCCCTGCTAAACCTGTTGTTCAGGAACAGAGAAGGACTTGTGTGTGATGTGAAGGCTGGAAGCCATCTTGGGCACAGTGATCATGAAATGACAGAGTTTTCAATTCCTGGGGAGAGAGGTCTGTAGAGCCACCACCTTGGACTTACGGAGGGCAGACTTTGACCTGTTTAGAAGACTAGTTGACAGTGTCCCTTGGGAGGCAGTTCTGAAGGGCAAAGGAGTCCAGGAAGGCTGGTCATTCCTCGAGAGGGAAATCTTTAAGTCACAGGAGCAGGCCACCCCAGTGTGCTGTAAGTTGAACTGGCAGGGAAGATGACTGGCCTGGCTGAACAGAGAGCTTGGCTTGAACTCAGGAAGCAAAGGGAAGTCTATGGAAGCCTATGGAAG
>VZZY01003848.1:0-101763 GCA_013400335.1 Eurystomus gularis | reverse complement strand
ATTTGGTGCAGAGGAAAGGTGTGAAAAGAAATAGTTTATTTTAAGGAACAAAAAGATCTTTCAATGTTCATCGATCTTAGTCTACAGAAACAAAATGTGCATACCCTAATCCCAGCCCTAACCAAGCAACTCTATCCAATCAAACCCAACACTAACCTAACTTCTCTGTAGATTTTATTGGGTCCGATATCATCACAGTACAAGTACTTCTTATGACATGATTATTTCATTAACATCTAGATGAGTTATCCTCATGTGATTCCATGCATTAATAAATAGGACAAGGAATTTGTAAGCCTAAACAAAAAGGCTAATAACTACATGCAATTCGTATATTAATGAATAATATACGTCTTCCAGCCTAATAAAATAATACCCAGGATATGTTCTTGTGGCATTTTCTTTTATGACTTCAAAAAGTCAAATGTGAGTGACTCAGGGGAACATGCATCTCACTGTCTGATGCAACTCTGAGCTGTTCTGTGAAGAGGGATTGTCATAAATCCTGTGGTTCTTTTAATGTTCTCAGATCTTCTCTGGATGCAAAGAGAACTGCTTGTTTCAGTACAGAATAAAGAGGTCAAACAAAAAGCCAAACCAGAATCAAATCATATCAAAAAAGTGATGATTTGGTTGCCTTTTCCTGCCCTTCCTTTCCAAGCCTGTAACATTCTTAGGCAGGATGGATTAAGTTTCCCATCCTTTATGCTTTACTAGATCTAACACTTGCAGTGCTTCTCCCATCCTTTCCTTAGCTTCCTCTTTCTCTCACAATAAAAATACGCTTGTTCTCCCATAAAGACAACTGTTACTTTGCTTGTCTGTCCAGCTCTCACCTCATCTATATTTTCTATTTCTAGAGTTTTTAGAGAATTTAGAGTTTGTTCACAAAAGCAGTTGGAATTTCTCCTCTGACAGTTCCACATTAAACCAATTTGCCTCTCGTCTTACTCAAACTGGCTATGTTAATAACTTTAATAACCTCTTTTCAGCAAAACCTGGAATGAGAATTCCAACACCTTCATCATTGACTGTCAACCATATCTAACGTTAACGCCTTTAACTTTACCCTTACAGAAATTCTATCCTGTCATAACAATTCCTTAGACGGACACTCATTATTTCCTTTATTTTTTTCTTTTAGGGTGCCACACACCTCTACTTTTGATGCTCTCATTTTCATTTCTACTCTAGTCTTGATGTCAAGTTCATTTCATCTGCTAACAAAAAATAAACTTCAATTCCTGCGCTGGTGGAGATGTTACTTCCTTTAACTATTCTATTCAATTTCTATTATATATTTGTATATTTACACTGTAGATATACCTACACACATTGCTGTTAGCCAGAGAATTTTTAAATTCTGTGACACAGTGGATTACATAGAAAAGCCATGGGCTCCCTGTAAGTCATACAAAAGTTTATTAAAAGAGCTTGATGATGTCTAAAACAAAGAGGGAGAGTCCAGTCATTAAAGTCAGCTTCTAAAATTTTGTTCCGCACTTATAATTTATGATTCAAGAGTTTAAAAAGGTGTAACTTTTAAAAATGTTCAGTGCCCTGAGCAAATTAAAAGCAGTCACGTATAACCTGATGCTCCGTACACTGGTTCAACAGTGTGGCCACTTCTCCACACATGGAAGAGAACCTCATACAGATACTGCTCTCACCTCCCTTATTTCTAGGTGGCAACATGAATACATGTGTAGAAGGCTTGATAACCATTTCTCTACTTAGAGCTCCAGGACATGACATATTAATTGTATCCCACAGGATTTCTCAGACTGCAGAAATAAGGTTCAGGGCTCTATAAACCTGAAGCAGAAAAAAATGAAAATGCAACTTATTAGTTACATTCCTATCATCAGTGAAGGAAATGCAGGAGACCTCAATGAGATAGTCAGTTTGAACACTCAGTGAATGCCAAACTAACTGTAAATGCTCTGAAGCCATCTTATACATTGTACACTGTACAGTGGATTGCAAATGACTTCATGTGTCAAACATGCTAAGAAAGTCTTCCCAGGAATAGCTGAGGACAGTCATCAGGGAAGGGTATGGGAATGGGGTTGGTTCTCAAAGGGAAGATCACACTCTGAACCTACCTAGGAAATGAGAGGACTTACTGAAGAAAACATCTTCAGAAGCATAGGTAAAACACGCTCACCAAAGAAAGTACAAGCTGTGCCTTACCATGACAAATTCTTAACACAGTATGATACTTCTGCCACCACTTCCAAAGTCCAAGGAAGAGCAGCAGTTTTTGGGAGCTGCGTAACATGCAGGGACATGCTCAGTTACCCTGAGGGCAAAATGTCCTCATAAAACTCCTCTCTGGATAACACCCTGGCTTGAGGCTGCATGAAGGTATGGACAATATGGGCAGGTGTCAAGAGCAACTTGGAGCTCTTTGATCTGTTTTGTTGTCCAAACCCTTTCTTCATCAATGGGAACAGAAATTCAACTGTGGAGTTTTAATTAAGGCAGATCAGGGTCTGCTCTCGAGAGGTAATCAGGTGTCTTTTACTTTACCTGAGGAAGCCCATAAGAGAAACTTCCCATTGTAACATGAAGATGACTGCTCATCTCTAGTATGACCAGGTCCTTTATAATGCACTTGGCAGAGAGAGATAGTTGCAGAGCAGAAAGGAAATTTAAGATGACACTGGAAATTCACATGCTAAGTATATCCAAGACAAAAGACAAGGCATTCAATTTGTATTGCCAGGAATTTGACAGAATGGAGAAGAAATCATGCTTACCAGCCTTCTCATGGCTGATACAGGCTGTGCCAGAATGTACACACAGTATACAAAAGGTAAAGACCCCTAAGTGCTGATTTTGATGTTTGAAAATTTCTCTGCAAATAAAATTAAGTATGTATATTCCTGATGTGGGCATGCCAAATGGCCAATGAACCGGATTACAATAATCTGGAATACAGGTATAGCGTCAGTGGAAGGAGAATATTGTCTCTTTCTCTGTTCCAGATATGAATACTCTCATCAAAATTAAAATTATCTTTCTAACAAGTTGCCAATGTGAGGCAAAATCTTAATTTTCCTCTGATTCTTTCTTCACAGTCCTTTAGCTAACACCTGGGCATATGCAAGTCTGCTCTTCCCCAAAAACCCACACACAAGCTATGACTATGTTTTGCAGTTAAAATATGAGCTTTCCTATCTATAAACACAGGAAACATCTCACAGGAACTCAAATTTTAATTACTACCGGGTTTTAAATCTGGCTTTACTGAGATCACTTCCCTAGATATCATACTGTGAACCTGTCATCCTTTTCTAAAAGTACTTTCATTTTTTTCCCTCTTAAGACTACTCCATTATCAAATCCTAGAAATCCCTTAACTACCACAGAAGACAAGGAAGTGAATTTTTGACACTATCTTGCCCATATTGTGAGAAGCCATTCCTTTTGACTCCATTTTTAAACAGAGATTTGTATGAACTAAGGTTGTTTTCTCAGACCTTGTCCTATCTCTTATGCAAACCGCATCTTCCCCAAAACAGAACTACCTACACTTCAGGCTATTCACCTAATTTCGGAAAACTAAGTATGTAAGCACATACCAAGGAAATACAGCAACAAGACTACTGTCTTGTGTTTCATTAATTTAAGCACACCAATCCTACACTGCTGACAAAACTAGAGTCTCCTATTTCCTTCTATTTTAACAAAACTCTCATAGCAGCCACTCGTGAAATCTGTGAAGATCCGCTGACAGCCATGGGGTGACAGCCTGAATTTAAACAAAAGGGGGTCACACAGGTGTCACTGTGAGAAGAAACTGACCTGCACATGAAAGGAACTGGGATTAATTTTCAAAACTCAGACTGAATTTCCAGCTGTAAGGGACCATATTTCTACACTTAGCCAAATTTTTGTATATATTTCAACACGTTACACTTGTGTGGAAGGCTCACCTGGAGCTGCCCTGAAACCATACAGCCAATCTCACCAACAACTGCACCAGCAAAGCCAGAAGATCCTTACATGGTTCAACACTGTGCAGACACAAAGAGCTCACATGTGGGCCCACTTGACAGTGAATGTAGGAAGGACGTTTTCAGGCCTCCCAGTCCTCAAAGAGCTCCACATAACCTCACCCAACCCATTTTTGTATGGAATTCTATGGGCCTTATTAGAACCTACAATGTTTACTTTATACAAAATTATCCTGTTTTTCAAAACAATTTTTTGGCACAGAATGTTAATGCTGACATTCTTGTCCTTGGATATTGACATTCCTGGATACAAAGAGATGTTATTCAACAGTGTCTGCCCAGTACCTCCCCGTCAGAGTAACTTTGAAGGCAGGTGTCTATACTGAAGGGAAGTATATACACTATAGGACAGGTATACTCTGTGGTATACATGGCAATTCCAGTTTCTACCTATTCATCCTCTCTACATGCTGACTCCCTGCTAAGAAGAGATCTGCATGTATCTCATGCCCTTGTAACCTTAGCTTCCTCTGGAAAAAAACCCATCCATATCAGCAGAGAGGGAGCCACCAGGGGCTTTTGTGGGACTACAAGAACGCTATGAAGCAGATCTACCCAATAACTTACAACACAACGTCTACCAGTATAGACATGGTCACTTTGTCCTACTTCAGCTTCAGGCTTCACACACTTCTTCAACGATGTCATAGAAATTTCCACCACAAAAACATTCCCTGATTAAGCAGAGACTAATTCACTTGCTCCACCTTCTTCTTGCTAAAGTACACAATTTTTCTTCGGTCTCACAGAATAAAGAAAAAATGCTGGCATTCTTATGGCTCTTTTCTGAAACATTTTTGGTTTATTAACATGTTTCTAAAGGCATTATTAATGAAATCAAGTACAATGTTGTATAAGTTATTTTATTAGTGCTGCACATAGTCACACTGATTTGCACTTTTAACAGATATACTGCTACTCACCCAAAGGTGGTGTCAGCTCTGATAACCGCAGCATTTTACTAAATGTTCGTTTCCATTTGGCAATGTGCTACATCTCCAACACCTTTTCCAACTCCCTGATTTCCAGGATGTGGTAAGCAACACCTGTATTTTTATGGAACTCAAGTCCCTCTATTGGACTGCAGCATGTCTGTATCCTAAACCTTTCAAAAATTACCTTTGAAGTATACTTTTAGTTATATAAACTTGTAGAACACTATGCCAAAGATAAGATCTTCAAAATGAAAAATCATCTTCATTAAATGCATACAACTACATTAGGAGCCTTTTAATAAGAAAGGGTCTCTCCAGCCCTTTAAGAACTGTGAGAAAAACCCTCCTACCAACTACATCTATGTACAAAAGCATCCTTAAATGTGTACTGGCATAGACAGTTCTCATGGGAAGTAACAAGAGCCAGTTCTAAGGAAGAAAATACAGCGAGTAAGACAACATCAATCTCTGCAGGAAAAATCAACTTGAAAAGCAATATACTAAACATTTTTGGCAACTTTGAATTTATTTTACTATTTATGCGGCTGAAAGCACTGTAAACTGCATGAGGGAAGAATAAAAACATTAGTTTTGTAAAATTCTCTAGGGACAATACTGAAAATGTCACCATAAAAAGATTTTCAGTCAAACGCTTTATTATCTTGTATTTTCTCTGACAACACCAGGATGGACTAAATTTTATATTCTGTATTCTTACTATATGTTTGATATGATATGTTTAAAGCCAAAGTACTGGAGATCTTCCAGTACATTTTTAATATGTTCAGGAGGAAAAAGAAATCTGAATTACTTCGCTTTGAACACAGATTCTCTTGTGTGTGATTCTCTTGATCACATACAGAATCACTCTGGTTGGAAAAGACCTTTAAGATCATCAAGTCCAACCACTCACCGAACTCTACCACATCCTTAGCGAAAAGCTGCACAACATATTTTCGGCCCAGGACGCTATCCTGGTTTTTCTAATGATTGAGGAATTTACAACAGAAATTAAGGAAATAAATGGCTTATAAAGAAACAGAAAGGAATTAGCTTTTGGTTGTATCAAGGGGTAAACCCTTGAAATACCATTATCTTCTAAATAAAGATGATTTGAGGTTTCCTTAATTGATAGACTTATGGAATAATTCATACAAGAAAAAGACAGAAATGAATGTAGTATTATTTTACATTGAACAGATTGAAAGAGATGGTGAAAAAAAGCTGATACGTCCTTGAATGCATAGCTGTAAAGAAAAAAATAGGCAAGACAAGCAGAAGACTCTGTATGACACTGCAGAAAATGTTATAATACACAGAGTTTTAAATGCCTATTATCTTTATAAAAACCATTCATAAGAAATACCAGTATCTTTTTACCACTGCAGATTTACAGAGCAAACATGCAAATCTTGCCAATTCTCTTGCAAGTTCCATTTCTTAAAGTTTCTGAGATTTGCATATGAAATAATTTATTCCCCCTTACATGTCAGGTTCTCAAATTCTGTGTGCAACATCAAACGTGTGAGCACAAATGTGTGAGCCAGCCATGAGGATCCTGGTAAAGCTAACTATGAGGACAGTGGACGCTACTGGGGTTCACTGGTTTTAATTTTTATGAACTTGGACCTGTGGACACAGTTAAACCTGTCTGCAAGTACTTTATATAATGACTGCCAAGATGAGCATAGAATGCAATAGACCTAACAAAAAGAAAACTATAAAAGAATCATTTTATACATATTTAAAACAAACATTAAAATACATTTACCAATTAAGGTAACAGCTGAATAGAGTTGCTGTAAAAATCACTTGAAAGATGAAGTGTTGGCAAGAGGAAAACCAAACAGGTGAGTGGAACAAACTTGGAAATATTGATTGTGATTAACTATGAATTGATATCAATATCGTCTACAGGGAATATCAAATGTTTCCAGCAGTAGACAATCCATGTCAGTGCTTTCTAGCTTATTTTATGTTAATAAAATATCTTGGACATCACCTCCTGGGAAAGGTATCAAATGGCAGATGAAAACAGAAAACTTGTCTCTGTAATTGCAAGTTATGAGAACAAGGATCATGAAAACAATGTTTATGTGAAAGAAAAGGCTGGTGAGATTCTTGGGGTTTATTCACTAAAAATGTTAATATGAAAGCAGTGAATGAATGGCTAATAAAACTACTATAGGGATATCGTTACTGTTGCTGGTTTGATGGCTCGTGTTCTGACAAATCCTGACAGGGCAAATTGCTACATACTGGCATGTGTCAAACACATAAACTAGCTTCACCACTGTTACACTCTCATTCTCCACATTACAAATGCCCAACAGTCCACTGCTACGAGAAGAGAATTGGCCTATCATTAACTGAGTGGGCTAATGAAATTGAGCACTACCAAGGGAAATTACATGAACACGAGATAAGATAGTGTCTTCAGCTAGGCTAGATGAGTGCATAAAGCAAGGGAAAAAAATGGAGAGCAGATTAAAAACCTGGAGTCTCTGAGATGCTGTGAGAGGAAAGCTGACAAGTTTGAACTGCTTTAACTTAGGTACATTTTAAATTTCCTAGCTCAGCCGAAGAAACCAGCACTATAAAATTGATGTGTCAAAAGGCAGGAAAATAAACTGATCAGATTGTAGAGATAAAATATGGTAAAGAGATTGAAACAAAGAAGGATGAAAAAAATATATTCTATTGCTATCAAGCTAAAATGGCTAAACATGCTGCTGTAGCACTGTGCAAACAGTAATGTATGACTATGTATAGAAGCATTCAAAGCACCAGATTTGAGATCCAGAGCACCTGAGACAGTCCTTGGCCTGGCTGAGCTGAGAGCTGTGCTTATGGGGAGAGGAACACAGACACAAAGAAATTGCCACAGGTACTCCCGCGGTACCATGCATTGACCATACTTGGCCTGTAACTGCAGTGGAGCTAGAGATGAAGCCCAGAATCCCTATGCTACATCAAGATTTCCCTATTAATAGAGGACATACGCAAATGTTGTTGCTTTGGAGATGAAAATGTTGCTCGAGTTAATAGTTCTCTTTGCAGCTCACCTTTCTCTCATGGAAATGAAGCTGGATAGCCATCAGAGTGGTGGGTCTCTAAGCAATCCTAGATGGTCACTAACCACTTACATAACCTCAGGAAACCATATCATTTTTCCCTGCTTTCGTCTCTTCTTGTTTGTCTTGTCTGTCTGGAATGGCAGATTTTAATGTGATTAAAGTAGAGAATTATTATCTCTCGATCTGTATGTGTAATTTTAGAGTTCCACGCTGCAGTTCCCAAAGTTCTCAGCCAGGGCCACTAGGTGCTGCTGTAATATGAGTAATTAAAATAATAACTACTATTAAGGAAATTGCTTATATTCTTATTATGAACTGTTTCAAAGAGCCTGAAAGCCAGAGAAAAAACTTATTCTAGACCTGCACATTTTTTTACAAAGTAAGAACTGAAAGACCTGCTTATTCATTTCACTGGTACTCAAAATTTTTCCTTTTGCAGCTTTGCAGAAATAAAAGCTGCAAATACCTTTCCCCTTTAAAATAATGTACTGAATAAATGCACTTCTGTTTCTACTCCATTTCTATTTCTCACCCCAGCTTCAGCAGTTTGCTATTATGCAAGCTCATCCCAACCATTGTACTCCAAAATCCTTGCCTGCTACACAGTCATGCACCTTATTCAAGTACTATTTGGATGTGAACAGAAAGACAAAGTCCTCAGCATGGGGGAGCATGACTGGAACTGCAAATCATTCAGTAAATGTATGGTGGTGTTACTGAGGCTCAGATTTTGTACCTGTCAGTTCCACAGCCTTCTAAGGAGGCTTTACCTTATTAAATGTAGTTGACTAGCCATAAGCACAGAAAAAGATTAATAAGACTCCATATGAATCACAGTCACAAAATGCTTCTTGCCTGAGAGTATTAAAATGTCTGTAAGCAGCTGCCAGCTACAGCTCAGAGAGCTATATGACTAAAATGCTATTTCTGAAAGTCTTTGAGTCAGTGCATCTAACTGGACTTTACAGTGGACAATCCAAAAAGCTATTTATATTCAAAAATAATTTGGCAAGTCTTGTACATCAAACCAGTTTTCCAGACACAGAGACTCCATTTAAAATTTTGGTTTTGGATTTACTGCTCTTAAAAATGAAGTTAAATGAAATTATTTGGATCATCAGAAGAACAGGTCTGCTAAGGCAGTCCTGGCTTAATTAGAAGTGATGAAGTTTTGCTTCTGGGTTACCTCAAGACCCAAAGTTATTAAGCACAGAAAGTGACAAACTTTAAGTATGTGGGAAAAAAAGTTCCAAAAACACTATATGAGAATTAGGACTTCGTGGCAAATGTGGGACAGAATATTCACAGTTTAAAAAGATCATTATTAAACAGCATTTTAGCAAAGTGCAGAAGTGCCAACACAGATTAAAAATATATTTTATTCTTACCATTTGAGACTGGCTCCGGGGACAGCCATTGATATCTTCAACCTTTTCATTTGCTAAACAAAAACAGCGAGGAGAAAAGTGGAAGTAAACAATGAGATAAAATTTTCCTTTTTACCCCCTGGCCAAGAAAAGGAAAAAAACAACCCACACTTAAAAATCCAAAACAAAACAAAAAAAACAGAAGAGCAGAAAAGACACAGCAACACAGTGCACAGTGTTTTGTTGACACAGAGCTCCTCTCTAAGTAAAGCTCAGTTGTACAGTAACAACACTCTTGTTAGCAGCAGTTGCTTCCACATGCCAAATCATGCAAAGGGGGAAGTGCGAAGGAGGTCGCTGCTAATTCTTCAGCCCCTGCAAAATAACTGCTGACATGAAATCTTCCACAATTGTCTTTGCAGGGTCAGGATACAGTTTCAAGGCATCCCAGAAAGTATGAGCCACTCCAACTAACAAAATGCACACATGGGAGACATATGGTTTAATGGAGCATTCATTTCTGACAATTCAAAGTGTGTAAGATACAGTTCTGGCCATTTAAAGTATGGTTAAACAGCCACTTCCAAACATGCTCACATAAACATATTTTTTAATTAAGACAAGGATGAACCACACAAATATCTGAGACATATGGACCCAGTCAATTTGTATTATTCAGGGTTCATCTTATTGTTAAATACATTCAACTTGAATTATATATCCCCCCATGCAAGGAGTCAGCTCGCAGTGCTTCTCTCAGCTCTGGTCTTACCGATGATCTGGATGATTTCTGCTAGCAGAACTCCATCTGCAATGTCCTGTTGCAAATCCTTGATCAACCGCTTGTGGCCAGATTTTGCTAGGTAGTGGTTAGCCCAGTCAGTGTAAATCTGCAGAGCAGAGGGGGAGGGCAAGGGAGAGAGGGAGAAGAGAGAAAAGAAGACAATAAAAATTCTTAAAACAAATGTTGGCTTGCACACCAGAGCTATTCTAGATCACATATCCATTTAAGAAGTCAGCACCAACGGAAACAATTTTAATGTTGTGTTTTTTGCCTTTTTTTTTTTTTTTTAATGACCCCTCCCCCTGCCATTCTCTGCTTTATTTTAACTTCAAATGATTCAGGCTGTTTCATGAGGGTTCAAACTTGCTGTGACCAAGCAAAATTCCCCTTATGACTATAAAGGAAATTCTTGTCGTAAATCAGTCACATCTACCGCAATTCTACCTCCCACCGTGTCTCTACCTCTACGCATGCCCCACCGCCAACTTCCACACTCTGGGGCTGCCTAAGAGAAAGTGATAGCAGAGACATGCGCCTGTGTTTTGGTAGGAGTTCATCGGGTTGTCACTGGCGATCTCGCGCCTGGCAATGCCTCTGCGACACTTTCAGCAGTACTCACTCTCTCCCACCACGCTGGGCTGGTCGTTTGTCCCCTTGCCTACAGTTCAGCGTGCTGTAACGTGCACAGAGGAGACTGAGAGCACCAGATGTACAGTAGTCTCATCGCTGGAATTAGAGTATATATGCTGGAAATATGCTGTGTCCTTTCTCCGCCAAAAGAGGAGGGGGAAGGGTGAGACTGAGCAGCACCAAATACTTAGCAACAGGCAGCATAAAAATGGCACTTATTAACAAAAGGTTGAAAAGGACCAGCTGAACTACATCCTCCAAAATAAGGGGGGTGAGGGGGTTGAAGAGGGGGGTTGAAGGCATATACATACTCAGAGAGAACATTTGGCAACATCTATAGTGTGCACACAGGGAGGAGCAGGTTCACTTAGGGTGAGAGAAGGGAAGCGGACACCTTCACCTATGCATCGAAGAAAGAGTGCACCCCAAGAGTTGCACACACCATCCTGAGGTGTCCCAGCACGCAGAGGCAGTTCGGAATAGCGGAGCTTGGCACAGGGGTGTCACACAGCTGGAGGGCCTTAGTGGCCCTTGGCAGCCAGTGCTGGCTCCCTTTTGTGGGGTGTCCATGGCCTCTGTCCCCACCCCAGAAAAAAGGACTTGTACAGAACCTCCCACTACTGTGGGGTGTTACTGAGAGAAAGCATGTAAGTATGACAGCATCACAGCGTAAATAAATATAATTTCTAAGGTTCTTTCTCTGCTGAAAATACTGTTTGAAAGTGTTGAAACTGCACCTCTTCCATAAAAACAATATGAGCTCACTTTATAAACATCCTTTTATTTAACCTCAAAGACCCTTGGGAGGAAGGGGTCAGAATCCCATTTTGTGAACAGAAAAACAGAGGCCAAAGCCCTTAATTACTTGCTTAGTTCACCAAGGAAATCTGTGGCAGAACCAGGGTGGGAAAAGGGATCCAATTCCCAGTCCAGAGTCTTAGCCAGAGAATCAACATCCACTTTCCTCCAAGTAAAAGTACCACTGCTCAGTCCATGTTCACATGTTAAGGACTTCCTTGCCACTTGAGTGCCCTTGTCACAGATTTTCTCCCTCTCCACTGAAAGAGACAGAGAACTGTAGCTTGTCTGGTCTACCCTATTTCTTCCCATATTCCTGCAGGTGGATCACCAGCTGGTTTGCCATAGCTTTTTTGACAGCTTTAGAACTTTAGACAGCTCCACAGAACTACACTATGGAAACAGATTCAGCTCTCTCATACTGAAAGTACGCTGCTGTTAGATGGGGCCCAAATATTCCCTGCTGCACCTAGAAGTTTGCTTCATTCTGATACCCTTTTTTTGCTATTGCAGGAGAGTGGCATGAAAGGCTCAATTAAAATGTTTTTTAAAGCCAACTGTAGCTAAGAAAGTGTTTCTTCAACTGTGTAACCATATACAATGAATGTCTCTAAAAGATTATATGAATACATATTTAGAACAATATGAAATCATGATGATAAAAGACACATACCATATCCATAGCATCATGTATTCCCTACTACTAGTATTTCAACTTCAGTCATTCTTCTAAACTAACATCTCAGAAATATTCTCTGAGCTATTCCTGTAAGCAGAACTATTTTCTGTATTCCAGTGAAACTGATCTACTGCAACATACAGAATTTAATGCCCACTAATATTATTTTAAGTTAGTTTCACGTTACAAATAAAATACTTTACCAAGAATTTCCTTTTTCATTTGTCACACCCACACATAATCTGATGTACCAATTCTAATTTTGACTACAATTTGAAATATCTTCTCACTAAGCAGCAAGGGAAATTTCATTCTAGCAGCTGCTTTGAAAGTATCTAGTATTCAAAGAATGGACTTCACCACCTATCCATGCCCTTCATAATTTTCTTTTCTCATTAATTTAAAAGTGACAAGCATAAAGAATGTCAATAGTGTTTTGTAAACAAAGATTGATAACCCACATCATACAAAAACTTTACTGATGGTCAATATTTTGATAGTCGTGCAATGGTAAAAAAAATACTGGGAGGAGGCAGAGGTAAAAGAGGAGGTTTTTCACTTTTGAAGTATCTAATAAAAAAAAAAATCAAAAAGGAGAAGAGCTTTTGACGGAAACAATATAGCAAACCAACACCCACTTGGCAGTGGAATGTCACATTTAACTTTCTTTCTGTAGGGATCACCACTTGCTTCTGTTTCCCCCCTTTCCCACAGGATGCCATTCTCATTCATCTCATTCTTCCAGGGACTCAACTGCTCAGGAGTCAGATGTAAAAAATGAAAAGCATGCAGATAGACACATGAAATTGTAAGAATGTACACATGCCACTATATTCTTTTTACATTAAATTTTTTGATGTAACTATCATGAGAAATAGAGAATGCTTCCTCCAAGTTTTTAAGTATCAGTGTAACTATGCACCTCTTAGACATTTTACCTTTAACTCCTTTGGAAAATATAAAGCTCCAGTTCACAAAGGATAGAAAAGTCATGCAGAACAGAAGATTAAAAAATCAGTAACTTCATGCAACAGTCTGCTCCCCTTTCACTGGGTGCTGAGCACCTCTGAGGAGCAGCTATGCAGGCTCCCCCTCTTTCCAGAACTAGCAATAGACTGTTCTGTCTTGCACTAATTGTGCAGTAATGCTTCCCAAAATCTTCTTATCTTAGATTTTTCTGTGATGAGGCTGTTTCAGAGAAGAACACACACATGAAGATTAGTCATTGCGACACTTCCTCCCCAATCCACTGCTTGCTCCAGTAACCCTGCCTTACAGCCACACACTGGGCCAGGCTGCTGACTTACTCATTTCCTCTCCAAGCTTCCTCCCCTACCCCTCTCCTCTACAGGCTCATCTGACCTGGGAGCATTTGACCTCAATGCCAGGCTCCAGCCACTGACAATGTAAGGGAGAGCCTCTGTTATCTGCAACACGGCGAACCAGTCTCAGCAACACGATTACGGAACAGACCCGATCCTGTGTTTGTGTGGTCCGAGCCCCGTCCTGGTGCCTGGTGATTTAACTGCTTGCAACACAAAACAGGATTCAGTGGGACAATCTGAGCTCGGGCACAGCCTGCTCACGTTAACGACAGTTTCCCCTAGCATTCCTCAACCGCTCGTCATGCTAACCTTCAAGAGAGTAGAGGAAATAAACTTTGATACCCAAATATAGTTATGAACTTCACCTCGATACTTCACACACAGCTATAAGGAGCACAGCAGAGCTGCTTGGCAGGATCTGTAATGAAACAATACGCTCTGTAATGTAGCAGTTTAATGAAGTGAAAAAGAAAAGAGGATCTCACAGGTTACTGCCATTCTTAGAAAATGCTTTAATCATAAACTGTGTAATTACACATCAGGCAGTGTTATAATGCAGCCTCTTTAAAATTAATACAGAAATGTTACCACCCGCAATCAATGCCAAGTGGGAAATGTCAGATGGATTTCAGAAGTACAGTCAGCCTAATGCAATAATAATGCATGACACTTCGTTAGTGTCTCCCACTAAATCAGCTCAACATGCTTTCCAGACACAAATGAGATCACCCTCACTATTTATTATTTCTGTAGATGTGGGGAAACTGAGGTATAAAGGCTTTCTCTGAGGATTTTTTTTTTTTTAATTAATGTGGCTCACTCCAGGGCAAACAGAGCTAGGAATACAACCCAGATATTCTGAGCTGCAATCATTTCTTCTATACACTTTTTTGTCAGGCAGTTTTATAAATAGCCTTGGTGGGAAAAAGGATATTCCAAGAATCAGGATCATTCTGCATATTTTTGTGTCTGCTACAGAATATAGGGTTTCAGATCTGAAAATGGTCTCCTCTTGCTATCAGGAAGATATCTTTCCATACTTAGAGTATGCCTGTGTCACTCCCTTATCTGCACTCCCTTTAGCATAGCAGCATTCTGTCTTTTATTCTATGTTTGGATTATACCAACATATTTCATAATCCTTTTTTGTCTTTAAAAAAAAGTGGAATACAGAAAATGAAACTGTTAAAAAGCCCGAACATCAGAATTTTAACAGTCAAAGTGGAAATGTGGCACTGTTAACTTAATAAAAGGGCTATGTGACTTCCTAGTGTAATGTATTTACTCTGCTCAAAATGTTGCCATTGGAGACAACTGATAGTTGATAGTACTTAGAGCTTTTCACCCATAGACACTCATTCAAATCATGCTTGTAGAAGAAGAGATTGATGACTTGTTTCAGTTGTTCTCCAGTATGCTACAAAATGGACCGTAAAGGCCATATATCTCTTTCCTGGGTGGTTTTCCAATGTGTGGCCTACTCTGGATGTTGAATACCCCCCAGAGCCTACATAACAGTCCCAGAGTCCCTGATGAAGAGGATTTGCCAGAGGAGAGGGCATGACCACAACTCTATTTCAATGTAGCTATTCTTGGCTAATAGATTATGGGTAGCAAAACACGTGTTGGAGTCTTGCTGAAGCAGTTTGTATTTATAAAGAGAAGCTGGGCAACGCATTGACTAGCATTAGAATAGAGTGAGGATATCAGATCGCAGTGAGATGCCTTTCTTCTTCCCACTGCCACTACACTAAGGAAAATGTAACTAGGAGGCAGGATATAACCTTTTAATTATTTTCTTATTGAAGGTTATTTCTCTGGGTTGCAAAAGAATAATTTACTAGTTTCAGTCCTCCACTTAGCAAGGAAAAGGGCTAACTTTGAAAACAATGGCTCACATTTAGACTGCCATAAGAGACAGATCAAGCATCCGATTTATGTTTGGATTTAACTGACTATAGAAAACACACTGTAACTCATTTGCTATAAAGTAAAGTTGGGGTCTGGGGGTGGCACTTTTTGAAACATTAAGCAAATTACTTGAGAAGAAAAAATATTTACACAATTAAAAATATATGGACAGAAAATTAAACTAGAGTGCCTCAATTTATAGGCAAGATGGAAGCCAATGCATTTCATTGAAAAAATGAAATGAGTGTTAAATTACATACTACAAACCCTGTTTCTGAATCCCACTGAGCAAATAAGAACAATTATAAGTTATGGAATAGAAACCATTTAGAGGGATACATATAAATTTACCAGAATGTCAGAATTCTTACAGTACAATTCTATCTTGTAAATAGCAGCATGTATCCATCAACACTACTCAGTAATTTACAGATAAAAATACAATTAAATAACACTCCACTAATCACAGCTAAGAAAATGAATAGAAACAATACTCTTCAACAGTCCTTGGCAAGCTTTAGATGACTTACCCAGCTTTAAGGGGTCTGTTTTACATTTCCAAGTTTCACTGACAGTTTGTGATCTAATCACCCAAGTAACATTTGTACTGACTTACTGTGCTCTCTTTCTTCCCTTTTCTTACTAAATCCCAACTCAGAATTAATTTAATACATGTGTTTGAGGCCAATATTCACCAATAGCACAGGGGCAAGCCGTTTGATGCATCTGTGCCAGGTTAAAGGTAACAGTATGAGCCTCTTTGAGTGTGTGTTTGTGTGCACAATTTGCTCAGTGATTTGCATATTGCACCGTTAAAAATCCAACACGTTACAGAACAAAAGAACTCCTTCGTCCTTTGAAAAGTATCATACCGATTTCCTCTGGAGTTTAATCACATTGTTTTGTTTATCGGCTTACCGCAGCTACTATTCAGTCCTGTGCAATAGCAATAAAGTGCCACACGAAGGAGCCAGATATTCATCCTGCAGCTGCGGAGGACCCAGCCAGCCAGCTGCTTCTCTGCAGACTTGTGTTCCTGGGAGGCAACACTTGTTAAGGGAGGAACACCAGCACAATCATTAATATTGGCCTTGAGCTTCCTGAATGAACAGGAGAAAATACTATGTGCCACACAGAGCAATCCCCTAAAACAGCCAACCTTGAGACTGTCTGTTATAAATACTCCATATACTTGCCTGTACAACTTTGGAATTATTTCTTAGATACATCTTTTAACATTTCAGCATCCACTTAGTAAAAGTACAATAAAATAAAGGGACTCCTCCTCAGTACAACTTTTACATAAAACATTGATTACAGCTAATCTCTCAGTTAATTTTATTAGAGCAAGGAAGACCAGGATTCCCAGTTGCACAAATGTGTTACACCTAAAGACACCACTTAGAAGGTGAGTCTGTCTTAGCATTTTCATTCAGATACAGAGTAGACTTCCAAAGTCAGTCTCCTATCACTTGTTTTGCTCTCTTAGAGATCCTTTTCACATGAAATGAAACAGAGAGATGAGCTTCAAGAGCACACTAAATGGCATTCAGTACAAGTAACAAAACAAGTTCTAATCCAAGCAACCCTCCACCCCCAAAATGTGTACCTTAAGAGATTCTAGTTCCATGGTACCAAACTGATTTTCCTTACAGAGCAATGTTTCCTGCTAATGTTGACATATGTGCATCCCAGAAGTGATGTGGCAGAGGGAGGATGTGATAGAAAAAGCTGCTGAATGTCCTGCATAGAGAGACGTACACTGAGATGCTCCTGTCAGTTGGTGTGATGCTACAGTAGTGACAAATACAAGGGGAGGACATGTTTTGGTCTTGAAAGCAGTGATGTGTGAAGAAATTAATTTGAGCAAAAGTACAGTGTCAGCATTCTTGAATACAAATAAATGAGCTGAAATATGAAACTCCCTCCTTCTTCTATATGCACATGGAGACAAACAACATCCAAGCCTGCCCTGAGCCATGGCTGTCTCTGACAGTTCCTGGCCAAAGAAATCTCCTTTGGAAGAAACAGTGATCTGGGAAGGAGCATCAGTGCCTGTCCAAGGGAGGAAGGGTAAAAAGAAAGCCATATTTTACTTTTCTGGGCATCCAGGATAGCAATGATGGCCCCCTGCACCAGAGGCTCCATTCCCCCAAATGGGACTTCCTATACTCTAAGCTTGTATGAGTCATGTCTCATGTCTCATTGCTGTCAGGGTAAGGCTAGTCCTGCATTCACTTAAACAAACTCACAGTAAGCAAAGAAAAGTTTTCTGTAAAGGGAAAAAGGAACTGAATTTGCACAGGTTTCCTCTGGAGCTCACCAATATCTTGACAACACAGAAGAACAGACAAAAAACTTCTCCGACTTGACTAGAAATCAGGAAGTAATTTGCAGAACAAAAACATCCTTGCTTTGTTGATTACTTTTTTTGTTCACAAGCAATAAGCCACTCTTGGTATCAGCCAGACCATTCCTGGATGGAGCAGGCATATGCCTTAGTAAAGCAGCAACAGGGCTCCTCACATGGAGCTGAGGAGATTCCACTGTGAAACTACTCCAGATTTTCCATCAAAGCTCATTTTAAGGATTTATAACTTGGACTGAGACATTCTTTCCACACTGAGATTTGGCATTAAAGAACTTGGCCCAGGGATCAAAATAACCCTCTTTTCCAGCACTTCTTTTTAAGTGTGGGAAGGCAAATTTCTGATATGTAAAGATGCAAAAATATTAAGACATACTTTTGTTCTTTTGTTGCAAGAAAACAGTGGCAAATAAGACCACAGCTAACTTTATATTTAAAGTCTCCATCTAGCTTGTACTTTTTTCAGGCTTATAAACTGATTTGAATTGTCTGGTTTCCTCTCATGTGGAAGAATGGCTTTGCAAATCAAAATAAACAAAATAAACTTTGCTTTCTGAGCTGCATATTTTATAACAAGATACTTTAACTCCTGCTTAATTTTCCTCTGGGCTTTGATGTTTAAAAGATGTTTGTCACCCACTCCAGAATTTTAATATCAATAAGTGTGTTGTACACTCCAAACACCAGTCAGATGCCAAAGGTAACACAAGATTAATATTAAGTAAATATGTTAATGATTTCAAGCATACATGGTCTGGGCCTCTTCTTACTGTCAGTAATTTCTGTTAAAACAGATCTCAGTGGTGAGTGTGTGAGTGGTAATGGTCATGAGTTGGCAACCATTTTGCTTTTTGCTACCTATCTGAAGCTTAGGGAAATGAAATTACACTTATATAGATGACAGCCTATACATATACTTCTTCAGTTCAAGAAATGTAAAACAGTGGTTTACGACTTGAAAGACTAAGGATGCAGCTCACTACAATAAAAATACCAGTTTGGGACTTATTTCCCTTCGATCATCATTGAAAGGGGGGCCTACGAAGGCTGGGGAGCAACTTTCCCCGAAGGCCTATAGTGATAGGACAAGGGGTAATGGCTTTAAAAAGGAAGAGGGGAGATTTAGATTGGAAATTAGAAGGAAATTCTTTACCCTGAGGGTGGTGAGACACTGGAACAGATTTCCCAGGGGGGTTGTGGATGCTCCATCTCTGGGGATGTTCAAGGCCAGGTTGGATGGGGCTTTGAGCGACCTGGTCTAGAGGGAGGTCTCCCTGCCATGGCAGGGGGGTTGGAATTAGATGATCTTTGAGGTCCCCTCCAACTCAAGCCATTCTATGATACTATGATTCTATGAAAGCACTGCCCAAAATAAAGGTCTGCCCATTTTGATGATAACACTTAAATTAGCAATCATCCAGCACAACAAATCTTATCTGTGAAGTAAATTCTGCCAGACAGTAATCTTAAATAACAGAGAAGATAATAATCTTATCATAGTTTTTGACAACAGAAGACTTTTCATTCCAAATGATGAGATTCAATATTATATTATTCCTCATTTCCTACCAAAAGACCCATCTTATATGCAGCTTTTGTAACACAACCAGAATTGGAAGGATTATGCAATGGAAATAAAAAAGTTCTAGATTCCTACTGAAAATGTTTTGAACACCCTTACTTTCTATTATAAAAGGGGAAATTTGCCTAAACACCTCTAATGAGGACTCTGGCTGCACATCATATGGAAAGAGGCAGTGTCTCAAGAACGGAGGTCCCTAGGACATAGGGACTGTCCTTCATCTGTGTTCAATCTGCAGTTCTCCTATGCATATCTTCTAACATGTATCCCACCTTTTGAGTTCTGCTACACACTTCTGTAGGACTACACCACTCCACAAAGTAACATCAAAGAGATGTGATTCATGACTTGATAATTTTCCACCTATGATTTACCTCTGAAGACAATGAAAAACACTTCTTAGCTCAGTATTAAAACGGTAACCTCAAGGTCCAACCCCCACGCCCCATACCGAAAAAAAGGAAAACAGATCTGCCAACAGGTAAACATATTACTTTGAATTAAAGAGTTTTTTAATCCCAAACCAGAACATTTTTATGTTTAATACTAACATAGTGATATGTGAACTTCAGGTCTGGAGAGCTAGGAAGGAAGTTTAGATAATGGATAATAATTAAGATGGATAATGATCTAAAGTTAATATGTAGCATCTTCCATTATATTACAAGGCCATTTATGAATGATCAGGGCTTAGCTATGTAGTGATTCACCCTGACAGAAATGAACTCAAGTTCTTTACTGAGGCTTTGAGGTAGGGAAAGTTTACAGCTCTGATCATACAGACACCTTTACATAAGCACTGGACCCTATTGCTTCAAACTGGTATCAAACTATGATATCTGTATCTCTCCTTCTACAAAAAAGACACAGATTTTTTGCTTCTTAATGTTACATCACAATAATACAACATGAATTTTAGGGCACAGAGAGAATTGACCAGATGGTGTGGGATTGAAAGCTAGAAACACTTCCTAGTCCTGTACATAGATGCAAACTTAATGGCCTGTCATTGCTGACTCCAGGCACAAACAGGTGTCTTAAAACTGAATGCAAATCAAATGATCTACTAGAGTCTGCTACATACCTGGAATAGCAAGAGGCTGATACCTGAAGAAGAGAAAGGTCTTGAGAAAGTGGCGTGAAAGTGGAAGCTCAGCAACTACCTGACATTTTTTCTTTTGCCTCCCCCTCATAGCGACCACCTGACATGTAAGTACAAAATCGTAAAAAATAGCTCTAGACATAAAAGATTTTTTCTATTTCAAGGCCAAATCTATATCTCTTGTGACACAAAATGGTTGGTGCTTTTGTGTTTGAGGTCTGTTCTCTGTGTCCTCATGACTGGCCCTACACAGCGCAACCACCACCCTTCACCTCAACAGACTGCTCTTCACATCTGCAACTCTTCACTCGCTGTCCTATGCTTCCTTTCAAAACACACTCTCTAGTGATACCCCTGAGTCTTGGATCACAGATTAGAAATGAAGGATAGGGACTGACTAGCTCACTTTAAAGGGACACTGCCTTAAAATTTAATTAAATCCATATCTTCTACCTCCCACACAATAACCCCCTGGGACTAGAGGCTTCTGAAAAGGATTAGGAAGGGCATACTCTCACTGCAGCCACACTACTACGCAGAAAATAGTTCAAGATTTGGGAAGTTGTGAGCAGGAAGCAGAGGATGAAGAAGAAAGGGACTCACTGAAAACACAAACAAATAACTCTGCTGGCTAGAGATTACAGCACTCATTTTGGACAGAGATGATTGAGCCCCAGCCTTTCCTTCCAAGAGCCTTTCTGTATTATGTCCTATGAATGTAAGTAAGAAACAGAAATAATCCTGGTAAAAGGAGCATCATGTGTCCTCTCAAATGAGTCCTTAAACCAGTAGCCTACCACCTTGTGTCTCATCCTACATTATGCTCAGTTGTTTTCTCAGACTGCGGTGCAGGATGGCACTAATGGCACCACTGGCTCCTCAGGTAGCTCTGTCTGAGAGGACTGGCACTTCAGGAGAGCCCACACAGCTGCTTTAGTCGTACAAAGGCATGTGCAGTATTACTTTGGGAACTTTGTTGACAGCTCTCCATTTAGTCCACTTTTTAGAACAGGCAAAACTGCTTTTCCTGACCTTTCCCAGTAACTTTCTAACTCCCTGATAAAATAATAAGAAAAAATAATTTAATCATGCTAGCTTCTTTTTTCTTTTTTTCTTTTTTTAAACAGAAAACAACTATTGCCAATTAATAATAAAAATTCTATTCTGGAACACTGGATGTTTTTTTGCCAGCTCTAATTTTGTTACAGTAGGCAGGTGCTTATTTCACTTGCCCTTTAAATAAACCTTGCTGGTAAGGTGCTTGACTCTGTCAAGCCCACGCAGCCTGTGAGCATTCTCAGAAGTACAATTTCACGTCTGTACAGATCCTTAATGTAAAAACCTGGGATGGCTATAGACGGACTACAAATGCTGCCAAAATAGGCAGCTGCTGAGTGGGAGTTCTCAGGATGAGAATGATGGATATAGGCACCTAAAATGCAAGTGAGGTAGGTCACAGTAACAAATTCTTTGGGGGAGGAGGGAAGGTCTCATATTTCAGGAATTACTGTAGAAAGGATATCCTTTGTTAAAAGTCCAATCATTTGCTATTTAGCGTATAAAGTAAGTATGGAACAAAACAGTGCTTAAACCAGGTTTTTCCTTAAATTATTACAGTTGTTTTTGAAGGCCTCTGATAATAGAGGACTGTCATTTTTAGTAGGACTCATTGAATGTCTTTTATTTCTGATGGAAATGTAAGGAGAAACACTTTTGAGGGACTTCCTGAAAACACATAGAACTCATACATTTCTTTTGTTGTTTTTTTTTTAAAACCAAAACTTATACATTTGGGAACAACAAGCTGGAGAGGAATATGAAGTTTGAAATCTTATCAAATTGATGTACCTCTCAAGTTATGCAATCCCACAGAAAATCTTCATAAAAATTATACCAGATGGCTTTGTTCTTAACCTCCCTAAGCAGGTTCATGTTACTTCACTATCAGTAATAAATTCCCATACTTACATCAGTGCTTCATTTTATGCTACTGTCATCTTGTTACAGGTTATAATGGTATTGGCATTATCTGCCTAATAATTATTCCTGAGTCACAGCAGTAAACCTCTTTTAAGTCTCAAGCTCTGATCTAGAATCTGCTGAACCACTTAAGTTTCATCTGCGTCTCTCTGACTGAAAAAGATGTTTCATACATTACAGAAGAAGGAAAGTGGGCAAATGTCTTTTCTAGTGTGTTGTTTTATAGTAAAACAATCTTAAGTCAGCTAGACAGGTTTAAGTGAGTCTCTTCCAAAATATTATGCATTCTTGTATTATGTAGATAAATGCACTGTGTTTCTTCAACTTCAAATCCACAGAATTGTTCTCTTATAAACAGTTAGTTATACCACAGCACAGAACAGATGACTTTGGTACAGGTCAAACAAACTTGCAGGATTTGGATAAAAAAGAACACTGTAAAATGACCAAAAGAACTGTAGTAAAACACATTCTCTAGCACATGGATGATAAAGGGTCTTGTATCGTCAGCCATTAAAAAATATTACATCCTAAAAACGGTGTTTAAAATGTTCACAATGATACTCAGTGATACAACACAGTCCTGTAAACAATTATCTTAAGAACAGAATATTTCAAGTAAGCATGCTCCAAATTCCAATCACACAACAGCCTCAGTAATGCAGAGGGCACAACACAATACTGCATAATCCACCTTGCAATGATGTTCAACCAGAAAAAATCCACAGAATAAAGGAACCCATCTGAATTTATCCGATGTGAAGCAAAGGTTATTTTAAAATGCTAGCATGCACATAATTGTGTGTTGTCCATTCCTTGCAAAACAGATGCTTACTAGTTCAACAGGCACTTAAGTTTACATGAGAGGTTCACAGATGTCCTTCAGCAGTCACTAGGTAAAATTTTCTTTTAAAAAAGCACAACCTCCCCATCCTACACTTTGAATTTGGATGGATTCTTTTATCCTGTGGTATGAAAACCTAACGACCCAAGAAGAAAGGCAAGACTTGTCTTAAATTCACAGGTAGAAGGTATGGTTATCATCTAGTTGTTTTAGCTGTATATATTCCTATCATTGAATATACACTATATATGCAGAGTTCATGAATGAATACTACACCCATGTGCAGAGACATTAAGAAAATCAGAGAATATATGATGTTGAAGCACAACTTGCAGAGTTGTGCAAATCTTCTGCTGTGTTCACATCCCTCTTGGTGCCCTTTATGGGAACACGCAGTACAAACACCTCAGACTAGTTATGTCTTGCCCAGTTCCTTACACTGTACATGTATTCAACTGACTGGACCTTCTGAATTTGGCACAAGCAAGTCTTTTTTTTGTGGAAAGCTGTCAGAATTTCAGTTTGCAAGAAAACCCGAACACTTCTAAACAAATGTCATATATTTATTCACTCAAAGTCAGGAGGCAGAACAAAGGCTTAAAGAAACAGTTTTCTTTTGTCCACTGCCTAAGTTTTTGATGTACCTTGAAAGCATTTGTAAAGTTACTTCAATCTGTTCTCTATTCCTTGCTGGAAGGTATTCCTGGCTCTTGGCATCCTGTCACTGTGACCGTGGATTTTTTAGAGAGTCATGCCAGACAGTGTGGCCTGACTCACTCCAAACTTGCTCACGTGCTCCTCGTGAGGGAAATAACCTTTTAAACCGTGAAGCAGTCCTGGAACCGCAGGGCCTCTGTATTTACCTCTCCTGCCTGAGCTCACTGGAAATGCTCTGTTCCTTTGGACACCACATCTGCTTTTGTAAAAAGCCTCAGCAACTTTTCAAAAACAGTATTTACCCTGTTTGTGTCCTTCTGTACATAGTAGCTCTCAGTGATGCTTCTCCTTTCTAGCACCACCGTGTTTAAGCTTTAGGATGCCCTTTTATCTTACTCTCTTCGCTCAGCTTTGGGAAGAGCCAACTGCCCTCAGCCTGGAGAGAACGGAGACAGAAAATATCTCCTAATAGTTACTTCTATTTTTGCATGAAAGATTATTTTGCCCTAACTTTGCCTTTGTCACTTTGTTCCTTTATGCATGTATTAAGATAATATGAGCGACATAGCCATAACTACCTGGTAGCAGATACGACAACCTATTAAAGCCAAAAGCTGCGTATTGCATGTAAATATAGAAAGCACCTAAAGGATAAGAAAACAAATAAACAAACAACACCACTTCTCAACCTACTTTTATCTGACAAGAAAGTTCAGGAGCTCTGGCACTGCAGTGAGGTAAGAACTTGATCTTACCTTTAAGCCGGAATAAGATCAGCTCTCAAACACTTTGCTCACCTCAAAACATCTTCCTGTAGAACTGTTTTGTCTTCAGTATAGTAATGTAAGCCTACTTACTGTAAGTATTTTTTTCTGCTACGTTTCACAGATGCCTTAAAACGCAGTCCACTGATTCATGCGGGTCTGTGCATGATGTGTAAATCTTAACACAATGAGGGAGCATTTCATATGTTACCAAATACTGAGAATTAAGAAAGAAAATAATTAGGAAAGAAGATATCCTTTCATCAAAGATCCTTATATCAAAGGTTTCATTACTGTTTTTTCCCTTATGAGAGAAGGTTGTGATCTTTTCAGATGTCTCTCTGAAGATATCTCTAAATTAAAAGATAAGGTATATCTCTTAAAGATCACCAAGCATACAGTTTTGCTTGGAGCAAAGGCAAATGCAAGGCCTCTCAGAGATTCAAGTAAGTTTGGCAGAATGACAGTTAAAATTGTTTGGGTTGAGATGATGGACAAAGAAAAACAAATAATAGCTGACTAGAAGAAGTAGAGAAGAAACTCAGGAACAGAAAAGTCACTGCAGAAAAACAAAAATCACTGAATAACCTGAATAGTATCAATGTGCAGCATAAATAAACATTTCATGTTAAGGTTATGGCTAAAACAATCTCGGGATATGGGCAAGGAGATTGCCCCAGATTATTTCTTTTTTTCCTTTTAAGATAAAAGGGTGTCCTAAGTTCATGTAAAGCAGAAAACGCCATTTCATTTTTTTTTCCTTCTGCTGGGAATAATGTACTAAGATCTGAAATTTTTACAAGCTATTCAAGTCAGGAAGTTAGCAATGTACTTCAGGAAGTCCATTTAGCAGCAGAACAACCAATATTCTCATGTCAAGCACAGGCAAGATCCTCTTCACTTCCATTAAAAATGTCCTACTGCATTATATACTGATTCAAAAATATAAATAACATTCCTCTCCTCACAAAGCAGTTAAAATACATTCATCTGTTTTCAGTTGGATCTTTCTGGACTTTGGCCTCCTCCTACCTGTAGCACAAGAAATCTGAAATAGCTCCACTGCAGACAACATATAAAGAGAAACATTTTTGCATTTAGAGTAAGAACTAGGGCCTGGAGCTAAGCAAACAAATAAACCGACCACATCTCCCTTTGCCTCTGCTGCACAAATGGAAGTGTTCATCACAGCTTATTGTAAGCTTATGGTACTAATAAGTACCTGATGCCCTGTCTTGTTTGCAGATACTTAAAAAGCTGACTCTTTTTCTACGTTGGATCAATTGCTTCACTAACACCATTGAAAACTGTGCTGTCTCAATCCTTTTTCATGTGGAATTAGGTGGTGTGAACCGCTTTCCCTAACACCTAACAAAACCAGTTCAAGGCAGGCAGTCAAAGCCCAGCAGTTCCAGAAGCACAGGAAAAGCTGGGAAGGGAGCTCTTGGGACAGGGGGTGGCACTGAGGACACAGGGTGACTCAGAGGAAGCACTGAGGTGCAGGATGTGCAATGGGTAACTGTAGTGTGGAAGGAATGTCATCTCCCACCCCCACATCACGTGAATCACTCATCCGAGAGCTTAATGACATGAAGTACGAAGGGAAGCAATAGCAGATTCTGTTTACTCAGGAAGGGACCTCTGGAAAAGCAGGGCTGCATCCAGCAATGGCACATTATCCCAGCTCAGACATTTTGTGCCCTCCACTGCTCCCATATCTGAGCGGCTCAGATCAATCAATACATCAACTAATTGCAACGGAATATATCAAAGAATATATACCTTGCATACTACTGAGTGTTGCATATTTATGTATACATGCATATTCCATACCAGTTTGTCTGGTATGGAAATAAATACAGGTGATCGCTTGAAGTCAGTAGTATTTAGGGACAAAATAATTTCATCCAAAATGCAGGCCTCTAGCCTGAGGTGAGCATCTGGGCTCCATCAACAGTCTGTGCCCAAAGAAACAGGAAACTATGAAGCAGTTTAATCCAAGAAGAATGAATTCCTCTCTGAAGATGCCTTTCAATAATCATGAAAGCAACCTGGAAGACTAATCCCACCTCTAGTGCACCACTATCTTTAAACTCAAACTTCGACTCTGTGGTTGACTCTAGAGGCATATGGATAAATCTGTATGTGAAATAAGAAGGATCTATAGAAAGAAACAGTGTGCATCAGATTATGTTCCTCACAGTTTTAGTGAAATCTGTGCAAATTTATCTGTTGCTTTCTACTGGATTTTAGCAAGATTGAATTCTGGATTGAATTGTTCCTGCAGTAGGACGGCTGGAATTTACAAAGCAGGAGCCTGTAGAGATGCAACTGTTCCAGAAGGGATACACTGAGTCCCTAAACATCCCTATCTCACTGTCTTATTTTTGTTTTTTTAGCTGCACAATCAAAAAGCATCACAGGCCTGGCACATATATTGGTATAAACAGGCTGGTCACACTTCAAGCAGGTGCATACATATTTAGTAGAAACTGAAGGCTAGGAATAAAAATACAAAGAGAGCTGCTGAGAATAAGATTTCATAATATGGCAAGACCTCTATTTGGGGACTTATCTCACTGAAGGAGGCGATATGGAGACTAACAAAGTGACATGGAGATTAACACATCTAACTAGATGCCTAATAATTCAATGCTTAAATAATCCCCTCCCTTCCTGGTGGCAGTAGCTCCTTATTTTGGCATCCCAGTACTCTGGCCTCAAGTAAATTGCTGCTCACAACATCTTCCTTGCCAGCTACCTAACCCCATTAGGTATTACTGTAGCTTATCACAAAGGCAAGATAACAAAGATGCAACAAATGCCACATCTATACTAAATATCTGAGAGCTACCAATTCAACTATGTGCCCATTTAGCTCTTTTGAAACTTCCAAGATTAGCAAAGGCACTGGTACAGAATTTGAAATACATCAATATAATGTGATATGAAGCCAATACTTGAAGGATAGAAAAACCCTTACCATCCTGGAGACAGACATAAAAACACCTTATTCATAATAAGGAACAAGATGCTTTTCATGAGTTAAGTCCCATTCTGAGGTGTTACACCATAGCTTTATGGAAGTTAGGAGGTTTTCCTATTCAAGGTAAGAGATTTCACTGCAAAGGCCCAGTTTGCAACTCCTACTGGGCAACTCTTAACTGCTTTCAGTACTGGGCAAATACAAACAGGGTATTCCTATTCTACAGATAATTTATTATAGGCATGCATTAAACTTAGACTACCTCTTGGCAAATATTGAGATTAAATCTTACAGCCAAACCACCACCATAGTGCAGCAAAACTCAAATTGCACACTGTTAACCTGACAGAGCATATAAACAGTCAACTGCTTCTATCAAGATCAGTTTATTCCATCTATGGAAATAAAATTAAATATGAGAAATCAAGTAACAGCAGTTAATTGCTCTAGAGCTATCCATCCTTTCAATACAAAAATATAAACATGTCAAGCAGTATTAATACATTTATATGACATACACAGAGCACATACAGATGAACACAATAAATTGCTTTCATTCTCCTCTGATCCTGAGCCAGCTCTGTACCAAGCCAATATTTTGTCTTTAATTAATGTAGCCTTAAAACTGCTCCACCTTGTGCTAGCTGCCTAAAGCATCTTGTAGTTCTCACAAATGATGGGGCTGCAAGCAACCCCCAGTTAACACCAGTTCTACCTCACCTACCAGCAGTGATGGTGCTCCACGGTCAACGGCGCGCTGGACTGGTTGTCCTCCCCAAGGCCCTCAGTGAATGATAACCATCTTATCTGGTGCTAGTGCTGCTCTGGGTCCTGCCAAGTCTGACCTAAACTTTATACAATAATGTAACCTTCAGAGTCTGGCACTGGGGGAATGTATTTAGTCAAAGGGTCACACTTTGATGTAGTGTTTTCAGCTCCATTTAAACAATGCATACATACATAACTAAGGCAGCTGGAAAGCTGTATTTTAACATAAATCCTCAGTGAGGCAAAGGGAGGGGAATTATCCATGCAATTAGCTGTGATCCATTCAAGTATCAATGCCAACTTTTTGAACAAATCAATAATTTATGGGAAGAAATGTTCCCAGCTTGGTTTCCTAGGGCATTTGTTTCCAGGCAAACATTTTATTTACACAAGGAAAAACTCCTACAAGCATGTAAAAATTACGACCTTTGTAGACAAACAGGAACTGTAGGGTTCTTGCTGTGTATTTGTTACACTGTGTACAAGGAAACTGCGCACAATTTGTGGTTGCTTCTTGAAAGAGTCACTCAAATACCTAAACGAGAGTGAAAACTGGAAGGAGTATGATAAAAGCCACTATTAAGTGGCATCTTACAGTATTATGGGAGTGGTGTATTTTCTTGGCCTGGATTTTTGGCAGAAAGTATCTGGAAAGGTTTATTTGGTAAAATCTGGACTCCATATATATTTTCAATTGCAGAGTGTTTCACATGGGGTAAGAACTACATCAGATCACTCACAGCCAAGGAGAAGTACTCTATGTTGACATCCACTTACATTGACAACTGAAGTGTTTCAGATTGCGGGAAAGAATAGCACAATTATCCCAAGACACAATGAAGGTTAACTTACTCATATATGCTGACTTTTATTGATGGTTAGCTTTAACCTTTTTCCTACCCTCAGTTTCCTTTTAAAAACAGTGGCATCCTCTGAACAGCAGCTATTCCACTTGCTGCCAGACTCTCATTCTCCTGACCATCCCCACAGCCCCATGCACTATTGCCTGAAGAGCATTTCTGGTCATTTTGCACTTCAAAGCCACAGATGGTGACAAAACTTTATGAACTCTAAAGGGACTCTTTCAAGAAAAATGTGTGGCATCCACAACCAGCTCAGAGCTACAGCATGTTCTAAACAGGTGCCTTTAGCTAACAGCATGCATTTGCCATTGCAATTTAAACAATCCAGAGTATAATCCATGACATCCCGTTAAAAAAACAATCTGTTTTGTTTCCAATGCATAGCATCCCATTTTGCATCAGACCAAAATCAAGTAAAAAATGATATAATCAACTTTGTTCCACAAGGCTAAAAGAACTAATAAAAGTACCTAAATGAGATATGAATAAACCTGTTGACAAATGTCCCAAGACATACTGTAAGCCAGAATCTCAATAAAGATGATGTTAAAATTTAGCAGAGCACCTGCTTCTCTGCTTGGAAAAGTCAGTATGAATTTAGAGCAGCCAGAGAAAGGAAAAAATGCCCCAAACCAGGTTACAACTGCTTTGTCAGCTCCTGCCTTTTCAATGTGAAGCAAGAAATCAGTCTTGCACCATGAAGGGCCCACTGCAAAATAAACAGATTTATCTCTGATTCTGAAGTATCACATAGAGCGTGTATAATAAGAAACACATTTCACATTTGCATACTGATAATAGGAATCCAACAGTCTTGCCTAGTTACATTTTTAACAGCAAAACAAGTAAAAACACTGTGATAATCAGTACAAGTTATGCCTTTTAAATTTTTCTCTTCAAAATCTTTACTGGCTTATAGTAAATGTGTAGTTTTTATCAACCTACTCAGCTTACAGAGAATGATGTTTTGCCATTAGGCAGAGGCAGATCCCAATCTACTTTGTCTTTTCTATATTGCTTGTTACTGTGAGGCTATTCTGTTTGGTAATATGAAAATCAGCAAGTCCCTGCAGATGTGTATGACACTATTCTGCCAGTCAGTGATCTTTTATAAATTAATTTTAAATTAATCTTTCCCTATCCCAGAAATCGTCCTTAATGGTAGACTGAAACGTAATGTTTAATACATTGGAATGCATAATACACTGACAATTTTATAGAGGACTGAAATTCAGTTCTGTGTTCCCACATATTGTGTACTCCATACATGGGTTTTTACGCTGATTATGCAGGTGACACAATATTAGGAAATGATGAAAATTTCCAACTCCTAAGGGGAAGTGCAGCAGACAGGGAGATGAAAACCAAAACAAACAAAAAGATTAATGTCAACAATGAAACAAACAATTGATCAAATTTGTGGACTGAGTGAAGGAGAGGTGTAAATACTGTGAAATTTTTTCCAAGGAAAAATTCTGGCAAAAAAAAAAATGAGAGGAAAACTAAATGACTGGCTATTTGGTCTATCACCTAAAAATGCCTCCTCAATCTTTGAACTTGGTCACAGCTCTACCTGTTTAACTTGTCATCAAAGAAGACAGCACATGGTGCTTGGCAGGCCCAAATATCATAGCATATTCAAATACAGAAAAATTATAATTATCTTTTTATAGGTTATGAGGAATTACCTGCTGCACAAATAATAAAAAGTGAACATGTTACATTTATTCTCTTGAAGTATGATGGAAATCCAAAGAACTGCAGCAAAGGTGGAACTGAACATCCTGCTCTAGAAATACCAAGAATATATTATATTCTTAAGACATCTTATACTCATGCAACTCTATTATCAGCAAAATGCCCATCAATTCAGGGGACAAAAAAACCCAACCAAACAAAAATCAAACCGTTACAAAATGCATTAACTGAAAGTGAAAAAAATTAGAAATAGCATATGTGCACGGGTGAGAAAAGCACCAGCTAGACAGAAGTGAACCACAGAAAAATAAAACCACGGATCTTAATTCTTCTTTTATTGCCTTTTCTCCCACCCACACCACCAGCTTCATAATTCAGTAAGAAAACAAATCAGAAGGAGGGGAGGAAACTAGACCATTATGCCAGTAATGTGTTTTTGATGAAAAAATTAGTTCTGTTTTATCCAACAGCAATGTTCAAACACCTCTCAAAACAGGCCAGATGTTGGTTGAAGCAAACTAAAAACACACTGCATTTGCTTTTAGGCCCTTGTGCTTCTCATCATATGGGCTGTTTTCCCCAAAAGCCTGCACACTGCATCAGTCAGCTCCCAACTGTTAGAGGTTCCTCACACAGCTGAACAATATGGTTCCTTAAACAGCTGCTGCCACTACCAAAGCTCCTGAGCCCTTCTCATCACTAACAACACTTTGCCTTGGCAACACAGAAGCTTGAATTTAAAGGGAGGACCTATGTCTTCTGCTTGGAAACCTGTGGAACCATCTGAATGTACCCAGCTCATCCATGCTTTAGAATCACAAAATCACAAAATAGTTTGGGTTGGAAAGGACCTTTAAAGGTCATCTAGTCCAACTCCCCTGCAATGAGCAGGATAAGAACAGCTTTGCAAAGAACAGTCTGAACTTTTTTATCATTGAGTCATATCATTCATTTTAATTGCATATGCTTTAATGTGAGGAGCTCGCAAGCTTATCTCAGACAATGCCCGTCTGATGCGCTGAGGCAAAGCTGACAGAATAAGGAGTGGCACTGGGCAGGGAGCCTGCTTGGCAAACAGTGTCTAGGGTAAGTTCAGAGCATTCAGGTAATTATAGCATCCCATTTCCAACATAAAATCTCAATAACATATGCTAGAATCACTGTAAAAATAAAGAAAGTGGCAGAAAACCCAATTTGTGGTAATTACGTTATTTTTACTCTGCCAGTTTATACAGACTTACATAAGCTTTCCTTCTCAACATACTGTAGGGGCAACCAGGATTTCTAAAATGCTGACAAGAATAAAAGCTCAGCATTCTGTCTTCTGCTAGAAGAACAAGGGACAGTCCAAAGCATCTTAGCATACCAGTAAGAACAAAAATAGTCCATGAAACTTAATGTTCTTCTAACATCTGGAATTTACACAATAAATTACCTCTGTCTCCCAGTAGCCTGCCCAATCTCTGCAATAGCACCAGCAAGTCCTTTCCTTCTGGCACTTGTTACGTTCTCCAAATGACTCCTAGAGCCAGTGCAGCACAACTAATGAGGAGAAACAACTAGAGGATTTCAACTTCCCTACTGCCTTTGAATGCACTTCAGAAACAAGAGCAGCTGCAATGTTTTAAACTACAGCACTCCCCCATCCCAGAGATCCCAAAATATTCTAGAAGCAGCTACGCAAAGTACCATGTATATTACTAATTAAAGCACTAAAGCATCAAGGAGCCCTACTATACTCCAAGATCCTCCATGCAGCTATATAAATAGGGAATAAAAGGTATTTCTTGCTTTAGGGAGTATAAAATCTAGATACAAGAGGGGACTTTGAAGATGGATAGAAAAAGACATATTTAGGAGAACATCAGACACGTCTACTCTGTAAGTGCAGGTACACTTTAATAAACTGCAGTTCCCTGGAAATTTGTTGAGGGGTACATGTCCTGTCCCTCAGAGAACAAATCCTAGTCTCCAGCTGTGGTGTTTTCATGCCTGTCTGGTGTTTAATTACTAATCCACATGGCAAAGTGCAACATGATGTGGGAGTACTGAGTCAGGTCACAGGAACAGGGTCTTTACCTTGCCAAGGGCAGCACCATTTGGGCATGCGCAGGGCGGTAATATAGGTCACTATAGTAGACAACATTCACCACACATCACCGGCACAGCGAACATCATGGTTGTTTTAGGTATCATATTCAACATGTCTTAATACTCAAGTCATACAGGCTTAATGAAGACCCTGTAGGTTATTTGGCCTGCTTAGAAAGCAGTTTTCAGGGCTAGTACAATAAATATAAGAAAACTCCAAATGGTTCACATCTTATTTCCTATGCAGTCCAAAAAGTCCTTCCCTTGTTCCATGTTGAGATTGGAAGGCAGTTGCTCATACCTATTTTGTTGAATCTTAAATGCACAATATATTTCTAGCTAAGAGTCTTCTACTTGCCTTTTTTTGTCACAGGAATAATTATCATGTCTCTTTTAGCACACTAATCTTGTCAACTGACCTGCCCATTCTCATTCATTGTGTCTCACTTCTTTTGGATTAATTTTCAACTATATTTAAATAATATTTCACCCTCTTGAGAAAGACTGTCCAGAGTTTTTCCAGCCATGCTCATCATCTTTTGACATTTCACTCAAACTCTCACATGGCTTGGCACGGAACGTGGTTTAATTATTATTTTAAATTATTGGCAATTGAAGCCAGAAAGAAAATTGATTAGCATCAGTGTGTCATCTCATTAAAAATATATCTTGTTTCGCAATCCATCACCAAAAATTAGCACGCTGGAATCCTGCTGTACACTCTGCTGAGCCAATGCCACAAAGGCATGGGGGGAAAAGAATCACACTCCTTCTTTACCAGTAAGGCTCCTGAAAAAGAAATTTCAGAAAGTGCTGCACTCTGAGAAAATCCTCCTTTTCCATAACACTGGCTGTCTATCCTCGATCTAAACCCCAGCTGGTACACCATCTGAGAAATCACCACTAATGCTGTTTATCAACAACATAAAAAAAGCCACAAACACTTTCTTTCTGAAATTAATTATTAGGATGATTTACTTTTTTTTTTTTTTAAATGACAGAGAAATCTCAAATTGCCTAGAGAACTGCTGCCTGAAATGAACTGCTTCAGAAAAAGCTAAATTCTTCAAACCAGTTTGTCTTTTAAAGCATGTCCCTTCCCTCCTTCCAATGCAGCTGTTCATCCTTGTTGCTCTTCCATACTTCTGAATTAAGCAGAGACACACTGTGACTGTTACTTTGACTTTTTGCCAATAGCCAGAGAACTGTGAGATAGCAGGAAGCTGGGACCTCTTTTCCTCCAGCAGGTAGAGGAGCTCTACTGAGACCAGAAGTCGGGAGAGGCCTCTGGGCAGCCAAGTGAGTGGAATGTATGAAAGGAGCAAAGGAGTAACAAAAATGCAAAACAATGAGCAAAATGAATCTCACTCACTCTTCAGCAAGTGTTAGGCAGCAGACAGTAGAAAAGGGCGTTCAGGGAACAAAGAAAGAATGGGGAAAAAAACTGATTCAAATAGCCATAAGGGAGCTTTTATTTTTCTGCAGCTCCTCCTCTGTGCTTACTAGATATAATCCCAGTGGTGTTTTATGCAGAGAGAGCTCTGTGAGCTACCCTGTTTTTACAGTCTTCTGAGTCACTAGTCTCTACATGCAAATCCAAATGAATCCCAATAGGGGCCTCAAGATCCTCTTGCAAATACACAGTTTACAAAAGAAAATGTTTGTAATACTCACACAGTGAATGAGGTTAACTGAAAGGCAAATTATTCATGACTCAGTCACAAAATTAAATGCAAGAATCAAAACACACTGCTGCATAAAATCAGTACATATCTTTCTGGAGAGGAAAATAAAACCTCTCTATAATACAGCAAGGTAGTAAAGAAAGTGTGCATGTGTTCTGCTCTCAATATCTGGCATTAGAGGTTGGTCTCTATAGCCGGATATGCTGACCATTCGTAAGTGAAGGCAATTACTATACAATGGGGAAAAGTTTTATGATGTTTTGAGCTCTACGGATGTGTGACCAAACTTAATGAAGCACTGGATTATTTAGTGTGTTAATAGAGAAACAGCTGGGTGAGCCAGGTTCATATTTAATGAGAAAACAGGATCAAGACTCTGTGCCTGAAGCCACTGAAAAATTATCTGTACAATGAATTTTGTTTAAATGGCGCTCTGATTTCCAGACTTTTCCCTTACAAATTTTAAAAGCAACACAACTAAGAAGCCTACAAAGCTTAGCAAAGACTTCAGTCAGATGTTTAGAAAAGTATACTGGTCCTTTTTGTTTGATTACAGAAGGTTCTTATCCCCTTAGTGGAGAAATTCCACTGCCTTTTTTAAGGAAGGGTACCATGGTAAATGGGTGAGGAGGAAAAAGCCCCAGAAGCAGGGATAAGGGCACTTCCCAGAGCAGTGGTCCCAGTTCAGCGAACTGGAGGCTTCGAAGTCCTGTGGTACCAAGAGGATTTGGACCTTGGGTGATAGTGGCCAGGAACTAAGGGGAGCCATAGGTAATGCCACCCCAACCTTTCGCATCTCAGCCAGCCTTTTTGTTTTCTATAGTTCAGTCTCTAGTTCAGTTATAAGGATTCTTAGCAATATCTTATCTCACTCAAATATCATGGCCTCAGAGCACATTTATTTTACCAAACTACAGTTCCCAAATCTTATTTTTGGTTGCTTCCCATTCAACCCCTGGCATAGCCCTACTGTAAAGGGCTAAGATCAACGTAATATCCTAATTCTCACCAGTAGCACTTCCTCTGTCTTCTCATCCAAGTTTCTAAGCCCTGCCTGTTCGTTTTCTCACTTAGCCATTTCTTTAGTCCCAGCTTTCTCCGAATTTCAGCTTCCTGCAGGCCTCCCTCTGCAGGACAGCTCTAAATTACAATCCCTTAATTATTTCATTGATCCTGTTTCCCCCATATGCCACCTAGGCCTGAGGAAGAAAAATCCTGTTGCTCAGGGCAGGGCTTTCATTTTCTCAGTGCTCATGTCCAGTGTAACAACAACTTCTGATTGCTAGGAAAAGGAAGCCCAAGGACCGGAGCGTGTTCAGTACAAGTATAATTACTGTTGGTTTATTTTCTAAACTCGGAGTTTAGAAAGCTTGTGTGAACTGAGACTCTCCAATGCTCACATCCTGTTCAAATTTCAGAAGATTTTTCACAGGGAAGGAGCGAAAAGCACTTTCCTGACCCTCCAGCATTCTCTTGCCAAATTCGAAGATTCTGATCCAAAATTGAGATGTTGTAACTTAATGAACTTAATGTAACTTAATGAAATAGTATTATGACTATTTCAATTTCATTCAGCACAGTAGCCCCTGTTCCCATTTCATCTTCATTCTTGGAAATTAATAAACCATAATTTCATGCTTATTCCTCTAAAACTTCTGCTTAAAGCCAACACTTGCCTTAAAAGTATTAGCCCATATATTTGAAGTTGATAAACCTATAAATGGCTAAAAACAAGGCCTTGAGATGACAGAGATGATTCAGCATCCTTACATCTTCCAATGTATCTGGGAGATTGGCACTGAAAATCATTCAGTCATATATGCTAGGTCCCTAAATCACTTTGAAATTTGCTCACAAGCCTTACCTGAGCTTTATTTCTCTTTGGAGATTTTATGGCATGTATGGGGCATGTGACTATCTCCTCAGTGGAAACAAAGAGACTGATTATAGCATTCATGTCTCCTTTCTGCATTCTACTTTAAAGGGTGATTATCTCTAAACTGTAAAGTTAATGAAAGACACCAAACTCCAAAAGACCCCTCATGTCACCCTAGGACAGTTGTATATAGACCCTCAGGGAGCCTGCGTGGCCAGATGTCCCACCTTCAGGATCTGACTATTAACTACAGCATATGCATCATCTGTCTGCAGTTATAAAACCGCTGCCTGAAAAAGAAATAGAATTGGGCCTAAAATCCACAACATACTAACGGTCCAGTGTGTTAATTAGCTGGCTGGAAGAAGGAACAATAACAAATAAGCCCTTGAGTCAGAAGCCAGATGTAGCAGAAGCTGCTCAGCAGGCCCAAGAGAGGCCCCAGCCCCATCCGTCAAGCGGGGAGTAACTGCACCCCCCACCGCTCTTTGCTATGGGATCTCTGGCATGGACACTGTGGCACTCAGAAATGCAGTGATATGGTCCCAATAGTTCAGCAAGGATATTTTATTCATTAAGTTTTAAGCATATAGCATGTAGGGTGGGTTGGTTTTTTCCATCCAAAACACAAGTTATAATTTTCTCTAAGTTTCACCAGACCACAACCCATATTCTAAAAATAGGGCTTCTTCAAGTTTCTCAAACAACTGTAGAATAGGCCTATAAATGACATGATTGTCAAAGTAGCCTTCTCAGTTAGGCTCCTTTCCCAAAAGTATTTCTTGTATATTTATTAATAAAGAAAACATTCTCCCAAAAGGTGTTCTCCAGTCCTGTACTGAGATATGAAAGACACCACAAGTTCTGATTTTTCTGTGAATGTAGATTACCTACAGCATCAAAAACTACCTGGAGTCAAAAAACACGTTATGAGCAAGTAAACTGTTGTAATGGGCTGTGTGGGAACTTCAGATGAGCAAACTGGCCTAAGGGGAAAAATATCAGCCTTAAGGAAAATTAATGAAGATTGGAAATGGAAGCAGAGCTGGGCAAGCGTACAATGTGAACTTCTTTTGAAAGCATGAGAGGGGAAAAAAAAAAACAAACAGTTAACAAAAGCCAAAGAAATACATTAGAGGAATTTGCTTATTACTGGAGAAGTCACTGAAGCCATTTGTCAGCTGACATGAAGCCCGTTAGGATCCTAATGCACCGTAAGCTATGCTGTGTCATTAACTGACTTACAAGCAATTGGGAAATTCTAACAACAGTGGGTAAGGAATTTTTTCAGCGAAAAATATGCTGTCACTTCATTGGTATAATTTGTTTCACAGTGCTCACAGTAACCTCAGAGTTTAAACAATGCTCAGCAAAAGCAGGCATGAGGCTGCAGGCACAGGAAGGTTTGGGGTTTGTTTTTATTCAAATAGAGGCAGCAGCACTCCGGCTCAGAGTAGTCAGATCTGTTTTCCTGTTACGCTTTTCCTTCGTAATAGCTGCTTTTCATTTTTTTTAAAAAGCAGCAATAAAAACGGAAATTCCATAAAAGCTGTCTTCTTTTATATGAAAGTGAGGGGGGGGGGGTGGAAACACAAAACCATATGGAAGTCAATTAAATGCTTTATTTGTTCGGCAAAAAAAAAAGGACTCTATTTCCTGAATTAAATTTTTTTTCATTGTCCTTCTGTGGGTAACTGGTTTAAGGAGGTCATATACAAGGTCACTCCTCATTCATGACTTTTCAAAATAAGAGACTATATTCTGCAGGTACATGGTTTTACATCTGAGGTTAGCTTCTAAAGATCTCTGCTTCCTATTTACAGTGATGTAACTGGAAGCACACACTGTCCTGCTACAATTTTAGCAATGGAGCTCCTGTATAATTCTCAAGAGTTGCATAATAATAGCTGTATAGTTTCTGTAACTAAAAATGAATCTTATGGGAAAAGGTAAAAACTTTTTTTTTTTAATATCAACAAATCAAATATGCGTACATATGCGGACAGTTTGGGATAGCATTAGATATACAGCCTGGGTGAAGAAAATCTGCGAAGAAAACATTACTTTCAGCTTGATTCATTATGGCAAATTGCAGGTGATACTGTTATGAAAATTGCACAAATCTCAATGCACTAATTCTTTCTTACAATTTTTATTCACTTGCTGCTAGACATGCAGTGTTGTATTAAATATTCAGTATTTTTAATTTTCAGGTGATTTAAGAGAGAAATGAATCACCAAAAGCACTCTTCTTTATTGCTTTAACATTGTCCTTTCCTAACCTTTACACTTTCAGCTGCTATTAGTCCTTTGGGGCTCAAACAATAAAATTTTACATTCAGTGGCCTAGCACATTGTTAATTGTTTCTAAAATAATATGAAAAGCAATTAATACCTACTCATGCTTAGATGTTCATTAGAAACTTCTAGCACAAATTAATGTATACCTCAGAAAGGGCAATACATACTGTAATTATATCTTGCCATTTATAATAAGAATCTAGGATAAAAGAAAGAATGGCAAATGTTTAACTCAAGGAAACCACAAAAAGGGAAGAAGAGAAGTTAGCCTGGAAGTGTTGACATGCAGTTTTAAATTACCTGTACAGGATTAAATTGGTATTTTGATTGCAACAGCTGGAGATAGTATGTAAGAACAAGAAAGGGCCATAACAACATTTGGAGGAAGTGATAATATAAGAAATGCTGTTTTGGATTAGAAAGACTCACAGTCAGCTTTTTATATAGCATCTGAAGAGCTCAAAGGTCATTGCTTTTTATTCTGCATAACAAGTGAAAGAAACCTGTGCTTGATTATTCTCTTTGAACAAATACTCTAGAATGTTTTTAAAATACAGAAACAACTGCTTATTACTATTTTCCAAAACTGTATTCCTTAGCCATTAAATTATCACGGTATCCAAGTGAGCTCAGAGATAAGACTTGTGCATTGCTCCAGTTTTTATATACAATGTTGAAAGAAATGTGAAAGGACAAAATCATCAGCGTATTCTGTTAAACACAATATCCCAAGCCAAACAAATTAATTACAAACATTCAAAACAGATTGAAAAATGGAGATAAAAATGCTAAGGAAAAAATTCATCTTGAGACATTGAATTCACTATTGTTGTTTACAAATTATATAAACTGATAACTTCTTCCTTCACATTGTCTATCTTTGGATGCAATCACATAAACACATATAATAGGCTCTTTAAGAAAAGTTTCAAGAGTAGAATACAAAGCTGGGAACCTCAAAGAACATGATTTAGTTTATAAAATGGAAGAATCTGAAAATTGAAATGTTTTAAACTCTTCTGAATGGTGGGGCAAGCAGGGAATTTTAAAATAAACAAAAATCCAAAATGAACCATTTGCCAACTTAAAGACCTTTTGTTAAGGCATATATCTAGGTGCACTGGTCACAAATACGAACTCAAGTGCCAGCAATAGGACAAACACTTATATTAACTATGAGCCACACCATTGTTTCAAAAACGGTCCACTGCATGGGAAGATCAGCTGAGCAAGCAGGAGGAGATACTGCTGGAAAAGGGAGCATATTTAGAAGAATTTAGAAGAATAATGTGTTGACATTAAGCTTCCAGCAATATCTATAGCTTCAGCCATGAGTTCCTTTTGCATTGTCTCCAAGCAGTTAGCTGAATCCACCCGAGTAGAAAATGCCCTTCTCACAGATACTCTCACCTTAGTTGCTTCTCAGCTGGATCCTAGAAACACTATTTTACTATGCGTGAATATTTCAGCAGCCATCAAACTCTAGCTGGGAAAGAATACTACAAGACAGTCAGTACTATAAGCTACCTATATGAACTCATGCTGGGTAGCCCCTACATCCTGACTTTTTGTAGCCACTATTCAAGACCTTATTTTCAAGATATTCCTGATCTTGGTTTTGTGAAAAAAAAAAAACAAAAAAAAAACCACAAAACAACCCCAAAACAAAACCTCTATAAGAAGCCTTTGACTAGCAGTTAGGACACAACTAAAATCTCTTTAAGAAAAGAAAATCATCATCTGTATAGAAACCTGTCTTCTTGGTAGCCAAGGCACCCATCTGCCACTGCAGTGTGCATACTGGGAGTCCCAGCTCTAAAGAACTTGTTTTGAAAGGAGTCAAGTGCTGCAGTGAGATCAATAAATTTATGAAGGGTTAAAATATCTCATTAAAGCTTACAGTATATCATCTGATTTCACAATAAGTGTAATTTAGTCCCAGTACAGTGTTCTTTTAACTTTTTTCAATCAAGCTGAAAGTTTAGTTTGTTACTAAAATACTGATATCTTCAAGTTTGTTTCTTTGTTTTCTCTTAGAAACATAATTAGCTTCAATAATACTAAAGTAAATTAACCAGAAAATTAAAATAAGAATTATTAAGGACATGGGTAGCTAAATAATGCATCATATACCTGTCTGCCTGAGAATTTTCCATGTTTCTTTAGATTATATAGCAAATAATGAACATTACTTGTAAGAACTTAAATGGTAGCTTTTAAACCACATGGATGTATGAGGAAATGTCAAGACTTAAGCTACATGATATAGCACAAAATGATGTCTTGTTCTAGTCACCTCCTGTCATGTGTTCCTACAACTATGCTTGCCACCACTAGCCTTCCCCGAAATTGGAGAGCTGTCACCCACCTTGCAGGACAAACATAATTCAATACAGCAGAAAACAGCCCAACAACTATAGTGAAATAATTATTGAAAAGGTGGACAAGCTAAATCAATTCATCAAAGAGTCTGACAAGCACCAGAACTGGCCCCAGGCTGTAGAAAGCACATGACCTGGAGCAGGAATGGAGGGAATAGGTGCGGAATGAGCAGGAAAATTGTCCTGTCCATGCAGAACTATTATTTCTGCTTGGCTTTATCATCAAACACTACTTTGGGATAATACTATGTATTTGCTGTTCTGCTTCCTAGCTACAGACTGTCTCTGAACCAAGGTTAAACATCAAGACAACTTTACTGGTAAGCAAAAGCTTACATCCTCAAAGAATTTTCAGAAAACCATCAGTGAAGAATGTATTGGCAAGGAAAATGAGAACACAGTAAACAGCATAAAACATTGTAAATAGCAAAGACTTCTGTGAATAAGATTTAAATTGTTTGGCTTATAAATATATGCTCTCTCTTCTTCACTAACATATATTTAAATACAAGCTTTCAGAATACAGAATGACTTTTACTTATTCACAAGCTTTAAGCCCATACCTTCTTCCCAGTTAAACTGGGTGAAGATATACAACACTCATTTTGCTCAGATGTCTTTTTTTTTTTTTTTCAAAATGAGAGAGAAATCTAATTAAACCCAGCTAACAGTAGCAGTTAGTACAACTTCTGTAGACAGATTAACATCTGGAAGTGACAAAAATGTTACCTTTCCCGTTCTGATCCTTGCAGTGTAGTATGTAGTCAACACAGTTGAGTAAATGTTTTGAAACAGAGCACAATGGATGCACGCAAGCAAGAGGGAACAGCATCTATGCATATCCAAAATGCGCGCACCAATTAAATGGGAAAGCCTCAGGGCCATCTCTAACTCCTTTGTTTATATCTTTTCCACCCAATTGTTCTCTCTCTGGCTCCTCTGTTAGAAAGGACGGGATGTAACCCAACAGATGACTAACTGTGTACAATCAAACCCATCTTGTTGCTTAGCCCCAGCAAATGTCATATGTTTTTTTCAGAATCTTAAGGACCCTTGTCTTTAGCTATCTTGCTACAGTGACCCAGAGTTTATTCCTAAAATAAATCTTTCTCCTCTCTTTCCTTAAGCCAAACACCAATTTGCAGTGAAATACTGAGTAAAGACCACCTTCGATATATAACAGTCTGCAACAACCTAAATGTCTCCTAAACATAACAGTAGACTTTTGTTCAATGTTTAGTTAAAAGTCACTCTTTTAAAGCATGATAAAGTCAGTGAGAATTTTGAGGGGGATTTTAATGAGCTTTGGGTGAGACACAACTGTTTTAGGTTACTGAATTCTATTGCTCTACTGGCTTCATCTGATACCCAGAAAGAAATACTACAAGCTACTTAATAATCATATACCATGTAAACAGTGATGCACCCTAAACCACAACACTCAGCTGGTTTCCATCTCAAAACTCAGAAGCTTATAATAATGCAAAAGCCAGGCATATGGCACTGACCCAGACTTAGAGTGTCAGATCTAACTTCAGTTAAACAGCCCAGCATGTATTTTATAACAAGATTATAAAATTTGATATGAGAAGTGGTAATGGCAATCTTTAACATCTAAGATGTATTTTGCAGGGTTTCAAAATTAATAATATTTTCCATTAGATGGTTTTACAGATGGACCTACCATAAAACCAGCATTCTTGTACCATTATGTCCATTGCTATTATTTTTTGGTAAATCATACCATTGCCATGTGAAATGAGCTATTATTTTTACACTGTTACATATGATACCATATTCTGGCTATATGATTATTATAGCACTGATTTTACCCTCAGTTTATAATTTGATGAGCCTTCAGGGTCACAGATCTACCAACCTTTACTTCATCTTAATACATACACTCATAAAAAGGACATTTAGGCTTCTCTGAGACTTCCTGATAGTTTGCGATAGAAATAACCACTGAAAGCACCCACCTGCATTGGATATCTAAAACCATTTCAAAATTTGGTTGAATCTTTAAACACACAAAAAAAGTAATGCCTTTGTGCCTACTAATTCTTAAAATGCTTTTTACTGTCAAGATTTACTTGCTTGAGGATTCCTGTGGTTGGTCTCTGCTCTGTTTGAAAACTCAAATGGACAAAATGGTGCTAGCAAAGCAAGGTTTAAAGATAAGCTTGTCCATTACAGGCTGTCCCAGTTCCTCCTGCAGAGGACAAACGTTCAGCAATAAAGAGGAAAGTAATTCCAGCAGTGTTTCAAACAGGGCCTGCAAAGTGCATATGGTCCAGGTCTTCACAAAAGAAATTAACTGTCTGAGAACTTTCTCTTTTCCCATGTTCAGAGCATTAAAAAGGTGACATGTATAACAGTTTCACTATTTTTTTAAGTACTTTGTCACAGGACCCCAAAGCACTGCCAACAATCAGCCAGCGCTGCACAAATCATCAGGGCTTTACACAAGGACCTTGGGGGGCTGTACTCATATCTCAATATTAGCACTATATATCTATTGCATTTCAGTGTGTACGTGCCTCTTTAGTTACTACATATGTGAAAGGCCAAAGCATGTTCACACACAGGTAATTAAAATACCCCAAACAGTCCAAATAACAGAAGATAAAGTATATGCTATGAAACAGTCACCCGGGGGCAAAAAGAAGGGCTTGAAGACCTAATGTATATCTTAGAATTGTAACTTCATAATGAATCTCATGACTGAGTAGAAAGAAATAAGGTTTCACAGATTTATAGATTAAATCAAATAATGCCAGACATAGTAACTTCATAGTTTTTAACAGAATTTATGTATAATGACCAGTATTTTCCAAACTGGCTTGAGAATCCCTTTCTCAAAGCAGAGATTGTTAAAGGAGATTTCAGAAAGTCACTTTATCATATTCCTAACTTCTTTTAAAAATCTTCCACATTTACTTTATACTTGAGTGTATCTGCTGTCTCAGCATTTAGAATTGAGTATCTTATTCTGACAGCTAGTGCAGGTGTACTCAGTTGTCACTCCTTGCCTGTGGAATATTGCAGCTCTGAGACAGGCAATAAGTAACTACCTTTGCTTAAGATAGTCAACGCCCTCAGAGGGGAGAAGCCTGTAACTCTTAACCTACCACAGAAAAATAGCCTCTCTTCTATCATACATCTAGTTTCTTGCCATCCTGAAAATGTTACAAATTACTTCAGGTTCCAGTGTCTTAGCTGGAATTTAACATGCTAGAAAGAACAATGGTATCTGTATGGTATCCTATACCTTTATGGCTTTTTGAAGCAGGTCCAAAATTTGGAAGTCAGTATATGAAACTGTACATTAATGATTCAGTCAAGCACCTTAATTTCTTCACATTGAAATCTTTCACAAGACTGTAAGCTTTTCCATAAAAGAGCCGTTATTCCAGCCGTATAATTTCAGCTTTTCATGTCTCTGGGTACAAAGAGGTCTCTATTAAGATGCTGCAGTTTTCACCTCTCTGCACAGATTGAGGGTTTGAAAAAGTAACACACACCTAAAGACAGGTAAAGTACCTGTGGGAGTTTTATCACCATCATTACAAATAACCATTTATAAGTGATTGGGTTGGCAAGGGCTGGCAACACTACTATAGCGATGCAAATCACTAGCATCAATGTTGCTGCATGAAAACAGGAGAAGGACACTGGAACTTAGCATTTGTACAAATTTTTACACTTAAAAATCCTATTTTTAAATGTCTCTAACTGCCATCAAAGGCCTCTGAAATCTGAAAATGAAGAATTTCTCTTTTTACCCAAAGCATGCATATGATATGGAGGATAGCAAGTTTCTTAATGATGCCTAGGTTAGCTGTCACTGGCAAAGCCATCTCTTGAGTCACAGGACAGATTAGTCTCCAAGTTTGCCTCAGTTATTGGCCTCCTTGCTGGGATCTCCAGCACAGTATTAATTGCTTGTTACAGTGTGAACTTCTGAACTATCAATATCGGTTCACATGCAAGACCACACACTTATCCTACATAAGCCATCACGTAACTAGTTATGACTGTTCTGGACTTAACCTGAATCACAGCCTTCTGGAAGTAAAAGGCTGTATGCAGCTCTGGTTAGTTTAACTTTCCATTAATTACTGTTTCCCATTAATTTTATTTAAATTCATATTTTTAATTTCTGATTTTCCTTATTTACACTTTTTTTGTGTTAATTTTTTCGTGAGATGTGTTTTTGGAGGGATATTTTCTTAACATATTATCTGAGAATGTCTTTAAATACAGTTAGAAAGATAATTAAAGCACCAGACAAATAAGGAAGAATTAAACTGAGCTAAGTCAAGAATGTCCAAAACACAATACAATTGTCACTGATAATTGTTGTATGATTTTAAACCTTATCTGAATACTAACATGAAGTTTAAGACAGTTTTTAAAGAGCATTTTGACTAGGAACTAAGGGGTTGTACAAATCCAAATATATGCCTTTTAGCACTGTTGACATACTTTGATCTGCAGACAGAAATGAATGAATGTAGGTACAGTAGATGTACAAATGAAGGCTATCTTCAGAAATATGATTATAAGGGCTCACTAGCAAAGATCATAGAATCACAGAATGGCTGTTCCGATCACAAAATTTTAACTTATTAGGGCAGGGGGTGGCCTCTAGCGGAAACTGATGCAAATTTTTCAGGGGCCACCATAACAGTTATAAAGGAGAAATGTGCTGCACCTCTTTTTCCACATCATGTCCCACTATAGACATCTGCCGTACCTCTCTTTCCAAACCATATCCAACCACAAATATTTTACATCCATCAATGACCTAGTTTTCTGCATTAAGATGAAGCATCATGTCTCATATTCTCCTAAGCAATTACTAAGAGTAGGCAACATCTACTGATCTGTACAGGGAAGTTTACTGATGTGCCATTCATGCAGTACATCAAGGAAATCTGATATCTACAAACAAAATCTGCACAGGAAATGAAAAAAAAAATAATAAGCTACTTGGCAGAATTTTCCACTGTTAGTTTTGTTGAACAGTACCTATGATCCTATTTACAGGTGTGAACACATCAGTCAATACAGTCTCCCAGGATTCTTATAAAAGTACAATTTGAGGTGAACAGGCTGAGATACAGAGCCCCAAAGCAACATGGGAACAGAGCAGTTCCAATAAATGACAAAGGTATATGAAATCAGGTATTAAGTTGCCTAACCTTAAACCTTTTGCTACAAAGTAGAATCCGTGTCTTTCTGAGACCTCTCGACTACTTATATAACGCTTGTGAAAATATAGACATTGCCAAAAAGCAGGCTAAGTGATTCACATATCAGACCTCCAACTGCCTAGGGCTTGCCTGAAAAAATAGTTCAGAGAGGAGCATGTCCAAAGGCTAAGACTCAGGTAAATGGCTCAGAGAAGCCTCCATTTTCTTGAATTTGTGATCGAGGATTCATGAACTAAGCAAGGCTTACACTTCTCTCTCACAGCTGAGGTGGCAAAGGAAAGATGATGCCTACCTCTGCACTCAGTATATTGAAAGGACTTGCATGCTCCTTTTCCCAGCATTTCTTTGACCTCGTATATTGAAACATACACTAAGTAAAAATAGGCAAGACTGGAAGTTAGGGCTCATCTTCCTCAAATGAGGGATGGACTCAGTGAGATGTGCTAACCTGTGTTCTTTTCCAAATCTTCTATTACTAGCAGTGATTCAAACCCAACAGAAGAAGAGTAACCTCACTCTACATTTGCCCACAGTCTGATAATTCCAGATTTCCTGCATGAAATACAAAAGGCAAGTCTGACTCCCTAGGTAGGAGTCAGAACTTCAGGCTCAGGTGTCTGTAATTATCAGCCTCATATAAAAGGATGCATGCCAATTTTCGCAGATTTTTATTTAAAACAAGAACTCTCAAAGGTGGTAAATGTATTTGCATTAAAAATGCAAAATACATTAAGAGCACACAGGCTCTTCTGCCTAGGTTTTAATCTCTGATCAGTCTCAGATAGAAGACTAGGACAGTTTGGGCATGCTCCAGAGCCAAAAGTCATGTTCCTAGTGGACTCTAAAGTTACACTGAGAGACATCTCTTAAATTTAAGGTACTGAAGGCTGAGGTGTCAGGAGATACTGGGCTGAAAGACTTCAGTCACCCTGCTGTAGACAATTAGATTCTTTATTTGATCTAGCCTGGCATGCCTTTCTGTTTTCTGTGGAAGAAATTCCTTGCCTGACAAAATCCACTCACCATGATATTTTACTAAGAAAAAACTGAAGTCTGTTTTCTTGCGTTCACTAAGAATGTGACTTTACTGCTCGTTTATGTGCACACTTCCAACTACCTCTCTCAGTTGATTTTTCAAGCCATGTAAACCTGGGAAGACACTTAGAAGTCTTGGTTCTGTGTTCAGTTTCAGCAAGGAATTAATGTTTTACTTCATTAAGGGAGAGATTGAAAAAATATTTCAATGTTGAACTTTGCTAACCCACGTTTTTTAATTTATGACATATTAAAAAAAATTCTTAGGAACTTTTTCATTCATCTTGTTCAGAGCAGAACCCACCTGTAATCCACAATGCACTAAGAATGACAGAGAATTAATCAACAGGATTTCTTTAATTCCACTTAGCCTTTTACATAAAACAAAATCTTCACTCAAATGGAATAAAGAAAATAAAACTTACCCTCCTAATAATTCTAATTTCTTTTGTAGAATGCTGTGAACATTTCTCATCACTTGTAGAGAAGAATCTGTAAAGCAGACTTTGGAAAGTTCATCTTTATCTAAGTTACTGACTAAAAAGTCTCTTTCCTTTTTAGTTGAATACAGGAACCTTGTTCAGTTTTCCCCAGTGTCTGGTAAAGTGACTGAAAAGCACATCCAACATTTAACTTCCGTAATTCACTTTAATCAGGTTCACTAACCAACACAAGAGATGCTAGACAGACTGTTTCAGAAAAACTAGTGTAAAAAAATGAGAGAGAGAAATAAACTATCCTTGCACTTGAAATCTCTTTTCCTCAAAGAAGTTTAAAATCTGGTTTGAAAATAAGAATCCTCATATTTGGTAACAGCAAAAGATCACTTAGACCACTAACCAGTCCCTAACAGAAGCTAAAAAGAGGATGCTCAATTAAGTATGTGAATGGGGGGTGGGGAGCAGGGTAGCGTGGAGGTAGATGAGAGTGGGTGAGGTGGGGTGGGTGGAGGAAGCAAGTATAGATAATTCCCCTTCCTTATATCAGCAGTTGCCAAACATTCTCAGCTGAAGAACTTTAACCAGGTATATACTTTAGGTAGCTATTAAACTGCAGTGAATTTACTTTTTATGAGCTTGTTTGGTCTCCTTTTTACCTCATGTAAACTTTCAGCACCCACAGCATCCTGTGGCAAGTGGTTCAACTGTTTAAATACCAATTGCATGAAGAATTACCTTGTTTGTTTGTTCTGAGCTTGACTTCTATAGCTTAACTTGGGGCCTAGTTATTCTACTGGAAGAGAAAGAGAATGGCTGTTCCCTCTTCCTAAGCCAGTGGTGTTCCCTCCACACCATTCTTGATTTCAGACTTTTTTCACTCCTGTATTTTGCAGACTGAATTTCACATGGTCATTCCTTCTACAGCAATCATTCCATACCTTTGATTGTTCGTGCTCTGTTTTCAGTGACTTTTCTATCTCTACTTCATCCTTTTTTCAGATGGAAAGACCAGACATGCAAAAAGTATTCAAGATGTGTATTTGAGACAGCATGAATTGACACAATGGCATGGATGGTGAAATTACATTTGCTACTTCCTCCTTTATCACTTTTCCAATAATTCCTAATATTTAGCTTGCCTTTCTTACTATATTGAGCACCGAGCTGACATTTCTATATTATTATTGATCATACCTGAAGGTCTTACTCCTAAGCAGTAATGACAGACCCTATCAGTTAATGTGTGAAGTTGGGGTGATTCTTCACAGGTGCCTTTTAAAAAAAAAAAGATCCGTGAAGAATTTAATCTGCTATTTCTTTGCTCAGCAGCTCAGTCTCATTCTACGATTTCTTCATCATCCCTAGCCTGAATAACTTCACAGCATATATAACTTCGCCAGGTGGCTTCTCCTTCCTTCTTTTGGGTCTTTTATGCACATGGTTCTAGCACCAATCCCTGCAGAAGTTCACAGGTAACACCTGTGCTTATACACCACAGGAGGTGACCATACATTCCTAATCTTTGTTTTAACCAACTGTATGTTATAAAATGTGAGTGTTCTTAGCTTTCATACTATGACTGCTTAGTTTCTTCCAAAGTTTTTTATTATGAAGCATGTCGGAGACCTTTTAGAAATCAGGGTGAACTGTATCAGCTAGATCTACCTTCTCCTCATGTTTTTGAAGCCCTTCGAAGAGCTCCAGAACGTTTAGGAGGCTGATCTTCCTGCTGAGTCAGACAAAATGTATCACGTTCCTGGTAATCTTCCCAGTACTGATGTTGGTGTCTCAGTTCTTCCTGAAAACTTGTTTAGAACTTCATGTCGTAGGAGGTTTCCAAGCATGTTTAAGCAAGACATTACATACCACTGCAGACAATTCTTTAGAACTCTGCAGAGAATAGTATTTCAATTTATCAAGTTGTTACTATTAATTTTGTGCATTTGATTCATAATAATGTTTTCTGGAGTCACACCAGGTTCATACAGAAGTTCTTGTAAGTTTCTTCTAAAGAAAGGGTCTGATGGAAGTATCTCTTCACATTTGCCGTAGTACATAGACGATGAGAAGAATCAGTGTAGCTTTTCTAGTACATTATCTCCTCTGTTGATATCTTGACCACCTGTTGGCTTTACAGACTAATGGAACTATTATCAGCAGCATAACTCTTTAATTGCAATTATTTTAATTTTACTTAAAATAGCGTGTATGTGTGTGATTATGTGTGCCAATAAGATATTTGCCTGCTTTCTCAGGAAGGTCAACACAAATCCACTTGGTATGTTGAAGAGAACTTCAGCATTACCTCCGGATTGTGACAGAGCAGTCATAACTGCCATTTGAACTGCTGATTTATTTTTCTCAGCTGTTAGCACTTATGAATGTTGGCTCATTTAAATCATTATCTAGCAGGATTCTACAAATAATTAAGCCATTTTCAGTGTAAATAAGACCTATAAATTTTGCCTAGGGTCAACTTCACCACTGTGGAGTGGCCCAGACAAAGTTTTATGAACTGTCCTTACAATGCCTTGCTAGGGCTTATCTTTCTTGTCATATGCATAGCCTTAGTATAGCTCAAACTGCAAAAAGCCAGCAAATGGAAAACAGGTTTCCAAATTCCTTACAAGTAAATAATTTAGGTTAGCAAAATAAATGGAGGAATTATTATTTGTGCGTAAACAAAAATATAGTGCTTTTTTCTACATAAGGAAAATACCAGATATTTTGGCTTGGACTCAACATTTTTATTTCCTTAAAGAAAGAGGTTTTGCAAAGTTTATTCACAATAGAAAAATTCTGCAGAATTTTTACTCTTAATTTTTCTTGGATTACTTATTTTTAACTCTTCTATTTGCAACATTGTGCTGTTATACCGAACTTAAAATTTTCCTTGTCCATAGGCAAGGCCAAACCAATGTGTTTTTGCTGTACAAACCAATCAAAGTGTAAAACTGACTCCCCAGCTATAACGGGCACTTCAACCACCCATGGTACATTCACAGAACAACGCAAACCTCGGCCTTGATGAATAGCACATGAAATAGGCAAATGCGTCTCAGACTCATAAAAGGGAGAAATAGCAGTGATGCACATTTCTGTTTCTGTTGGGGTCTGTGTTGCCTGCAGTCATGCCAGCAGAACTAGCCAACCGTTTTCCCTGGCACTCATAAGGAAAGACGGTAGGCATGATGAGCACTTTGCAAGTGAGTCTTGTAAAAACAGTGACTGATATTCTTGAAGAGTATAGATGTTTTTAGTTTGGACAGGAATTTCACATCAGTGTTGTCTATTTTAAGAAAAACAGTAATGATAGACATGATCTAAGTGGAGACATTCCGTTAGGGATCTAAAGATCAAACGCTATTTAAAAGTACAGGGTTATTAGCAACTAGAGAGCTTTGAGAAATGAAGACTGCAGTTAAGGATGGCGTGGTTATTACTTGCTATCTGTATTCCAGTATGTTTGAAATGAATAGTCAAAGCCCTTTCTGTTCCAAGCCTCTGATCTTCCTTTCAAGTGTAGCAAGCACTCTCAAAATCACGAAAGCACAGTATGAATCCTGTAAGATTATCCACTGGCCTATCCATTTTTTTGAATTCTGAATCATCAGCAGATATTTGCTCCCTTCTTTCCGCAAGTCACTATCAATTTTGACTTAAAGGGAGAAGCATAACTTGAGTCTCAGAAAATAAATAAGGGTTAATCTGATGAATGGCATTTATTACTGTAACTATATGAGAATAAATAAAAGAAAGAAATGCTAGGTTTTGTCCACTCTATGTGCCTGACTTCTAAAATAAAAAATATTCAATATTTCAGTGAACGCAGCCAAGACGAGGATTGATTTTGAGATTTACTGGGCAGTGAGATGGACAGACAATCAGCCTCTGGAGGAGTCCTCTCTCCAGTACAATCTTTCTCTTGGTAAGAAATGAGTCCAGTATACAGGTTATAACCCTCTGAATCAATTAATATACCTTCATTGGAGGACTATAGAAATATTTATGATTAAGATCTTGTCTTTGTTTTATAAAGTGCATAATATGAATAGCATAAAACACAGAGTGCTAGAAGATACATATTTGTGGCTAGTGAATCTTGATCATGTCTTTTAAATATTAATTTTGCTTTCTGGTGTTTTCAGAATAAGATTATTTTAATATTGCTTGACAAGTTTTAAATTCTAAATATGCATATGCAGACAATTTTCACATATATGTACATTTAAAAGGAATTCAGGATTTATTGAAAAGCAAGACTAACTTTTCCATGACAGCTGGAAAGCAAACTATTATAAATCTTCATCTTAGCCTCATGGAACAGTCCACCTTTGCATTTCTATGGGAAGATCATTAAAGAGTGCGTCTGTGTTTTTAAAGCAAGACAGTATTGATTTTCATAAGAAGTGTAGAATACGGTACTCTATAATCAATCTGATCATTTTGTTATCAAAAATTTGGTAATAGCCACACGGTACATTTAGTTACCTAACATTACTAAAGTATACAGCATTATTCTAGGAAGATGAACTACCATAATTTCCCTTTAGGGCCACAAAAACAGATTACAAAATTTTAGCCATCAACAGTCCTTCTGTCCACATAACCCTTTCTATGAACTCTTTCGAATTAATGCAGCTCATCACGCCTTCCTATCTTCCTGCCTCTGACACTTGGAACTCACATGGAGATTTCTGGTATAAGACCAACTTATCAAGCAGGGAAAAGAACAGCTGCTATTTATTTCATTTTAGCTCTCTCTTGTGTTCTGCATCTGCAGGTGGTGGCAGGAAGTAGAACAGTTCTGCCAACAGCTCTTAGACCAGTTCACTATAGCTTGCTAATTGTCAGCATGGACACTTGGTCATTTAAGGCATCATAAGCACAACCACAGACACAGCAGCATCTTCTCAATCAGAAATCACACAGGTGCAATAGGAATGACAAGGATATAGTATTTAAAGGGTTTCACAGTTCTTTTAATTATACAATGATGGTTCTTCATGCACAAATTCATGCTTTTAAGTGGTTTTAAAGTTTGAAACTTTAAATAAGAAAAGTTAGCAAAAATGCCATCAATACCTCAATGGTAAATGACACATATCTTGGAAGAATTAAATTCAAAACGTATGTCTCATGTAAATTTGCAGATTAGCCTGCACTATGCCTGTTACTGAACAGCAATATTCTTCAGCTGTATTTTCTGTGACTTGTTCTAATTTATTTATCATTTGTCACCACATTTGCAAACACTTTCTAAAATTCAACCACGTGTGTTTTTACAATAATGATGAAGATGGTTATATGGAGTTTGCATTTCTCATGTCTCTTCTTTATGTTCATGAGCCAAATTCTATCCTTTGGATGTGCATGTCCTACCTCATTTTGACTCATTGAAAGTCATGTGTAATCAAGAGCAGATTTTGGGTCTTTTTTCTTGAAATGCTTTAAATTATAGTGTTAAACACTGAAAGATTATTTTCTCTTTATCTCTATGGATATTGCTTATTTTTCCCCTATTAAGATGGAAAAATATTTCCCAGCAAGGAGGGGTTTTGTTTTGTTTTTTGAAAAGCCCTGAATTTTTAGTAGCTTTCATACTAAATGGTTGAAGAATGGTAGTTTTTCCGTTCATAATGTGTTTTATATTAAAAACCCTCTAATAACTGATTATAACTGAATTTACTCCTCCCCTCACAGACATTCCTTTCTGATATTGCTAACTAAAACAGAACACATAGGCAGGTGATATAGACATTGTCTGCACAAAATCCTGCACTCACTTAGCTAAAATATGTATGTTTCAAGCCAATTTAGTTAAACTCATGCAGTCTGTGCTTGCACACATTTTCATTTACAGATATATTAGAGGGAACTTTGCAAGAGCGGTCAGTTGGATTATAGATTCTTATTTAAGGAGTGTGGTTGAGACTGAAATTGGATCCAGAGAGAACATATTTCTAATATTAAATCCACTTTGCCCTATTGGAAAACAAAAAAGAAAACAGAGAGATTGGTTGTGGAAATTTCTGTTCTCACAAAGAAAGCTGTCCCTTTCTATTCTTTCTTACAAAGTTCAGAGTATTATGAAAACAGTCACGTCAGCTAATCCTGCAGAAGTAATGTTTGCTACAAACCTTCTCAAGTTGTTCATTGGTGGTCTACCTCTTCACTTTTACTGCACAAAGCCAGCTTTCACAAGGCGCAGTATTTAAGGGCCCTTAACCTGTTATTGTGTGTATCTGGCTTTCAGGCACCTATTCCCCCATGGACACATTTGTTATACTGGGGATTTTTAAAATATGTTCAGGCAATACCAACATGTTCCATTCTCTGTAGAAGTATCTTTTAAAAGTACATAGAGAGACTTGGAGATTATATCACTTACACTGAAAGTCAAATAAACTGATTTTCCCTCTTCATATTCTAGGCAGCAATACAAAGGAGATGGGTTTTCTTTAACTTGTAATTAGTCACCAAACGCCTCCCTGTGCATTGAGTAGTCCCTCAAGGCGAGAAGGAGCTATGTGCTGCAAGGCCTTAAGTATGTGAATTGCAGCAGCCATCTCACTCCTCTTGCTCACACCAGCAGGTGCAGTCTGGTGGGACACTTGTCTCTTTGTTAAGTTTTCCTCATCCAACAAGCTAACAAAATCCAATTTACCTTACGTTTGGTCCTACAGGTTGATCCTACCAAAACCAAATTATTCTAATTCACCCACAGAACAGAAACAAATGGGGTTTTTTCTGAATGCTGTCAGAAACGTTCTCAGTACTCTCTGCTCCTGACTCCACCGCACTTCAACAGAGAGACTGATGGATATTTCCAGTCAAAGCAACATGGTTAGGGCACACTTCAAGGAAATAGGGGTCTGTGCATTAAGACTGAGAAAAGCCTAAAATTCATGTCTGCTGTTTTTTGCTGTAAGTACAAAATTTAAGCACAATTCTACTATTTAGCAAAAAGCATACACCTTCCTCCTGTTGTAGCTTGAAAGAAAGAAAATATATCTACATGTTGAAGTCACCGTGGTCAGTGTTCTGTGAGATGTTTGGAGACTACTGAAAGAATGAAAGTCTTCTGAGACTAGCAAATCCCTGAAAGACCCAAGAAGGAAAGAGGGACCGTAGCTATTCAGTTCAACCAGGAGGAACCACTTTGAGGCATCCACGGTTACAGAATTTTTCACTGAAGTAAATCTTTGAGGAAAAACTTAACTATGCCTGTTACTGCCTAAAAAGTGAGGTAAAAGTGTTTGAATTGTTTTCTTAAATCCCTTGGGGGTGATCCATTTTGCGATCTCACAGTAAATATAGTGCCTTTCATCTTTAACTACTTTGCTCTTTGTTTCTACTGCTATACTTTTTTCAAGACTGCTCTGAAGATGAAGTCCCCTAGTTGAAGAATTGTCATCTCAAACACTCCTTTACCTTATGAGTATTTCTACTTCCCTCATGTCAAGATGGATCACTTCACATTTGCTTAATGTATCAAAAATCATTGTCTCACCAGCTAGAGATCAGGCCACTGTTAATCAAGGAGATTCCTTGCATCACATCTAACTTTTACACCTGGAGCTCAAAACATGGATCTTAAATCCAGAATCATGCTCAGTTTTCATTTTCACAACAGTATGGCTAGCTCTGAAAAAAACTCTGTATCCTTTTCCACTGTTCGTCTAGAACATATTCATTCCTTAATATTAAATTCCACTCCAAAAAGTTAGTTTTTTCCTAATTTGGCAACATCTTTCCATATTCAGATCAAAAAGCATTGCAATCCTCGGTCTGTTCCATTCCAAAACATAATTTAAAATACGTTCCTCTGAGATGTTAAAAAAGTTTTCCTTCAGTTGTCCCACTTCATCTCTTGCCAATCTATGTTCTACTTAACCAACAGATGTCTCTTCTTTTCCAATATATCCCTCTGTCTTCCACAGTATCTCTCCCACCTACTGGAAAAAAACCTTCTGTGTTTAACTGACTTTCTAGTTTATTCAGTTCCTCTTCAACCTCTTTCTTCTCTCCCTTCCATGATTTCTAATCATACCTCTAACACAATAAAGTAACTACATTCTGTGCCCAAACCTCACACAGGGCTTTTGTATTATTTCTTATCACCGTTTAAACAGATACATGCATTCAACAAATTTTGTTGATACATAATTTAACAGTATTTCCTCTACACAGTGCATACTCTTCATATTTGTATGAACATTACAAATCATAATTATTATTTGGTGGTTAAAAACTCCTTTATGTTCATAAGAATTGCATTTTCAAGTGAAAATTGTTTTGTTGTATAAGGTATTTGTCACACGGTTTCTGTCTGTGATAAAGAGTGGAATAGAATATTTCAATTAGTTGGACAAAGAGCTAGCACATGCCAACTAGCAAGTCCAGGAGCCTCAAAACAAACTCAATGGGGAAAAATATGAACAAGCCAAAGTCCACAATACTCTCTCTCTTTCTGTCTTGTATTTTTAAAATTACTTCCAGGATTGTATAATTCTCCCCTTATGACTGACACACTAGGGAAATATAAAAGTTCTTACAGAATCAGAAATACTCTTTTCCCCTGAAAAGCACATGTTCATAAACACCCCTCCATCTTTCTTCCTCACTTAGGCACACCATGAAAGTAGAGGAGAAGGTGAGATGTGTGAGAGGAGAAAATAAAAGGGACATTGTAAATGGTGGAGAAGATGTGATAAAGAATGTAGCCAGAGAATGTTTCAGAAGCAACAGAGGATCTCAGTAGAGAGGAAAGGGAGGTACTAAGTGAATTTAAAAAAGAAAAAAAAATAATTGAGTGACTTGAAAAAGGTGAGAGTTTCTTGAGTGAATCATCGTATGGACAGGAAAAAAGGGAAACCTGGGTTGAGCAAAAGAAAATGAGCTGATCTCTGGTCAGATGATACTAAAAGTTAATATTAACAATAATAATAATGATATTGTCTTTGGAGATATCTCGATTTGGCAATAAAGGCTCAAAAGAATTATTCATTTCATAAATCTGCTTAATAGCTCTCATAAAATGAATACTAATAAAAGAGAGAGAAATTTGATTAGCCAAGGAAATTTCTGACCTTTTCTTAATGATCAGAAATAATTCCCTTAATGTTTTCCAAACAAAAGCACATACCTCCTTTTCATTCTCTTTGAGACTAATTCAAAAGAGAAATTTTCAGTTAACTAAAATATTTCCTTCCTTCCAAATATGTGTATGTTTGTTTTGAAGAGTTACGATATTTCTTATTTAAAACAAGAATTAGCATTCCTCCTTTCTTCACATAGCTTCCTACAAAACTGTATGATTTTGTATGTAATATTGCTAGTTTAAATATGTCAGCTCCACAGGAATATTTATCTTTAATTTCTGAGACTTAGCACAGGCTCAACTCTAGTTTCTTGTAAAAGGGAAAAAAAAAAGAAAAAAAAAAAAAAGAGAAATTGTTACCAATCAGCTTTTATTCATTATATACCTAAGCATACATTATAAGTAATCTGTATTAGTATACTATAAATAGCTTCTTAATCTTTGTGCCTAGTATTTGAGACATTACGAATCTCATGTTCATCAGCTCTACTTATTCTCGCTCTCATGGTTACCTTTTTAAGGCCCGGTCTTAAATGAGTTGCCTCTCATGGATGGACTCTGCAGCCACTTAAACAATTAGCATGCTGTGGAAAAAATCTTTAGAAAGCTGCATTTCACCCTTCCTTTTCCTTGGCTGTTTTGTGAAAAATTTCTTTTAAAGTTATGCAGTCTTAAAGTCTGTAATGTCATTAGACCTTAGTGGGTTTGAAAGTGGGCTTGTCCCTGTATTTCACCACCCTCATTGTAAAAAACTTCTTTATGTCTAATTTAAATCTACCCCTTTTTAGTTTAAAATCATTGCCTCATGTCCTATTGCTATAGATCCTACTAAAAAGTCTATCAGTCTATTTTCTACTTCCTTCATCAGGCCAGTCACTAACATATATGTAAGAAATATTTGTGGTGTGTATATATCGGCATATAGAAAAACATACGCCATCCCAGAAAAAGCCATACAGAGGCGGCTTCGGTCATTAACTATGCTGATAGGTAAACCAGGACAGATGGAATTAAACTCCTGACTGACCCTTTTGAGCTGTAATTTCATCTGGCAGTCTTTTTATAAAATGCTTGCAATGTTGAGTATCCTGCATCATCAGTAGAATTCCTTTCATATTTAACTCTTACATATGACTTCCTACTTCCATAGCTTTATTTTGGATAAATCTCATGCTTAATTTTCCAATCAAGGATATTCAGATTCAGACTGATTAGCAGATGATCTTCCCATGATTCCAGATAAATTTAGGAAGTAACACTAGAGTCCTTTAATGTCTACCCACAGTACTTCCAAAAAGTACTTTTCTTTCCATCAGAGACATAAATATAGTCCTAAAAAGCTTCCCCTATTTATCTTTGGTGCTTTTATTTTTAATTTGAGACTATTGTGTCTTAGCCTAAGGAATGTTTTAAATTGATATAAACTGACAAATGGTTCAAAACTCCTATACATTTCCTACACCCACTGCTTACTCCTCCCACCATCTCCTGTTACAAGAGTCTGTGAACAGTATCAGAGAACAGATCCAGATTAAGTCACTTTTTTTTATTTAGCTTCTGGTGTAAGTCAATTAATTCTGATCTATTTATCTACATGACTACTCACATACCTATGCTAGCTCAAGACTGAGGGTAAGAGGAGCCAAAAGCAGAATAACAGCCATGCTTAAGTATTTGCAAAAGCAGGACTGGAGGCTAATCATCATCGAGAAAACACAGGTGGAACAGCACTAATACTTTATGCATTGCACATGATTTCAGCAAATAGTCAAAGTAACACGCTAGGTAGTCTTCAACAGACACATTTGCTTGTAGGCTGATCATGAAACAATTTGGCCTAGGTGTACATTTGAAATAACTTTTACTGAAGACAGCACTGTTTGAATTTTAGAAATAAAACCATGTTGCTCTTTCTTGATACCTTTGACTACACACACTATTAGGTAGGATCTGGTAGTTAAAAGCCATAATTAGCCACAGAGTTTCAGTGATTTCCAGGGAATTTCCTACACTTACATTTATAAAATCATTTTGTTTAATGTTAGGAAGCTTTCTTAAAGAGGCAGTGACACTTCCATCTGTTTAAAAGATACTGATGTGTTCTCAATGGTAGTTCTTAACCCAAGGTTTCAATAATCAGTACCTGCCTTCCCAATTTTCATGTGTGCTGAAGAGAACCTGACATTGACTTCAGTGGGATTTGCAAGTTGTATAAAACACCCGTGGGGATGAAAAAAGCTTTGGGGAAGTTACTTGGTACAATTTCTTGGGCATCAGCACAGTCTTGTTAAAATCAAACAGGCTTTTAAGTTTCAAAAATAAGATCATGCCTGAGTGGTTTTCTGCATAAAACCCAACATCTAGAACTAGCACTAATGTTCTCAACTGAACAGATGAGGCCAGTCTATAGACATCCTTTTCTTATATCTAACAGCAGCATGAGAGAAGTGTTACATGTCAGTCAGAAAATGCCACTTGACCAAAATGGTCAAACACATACATTCCTCAGCTGTTACATCTGAACAAATATGATAATGATAGATGCTAATGGAAGATTTAGCATAACCAGTTATTGTGTACTACACCATTTTTTTCACCTGCCCACTCAGGAGAATGAAGACCATAATCACTCAAGAAGAGGAGGACTGTTCGTAATTCAGTATTGTTTATGGTAAAAAAGAAAACTGGAACAAGAGACCTTAGAATTCAGAATTAATAATCGTGCTTTTCTTTGTCCCATTTAATATCTGAGCTGTGTTTCATCTCTGCCACACTTTAAAAGGATTATGATTTGGTTAAATGACATCTAAAAAATCTACACTGAGTGTTTGTAGTGGGTTTCTGTAAGGGTCTTCCATTTAAAGGAAAAAACCCATATGAATCTGAAACACTATTGATCGAAAAGGAAATACTTAACATGATGAGAGATACCTAGACTCAACCCAAAGCATATCAGCTTGCTTGTTTTAGACAGCATTGCCATGTTGTTTATAATACACAATGATGCCTCACGCTGCATTTCAGGAAGTCTGCTTTAGAAAGTCTAAATTAGGGTTAGTGACCCAAACAACTAGCTTGTATTCCAATATCAATGCCATCTTCCCCAGAGGCTCTCAGCAGGGGACAGACAAAAACCAGAAAAGAAGCCAACACCTTTATTGAGGCCTCTTTTATTTCCTGTTGAGTGGGGAGCAAGCATAGAAGGTGCTAAAGCAACTTCTAGCTCACAGACACCATGAAGGGAAGCTCTAAGCTGTCTCTGGATTTGTGCTGATATATGAAATTATACCAAATCTTTAAGCAGATGTGAGTGGGTGGTAGAGAAGAAGGAATCATGTCATAAGCACACAGGAACTCTGAAAGGGGTGATGCCTGCTAAGGTCATCCACCTTCCCATCTGCAGTGAGGTGAAGCAGACCATCTTTTAATTTGGCCTGAAGTAATGAGAATCTGAATTACTGCTCCATCCCAAGGCTACTATAGGGATCAAAGACTATCAGACCTTCTAATTTGCTACAATGGCAATCTCTGTGAAATCTGCAGTTTCCCTGCGGTTCAAGAGGAAGGCATGCAAAAATTTTTAGGAATAAAGTTTTATTCTTTGGCAGAGTAATGGAAAAAAATCTTGGCTCCGAAGTCTTTTAGGCAGAATTACAAGTTATTAAGCTTATGGAATTTGCAGTATCCTGAGCATGTACACCCAGGCCTCATAGATCTGCTCAGCTTTTAGAGAGTGCCATTCGATGCATGGAGACCTGCATTTCCCAGCACCCTGATGTACACAGAGGTAATGCACAAAAAGACGTGTTCCAACACTCTCTCCATAAAATTGAGAGTAGAGAGTTACGGAGATGTACAGACATCCATGGAACAGCAGAAAGTTGAATCATATCCTAACCTTGAAGTAGATGCCATATATTTACAGACAATGAAATGAAAATATCTTGTTGATAAATGGAAGTCAATAGGAGAGGTAAAATCACAGAAAGAAACTTTAAGAAGACATGACATAACCTGTTTCAATAGTATTTGCTGAAGAATAATAGATGCCATAAAGAATACATGGTTGGCTTATTGATGATTCAAAGATCACGCCCTTACTGAAGAACACCAGAGTGCTAAAAATTTCAGTGTTAGGCCCTGCTGAAGTATGGAAAATCATAGAATGGTTTGGGTTGGAAGAGACCTCAAAGATCATCTAGTTCCAACCCCCCTGCAATGGCAGGGACACCTCCCACTAGACCAGGTCACTCAAGGCCCCATCCAGCCTGGCCTTGAATGCCTCCAGGGATGGAGCATCCACAACCCTGCTAAACAACCTGTTCCAGTGTCTCACCAGCCTCAGAGTGAAGAATTTCCTTCTATACAGGTTTCACCAAAAGAGACAGTGCAAAAGGTAGAGAGGAACAATATGAAGATTGTTCCTAATATTTATCAGAAAAAAATTCCTTGTCCAAAGCAGCAAAGAAATTTTTTCATGAAAATCTGGCTGCAAGGAAGTTACATTTTCCGAGTAGATCTACAAAAAATATCCTCATGCTTGAGTCTACTATGTTAAGATGTTACATGTTTTGAAATGTAAGTAGTAGTATACTTTTCAAAGTAGTATACTTCTGAAAAAACCCCATGACAACAATCTGAAACACAGAGGTACACACAGCAAGCAGCACAGTCAAATCAGGTTTCAAAAACTTTCCTTGTCCAACTGATACAGATTTTCCCTGCTGTCTGAAAACAAAAGAACAGGGTCAACCAGATGGCAACCATGAGCATAATCTTTCCCTGTGCAGGAATTTCAGGCAAAAAAGCAACAGTTTGCTGCTTGAGTGAAGAAAGATACCTGCCAACCACCATAAGACTGCTGCTGTGCACATGTGCAGCCTTCTGAAGAAAAAAGGCTACTCCTAATACATGTTATAAATAAATTCTCTAAGTGCTAGGATCGTTTCATTAGAATGAATAACAACCACGAGGCCACTGGGACTTTCAAATCCTTACCTTCTGGCAAAGAGTTAAAGGACCAGATTCTGTCCTTGGACATGCATGGCTCCCAGATGTACTCACAGATAAAATACTCAGCCCAAACTGATGTCGGGTCTGGTGTGAATTTTGCCCCATCTCACATCTGCTTTAATCCAGACCTCCCTGAAGCCACTGCAAAAATGCCTTTGATACCAGTGACAAGTTACACAGAGTAACAGTGGTTCCTGCCTACTCCATGTGTCCTGGTAAAATGAAACTAATATTTGTAATTAAGGTTGGGAACAAGAACCAGTTACTGTGAAGTTAAGTTGGTCACTAATATTCCTTGCATTTATGTTAGAATGAAAGAAGTGCACATGAAGTGACCACAGAATAGCATGGAAGTATAAAACTGAATGCTTAGATTAGTGATAATTTTGATACTTCATTGGTAATTTTTTGGAAATTTATTCGTGTAGGTAAATGCTTAGAGTCTTTCAAGGGCTACTGGCCTTATTTGTGGGAATGCCTGAAGAATTTGCCATAGATTTCTCCAAGTAATCAAATGCTTTCTCAGTAAACCATGAAAATAGATTAAGCTATAGGAAAGCTATTTTCATACCACATTTTCAACCTTAAAGCTAAATGTCTTCATTTTAGGTGGCTTTGTCATACTGTGTATGTTGTTTTAAGTATAAATATTTTCATTTCAATAATTTATTTTTCTTCTGTACATACTCCAATTTTCCTTGTGCTAAATAGGCCTTTAAAAGTGTCCTCAAATGCTGCCTGTAACCAGCCAACCAGAAGCATCTTGTATATTCTATGTTAAGGGAATTTGTATCCTGTACCAATAAGAAAATCCAAAGGTTCTCATTTCAATGAAAGCGAGCCAAAAGTAAAGAATATCTAGTGCAGTAAGATTTAACAAATAAGATATGCTGATTATCACACTACCCAGCTTACAACAGTTACAATAATGAATGCATTAGTGAGCAAAGACACGTTAGCAGACCTGGTAAAATTGAGTTGTTAGGAAAAAAGGAAACCATTCATGACTGTTTCCATTTGACAGAAATAACATGAACTGGCTTTTCCTTTTGATGATTATGAGAAAGCAACATTAAAAAAAATTCACATGCAAGTCAACAATCTGTAATTTTTGCAGGGGGATTACTTCAAACTGGCATTAAAAATATCTGAGTATTAATTGCAAATCTGCCATGTTTAGCTCTACACTCTAGAAGCTTGTTTAACATACAGTATTTTAAAAGGGACAATTCCCTTGGCATTATCATGGTCTCGTCAAGATAATAGGAACCACTTTGTTTTATAAGATGAAAAAAGCATTTAGGTTAAAAATAAAGCAGTGTACTAGAGTGAACAATCTACTAACCCAAAAATTACAGACCTGATTAACTCTGCATGCATTAGGTAAAAAATAAAGTTGCAGTTAGGAATCAAATATGAAAAATAATTTTTTACCTTCCCTACAAAAAAGCAAAAAAGACATTTTCCCTATCCACTTCTTTAGTACAGTCTATTAAATTACTATGTGCCGGTGTAAAAAGCAAAGGAAGTAGGATATAACCTCTGTGTTCTTGAATTTACTTCCTTCCATTGTAATATGTTCTTACTATATGTGGGATTACCCTGCACTTAAAATGAATTTTAAAGTTGACTCTTGGGGTTTTTTTTCCTTCTCCCAAACATAAAAACAAGCCAATCTAAACACACTGAAATTACGCAGCAGACTCAGCAAACTCTGGGCATGTTGTCTTTCACCAATGGCAGAAAACTCAATTTTGTCAATGTGGATTTAGAAGCAATTCATCATTGGTGCATCGTATTCACACGACAATTATTGAAGGAAGTAAAGAGCATCCTTTACCTTCACCACAAAAAAATTAAAGGAATTGCAATAGCACACAAAAGTCTTCTTTGGCCAAAAGCACTGTTGAGAAATGAGCTAACAGCTGCACATTTTTACTTGCTGAACTTAAGTCCATGAAATGAACCCAACACTGAGTCTAATATGAGGGAATCAATGGACTGTTGCCTTACTCAGTGCTTCTCCAAAGACTTTTGAACTGGAACAGAATTCATTTTAATGAGCATCCAACATCTGGAGAAGCCCCTTAAGAGTTACAGAAAGCCAAGTTTAAAAAAGCCTGCAAGAATACCAAATCTCTACTAAGAAAACACCAGAAAGAAGGGAAAAGAAAGTAAAAAAACCAAACCAAAACAAAGAAATCTTTGATTCATATAAAAGAATATTTTTTTAAAAAGAAGACATTTTAAATTCATATAAATTCATTTGGGAGTTCAGAGTGAATTACTTTATGATTTGGACTATTAGAGATTTACTTCAAAATAATTTCAGACCCAGTTGCTCCTTTGATCAGCTGATAAAACTGGTCCACCCATAATTTGCAATAGACTTTTGGACCATGACCAAGTAACAATTTTCCTAATGGCTTGGAGGAATATAGTTCTATTCTATTCTGTAAGAGCACAATCATACCTTTTGACAGTATTGTAAACAACCATGAGGAAAAACACTTCAAATCTCTAGAGGGTTTTTCTTACTGCCTCCTTTCTGTTTCCCGCTCAGTTTTCAAAAATTGGCTGCAATGCTTTTCTGTCTGGAAAGTAAAAAGAACAGGATGCTTCTGCAACTGTATTTTACTAGTCCTATAGCTTATGCAGCAGGTGGCTAATGTCAGAAGAGTTCAAGTCAGACAGTCTCTGTGCACTCACAGACATCCAGTCTTTTCTAACTCACGGATACATAAATGTATGTGCGTATATATTGGACTTTTGGCCTCTGTTCACCAATAAATTAAATTAGGCCCTAAAAAGCTAGAAAAGCTGGATCTACTAGGTAATCTTCAGAGTACCTCCAGATTTTACACGTGCAGTGAATGCTGTCTGGTGTATGCTATTCTGAGGAAGGACAACGGATAGCATTTTACAGACAATTAATTTTAATCTTCTAGAACTTGCTTTCAACACTATGGCCCTAATAAGAATAGTTGTTTACCAAAATGAACTTTTGCTTCTTTCATGGCTGAAGAGCCTAATAAAGGTGAAACATTTAAATATGTCCTATCTCTTTTCCTCTTTGGATTTTAAATTTTAAAAAGAGATAGTGATAGGTTAACATATACATAGGAGGAAGGTGGGAGGGAGGAGAAATAAGATAGAATTTTCTAAAGAGTTTTCCTTTTCTGCTTGCTATGATTTTAATAAACTGTGACCCTATTAAAACCACCACTCCATACACTTTTGTAATCAGTTCCTTTTTTGTAATTGTGCCAGTGTTGTATCCACTGTATATGAATTCATGCCAGATAAATATGGCTACGCTTCAAGAAGCACTATTTTTCAAAGCGTTACCCTGAACTCTCTGGCTCAAGCACACAAATTTGAGGGACAAATGTCTCCGAAAAGAACAGTCTACAGCGCTTCCAACCCCTCTCTCCTACATGACTCTTCTGCAGTTGTACAAAGGCCAACAAACATCAAATGAGACATGTAGACTGAAGCCAAGTAATTCAGACTAAACTGATCAAGTTTACCCACTCAGTGCAAGATGTTTTCAGTTCATAAGATCTTTTTTCTTTTGTAGGATAATTAAAACAGCTTGACTAAGACTTACTGAAATATTATGTTCCTTGCCATTCAAAAATTGTATGAGCCAATGCCAACACTCGTCCCTGTTTGCTTTTAAAGCCATATGCACTTCTCTTAAAGTTTTAAACCTGCTTGAGGTATCCACAGCTGCTTCTAATATTTTGACCGTTAGATTCTCTTCTTCCTCTCCAACTGAATTGCTATGAAGTATGCCAAACGGTTAATGTTGTTTTGTTTTTTTGGCTTCTTGCATAATGCCGCTGTATTCAAACACAGGAACTGTGCACTGAACAACTACAACTTGTATTTCCAGATTCAAAATGGAATAGTTGTCCCTAAAAGCTGTTCTTTGCCTATTTAGCTAAGCATTGTTCATGCTGGCATTATGCACAGCTTTTACTATGTGAAGAAAGGCAAAATAATAAATATTCAAAAAATAGATATCTGAGTTTGAAAAGCCAAATATAAAATGCATATTTGGCATTTAAAGTTTATCAAATAGTTTTGCCTAGCTTTTTTTTTTTGTCTCACTTGTCCTGTCTGGTTTTCAGACTGCTTAAGGGATTTCTATTGATTTGTACAGATATAACAGAAAGAATGAGGCTTGTAGGTTAATGATACAAACTTTGCAGATAGGAGTTTTCTCTGATTACTGCTCAGGAAAATATGTGACTTTACACAGGCCAGATACTTTCTTAACTTTAATGAAGTCTAGCTAAATTTAGAGTGTGAGTTTTCCCTCAACAAAGACTAAGATCTTCAAGATTCACACCAACTATAAAATTTACTCTATGACAAGCATATAAATAAGAAAACACACAAAGACTTTGAAAGATAATTTCAGGGAATTTGATAAATAGCAAAGCAGCTGAGAGGAAGATAGAAAATATCTGAACGGTAAAACCTGTAGAGTCTATATATATGTAGACATATGGGTATGCAGATACATACACATCTCCATATATAGCGTGGATACTGTATACAGACAAGATGGCCAATGATGAGGGAGAAGGAAAATAAAGTGGGTTTTTTCTCCTTTTACGTATACTACCCTGACAGTAGATATTAAACTGATTTCCTAAAGCAAATAGGATTATGGTATTTTATTCCACTCATGTACAGACCTAACAGCTTTTGAACATGCTGGCTAATTTGAACAAAAGCTTAAGCAAAGTGAGAGCTCCCAAAGATTTTTACATTCTTACTTTCTTTTTTTTTCCCCTCACAAATGGAAATAGGTAGCCAGGCAAAAAAGGACTCTCAATGAAGACTGCAGTGTGAGCTCACCTCTGATTAGGCTTTAGATCACAGCAAGTGATCACCAAAAGGCACAAAATACTAAGAAACTAGACTTCCTCACTGTTTTCATGGACAACATGCAATACAAAAATGTATCACTATTAGAGGGACTATGACAATTTGAAATAATAGGAATGAGTAATGGGGGAAAGTTGCTAACCAGCTGCATAAACATCATACATACTTAATGAGCTTTGTAGAATCTGAATTCTAATGGATTAACTATCCTCAGGTAAGTCCGTAGTTGAAAACTGTATTTCAAAAACATACATATTATCTCATTACTGTTTTGAAAACAACATACCATTGATGCTGCTACTGCAGTATCTAGCAGAGCACCAATGAGTGCTGATGTACCAGTCAGGTATAACTCAAAATGCACAGATTGGAGTCAGTCACCTTCCCACATGTTAAGGACCCCAGAGATACAGATTATACTGCTGAAGAAATTTTCACCAGCCTCAAGAAAAGAAATTTGCTCTAAGTGACAACATCCCTAGTTCTCCAGAAGGTGTAGAGCCAGAGCCTCCCATGAAGGAGCCTATACGAGCAATGCTTCACACAGCCCTACTTGTCAGGAGCAACCTGAGTGCTGGGGTAAGGAAAATGTTCAGTCCCTGAAGGCAGGGAGGGAAGATGATTCATCTGCTGCTGTTCCCAAGTAGTCATCCTCGCCAACCAAACCAAAAGCTTGCTGATGTGCTTTAGAAACCACCCCATGTAGCTTTTTGAGGTCTGTAGAGATGGGACCACAATCTGGGTCTTTTGTGCAAGGAGTCATAAAAGATATCCTTCTACAAAGAATAGAGTGGGTAGTTTCAGTGTTGTTATGTAGACCATGAACCAAGTTTCCATTACTCTGCATGTTATAGCACCTTTCCAAATTTACCAAGTTTTCACCATTTCATATAAACACCAGCCAATGGAAGATTAAAATTAAAAAGTATTATATTTTGATATTTTGGTTCATCATACGTTTCTGAGACAACCTTTGATAAGAGTTTTTTAAGAAACAAAGGAGGAGCAGAATCAGCAGAAGATAGTATATTTACTTCATTTAGTTAGATCATGACTATAATTAGGTCAGTTATACAAGTCTGAAACAGTCCAATAAATCAATGGAATTACTCTGGTACATGGTCAGATAAAAGTCAAGCTCTAATTTCCTTTTCAAATACTTGTACTGCATTTTTCAGGATAAACATCATAAGGTCTGTAAGTAGTACTGTGGAAAGTGTGGGATCTTACATACACATGGAGTCACTAGAAAAGTTGTTGGACTGTGTGTATGAACACTGTCATGGCACAGACTGTGAGAGTGAACCCTGCCTGTTGAGTGCTGGGATGCACAGCACTATCGTCTGTGTCTGTAGTCACAGAATCATAGAATGTTTCTAGGCTGGAAGGGACCTCTAGAGGTCATCTAGTCCAACCTCCTTACACAAGCAGGGACATCTACCTAGGTCAGGTTACTCAGAGCCTCATCAAGCCTGACCTTGAATGACTCCAGGGATGGGGCCTCCACCACCTCTCTGAGCAGCCCGTTCCAGTGCTCTATGACCCTCATGTTAAAGAACTTTTTTCTAATATCTAACCTAAATCTATCTTTTCCTAGCTTAAAACCATTACTCCTTGTCCTATCACTACAAACCCTTGTGAATAGACCTTCCCCTGCCTTCCTGTAGGCCCCCTTCTGGTACTGGAAGGTCAGTATAAAGGTCCCCCTGGAGCCTTCTCTTCTCCAGGCTGAACAGCCCCAACTCCCTCAGCCTGTCTAGATATGAGAGATGCTCCATTCCCCTGATCATTCTGGTAGCTCTCCTCTGGACACGCTCCAATACGTCCACATCTTTCTTGTGCTGGGGGCTCCAGAACTGGATGCAATACTCCAGGTGAGGTCTCACCAGGGCAGAGTAGAGGGGCAGAATCACCTCTCTTGATCTGCTGGCCCTCCTGTCTCCTCAGGGTCCCCATCCTTCCTCCCTGCACACTCCTCTTTAGCATCCCTTTTATTAGTTTGAGTCTTACAAGTTATCAGTGAAATCTTTGGGGGACACATGCTAGTTGCAAGCACAGTGACTCGCAGACACAGCAAAGAGTAAGATAAGAGAATTTGTGCTAATTTTCTGCTTTCTCTGCTTCTTCCCTCCTGTGGAGTTAGGAAGAAAAGCTCTCTTTCAATAAGGAAGTAAAATTGCTGGCTGCCTCTTCAAGCAAGTGAATGCAGTGACTGTGGCATTTGTGTTGCAGCCACTTTCACACAACCAGTTACAGATAACTTTGCAGTATCATCCTCAATGTGTACTTTGTTTGGAAAAGATTCCCCTAATCATCAAAGCACTGCATAAAAAAACAATCATAGCAATTAGGGCATGCCAAATAGAAGAGACAGCTGTGAATTTTTTTTGTCCATTTCTCTGAACATCCTTCCTTTGATTCACTTGAGTTCAAATTTCTAGCCTTTAACTTCAAGCTATTTCAAACAGACACTGCCCTTACATATCTATCAACTGCTAACACTGCTCCACTGTCTGCAGAGCAATAGCAGGGCCTCACTGCTTGTTCATCCCCCCGCTCCCAACCCTCCACACTTTTTTCACCCCATCCTTAGCGTACTGAAAGTCTATAAGGCTCTCATTGTCCCTTCTGAAGCGTAATATCTGCCACACTATCTGACCAGAAATAAGTTAGCATGCTACAGCAAGGCTAAGAGAAGTTCAACATTTAAACATTTCTGTTCTAACGTAAACATAGATAAAAATTCCTATTTATCTGTGAGCCTCTTCCCCTCTCTCCTCACTTATTTGAAGCTGTTTTTACATCACAAGTGTTTCAGAATGGTATCTAGATCACTATCCCACTTGAACACCACCCAGCATCCCATTGGAGTACTTGAATTTAATATTTGGTAAATCACAAGATGGTAGAACATGTAAGTTGATTTTTAATCAAACTGTTGCCTACAGTATGCTACATTTTATCTGACACACTGTAAAATTTATTACCATAAATAGTAAAACATGTACGTTCTTTAGCCTTAAAAATTTAGTTTGGAAGAACTATTAAGAAGCCCCCTAAAATCAGGTACACTTAATGCAAGTAGAGTCCTTTACAAAGAAAATGTGCTGTACAATAGCTGTACCGCAGCTGTCACAGCAGAGAGGAAGAGAAAAAATATCACTGGTTTTATGTCAGCAACCAGCAAATTTCAGAGGAATTGTAAAAAGGACTGAGTTTAGCCTCCTACAATTTAAATTAAGTTTGTGGTTTAAAACCAATTCCAAAGAACATGAAAATATTAATGGCTTGGTGATTTGCTTTTCTCTGAGTTAAACTGTTTTATTCTCACTTCTAATGTAATGGGAGAGACAGGAGAAAATTTACATAGTATTATGCACTTTCTTCAGGATGATCAATAGTGTTTTGTGTGATTAAGAAGCTACAAGAGAAACAACACATTAGGTACAAATTGTGACCAACCTCCACTGACATACAGGGTGGGTAAGTTATTAAAACAATGTATATTTAAAAGTCTTATAGATTATTCCCTTGCAACTATCACAAATTCTTTGTGCATATGAAGTACTCCTTAACTGATTTTTAAAAGACATTTCAGACTAGATTCTTCAGCAAAAGTTTGGTTGCACTGAATGCAATTGTAAGTAATCCTTACAAAAACAGAGATTAATAAAGCAAGCTGAGTGAGGTACCAGAAGCAAATCTTATATTTAAGAGCAAAGCCCCATATTCATTGCACCTAACTGTAAGTGCCAGCTTGGGAACTAAACTACCACAAGCTCCCTCAATATTGAGAGAAAAGCATCTCCTGAAGATTATTCCAGTTTAGGGGCATCTTCGTAGGTGTCTCTGCTGCCTGCAAAAGAGCTTGAAGAGAGAGATACTGTATGAAGTTCACCAGAAAAAGTTTTGTCCGTCCCTTCGGTGGGATAAACCAAGTTATTACATTATATTCAGACCTTGAAAGCAGCTGTTTCAGATAAAATAAATAAGCTGAGGATGGAAAGAAAAAACAACAGAGAGTGCCTCTAAAAGAAACTAGCACAAATATTAAAAAGATTGGGATTTAGATTTTTAAATGTATAGTGAACTTGACAGCCCCAAATTTTAGGCTTCTCAACTTGAAAGTTTTGAAAGAAAATTAATTTATGTGAAAAAGGTGATACTTTGTAAAGACCTTAAACACTAAGATGCACAAACCAGTCATCCCTTTAATAGGCCTATTTCCCATATGCCTGTTATACCAGTACATCAAAATGTTTATATTTTTGGATGGCAGGCACTTAAGCTATCTTTTGCCTTCTGTTTTGCAGGACAGCGTGCTAATTTGCTTGAAGCCTCCTCTTTCTTACTCCTGTATGAGGTTCTACATCTCTGTTCCTGGGACTGCCTGGTTTCTAATACAAATGGCAGCAACAAAATTGTCGGCACCAAGACACATCTGCGGGGCATTCTCAGAACAGTCTCCAGATCCATGCTAGCTAAGACAGCAAGCACAACATCCAAAGTGAAAATAAGCAGACTGGTTAGAGAGGTGACAGTTCCAGTGCTTTCCAAACATTTCTACTTCAAGACAGTTCGCCAAGCAAAGTAGCTTACAGCTCAAGAGGGGATTTACCAGAAAGATTACAGCCAACAAGCAGCACCCTTTGCAGAGTGCACATCCAACTTGATTAAGGCCACATGTAGCCTTGTCACTTACTATAAGCCTTTCTACTTATTTCAAGTTTTTAAGCAGCAACTGCAATTCCTTAATGGTGTCCTTCCCCATAAGCAATGGCTGTAGCTGCTACAGCTATGTGGTTCAGTTCTTAACAAGAAAAATAACTCATGTGAGGGAGGTGGTAATCCACAAGAGAAACTTTCCTGAAATGATGTGTGCAATACTCTGCAAAAGTATGAGAATGCTGTAATGAACAATCCATTTTTATACTGGCCAAATTACTTGTTTTCAGATCTTGTTTCTTTAAGTATATTAGTAGTTTCGAGATTAATGTTACCCTTCTCTTCAGAAATGCTGTGACAGCAAGTGGAGGAGGAGGGAAGTCTAATGCTAGCAGGTGAATGTAAGATGCTGCTGAGATAGTAAAGTAGAGAACTTTTGGTTTAAGTGCAGGTACATCAATTGCCCATCAACTCATTAAATACTTCTCTTTGTTTGTATATATAAGGCCTATATGTGTATACATACAGTTGCATTGCCATACATTCAGTAAACCAATTTGTGACAGTATTTCTGGGTAATGATCCATTTCACTATCTCTACTATCTCTGTAGCACTAAGCAGAAAGCTGTGAGAATATATCAAAGTGAAACATGCCTCCTTCACAGAGATATCTCAATTTTCTAGAAAACCGGCTCATTTCAGTATTATCTTTGCTTGCCCATCACTCCTCCTCACCACTTCTCAGGGACTTTCCATAACTCTATACTACCAATCTGTTTTAAGAATCAAAAAAAGGATGCCCCTCTAATAAGAGCATGCCCAGATCCATCACCCTTATCAGAGCTATGTCTGTGTTAGCTTTCAGAAGATTTAAATAACAGAACACAGATGTACAATCTCTAATAATAATGATAACATTAGTAGTAAGTACATGAAAAGATAATATCTTCCCAAATAGAAGTTCTATAGTATGGGTAAGATTAATCTCAATTAATTTTAGACACTGAAAATTAGGTGTTTAACTTAAATTAGATGGTTCATCTCCCCTTAATTAAGCAATAGATGCACATACGTCCAGAGGGTGAGTCATTCTACTTTTACATAAACATATCAGAAAAGTGAAAGGAATTGCCCTCAAGAGGTATTATGTCTACCATCTGGCTGTAGTAGAAGCCTAAGCAACTAGCTCAGACTAGACACCAACATTTAACTGGCTATACTGAGGTAAGATGAATTCCACTGTGATTAGAACCTCCATATGGTCTCTGAAAATATCTTGCCAATAACTTCTCACCTGTGTGTTGTCTGTTCTCAATCTCCAGCAGAGCCCTCCACCTTTTCCTAGTCTGATAGATGTAACTAAATTCAATAAATGTAGAAATTACAAGTCAGAATTAACAACTTTTCCTCAAACAGTTTTTGTTCTGTGCTCCCCACCCTACACTGATGCTGGGCTTCACTGATCTATGATGCAGAAAATAGAGCTAGGACTCTCTTGAACTTTGCTGATATTTTCCATTGGTCCGAAGATATTTGTAGACAGGAAAAATCAGTCCCAAACCCTGTGCTCCACATCTTCTATTCATGCTGATAATTTAGCACATGCACTTAATCCTGACTTAACAGCAGCATTCAGCTAATATTCCCAGATTTGAAAGGAAAGATTTCATTAAAGAAATACAACATTTCAGAACAATGTACTATACAGACTGGACTGTTTTGCTACGTAGAATACTACAGAGAAGGCAGATATGGATAGGCAATAAGGATTGTGAGCAGATTTGTACTGACCACATTTCTACTGCCAAAAGTCGCTTATGGGTGGAACAGAAGGAGCCTCAATTTTAATCTTTGGAGCCATGAATGTGAACAATTCTCTATGCAGAATTTATGAGCTGTTTTACTTACCAGTATTTCCTCAGAGTTTTCATGCAGTCAGATGGATTACCCTTTCCTCATTCTGTTTGTGCATACTCAAGTTCGGCTATACAGCGCACAAAATGGACATGAACTGCATACTGTACCATACAAGGAAATTAAAGGCAGTTACATGCCAATCATAGTTATTAAGTTTTTGTTCAAAAACCCAATATGATATCACTCCTAATAAAAATCTGTATTCCAAATACTTCAGCAACAAGCATAACCTAAATATTTGGGGATTTTTTAATTAGCCAAATTCCATAGGTCATCTAAACAGACAGAATACGAGAAAAAATAGAGACGGGAAGAGTTTTACTTTTTCTATAACAAGCTTTGCTTTCATAAAACAATTCCTTTTGACTGTTTTCAATGCACAAGTAAGTTCTTTTTTTCCCCTTAAATCCATAGTTTCCATGAATAAACGTTTAGATTACCCGATTATCAGAACATACCAGTTATCTGGCATAAAGCAGCTCAGGATACCAACATAGCCTAACATTCCCAGAAATAAGGCCTTTGTCCTGGACCTACGATGCACTGCATTTTATCTCAAGGATCTCTTTCCCCATATGGTGCTACAGACCCTAACAGAGGCTGTAGCTCTGCACATGACCAGCAAGGCACCCACAAAATAACAGGTGTACAATCTGTGTGACCCAAGCGAACAGGGAACAGTATATCAATACATCTATAGACAGGTAAATTGAATTCCCCGAGTAGCAGCGCTAGCAGTGGCAGTTTCTCTCCAAGTTTACTTGTGAAACCTTGCTATTGAACGTCCGGCAGAGATGTTAATGAAATTTCTCAAAAGACAGTGCCTGATGGTTACTAACCAACTGCTGGATGGATTTCTTGAGTTATGAAGAAATCTGAGTATAGAGATTTTAAGCATATATATCTTATTGGAGTTTAGGCTTTAATTGAGGGTGGAACACTCAAGAGCAAACATGTGTCTATGAAGCATTTAAAAATGAACAAGTGTAAAAATTTAAAGCAAGATATTATGTATTTTTTGTGATAATAGAATATGTTTACTCACTATTTTATTTTACTTGCCTACCTGATAATGACATTAGATACACTTTAATAGAGCAGAGTAACATGAATGGGTGTCTTAATATGTGGCTCAGTTCACCACAATGGGTTACAGACATAACACCCTTCATGGCAGGATGCAGTTTAAAAACACCATGCTGGTTTGTGGAAGAAGTAATGGCCTGTATGGCTTGAAAAATCTATCTTATGATAATGTAAGAGGTTACAAACCATCCAGCCACAACGAAATGGGATTATATTCTTACTCCAGTGAATAAATAGAGAAACTCTCACTGATTTCAACAAGAACACAGCGAGTTCTGATTTCAGAAGGCTGATATTGCAATGGTTCTAAAATGAAGTATTTAAAGTGATGGAGCAAGCAATGGACATCTCCCTAAAGGACATCAGGGAGATGACAAAAGCAGAGAGCTGCAGAAGCATACAAATATAGGGTAACAAATACTAGTCTGTTTGGAAACTGACTCCTCAATTACTTAAACATTTTATTTCCTGTCTCTGCACCAATTTCCTTGGCGTTGCTGATGAAGCTTCACAACCCATAGGAAGGGGGGGGAAGCAATGCAGCCTGGGAGAGGGACAGTGGAGGGACAGACGGCTGAGCTGCCTGCCAGTCCCTGGGCTGCCACTGGGAATTTGGGCTGCTGAGCTGCTGCTCTAAGAGTGCTGTGGATGCACTGACAGAAATGCACTAAGTGGCACATAGATCAGTGCTTCTGATGGTTTCCCCTGTTTCAGTATTGAACATATCAATTCTACAAGTAATCAAAAGCCAAACGATGTGTTGTACATATCACTTTTATTATTATGAGCATTAATTCTATCCTAAGTCTTCATCAAAAAGAAAACACATATGACATGTAAATGTATATGCACGTGCACATGTGTAATATGTATTAATACAAATATGCAATGTGTGTGACATACAGTATGTGTGTATCAGTAAAAAATTATTCATGTGTGTAGCTCATTTAAATATGTCTCTAAATTGCCTTCTACAACATTTAAAAAATATTCTTTTGAGTATACTTTAAACTTTTGTAAATACATAGATAAATGGCAACAGGTACCTGCGTATGAGCATGCATACCCATCTCTATCTTTAATACGCACCATAAATTAAGTATGTAGAGTAGTTTCAGTCTGTGTAGGATGCACAACTGGTGCCAAAATGCTACAACTTATAGTTATTATCTCTTGTGCTATAAAAATGAAATCTCACAGTGGCTTTAGAGGAGCTGTAGTAATCTATTCAGTCAATGATTTGCTATCATAACACTTTCAGTCATCACCACTTCATGTTCTGCTGCTCTGGAAATGTTAGGGCACACCAGTGCTTGTTACACTATAACGCATCTGAAAGCATCCTGAAAGCAACTGAAGAATGCAGTTAGGTACATGAGCACACATATTATTAGTTTAATAGCTCTTCTGAAGAGTTTCACTAACTGTTAAGCACAAAAACCCCAAACTGCACGCAAATGAAGACAGTGGGTTGATGTGCCAAAAGAAAAAGCACTAAGAAGCAATGTTGCCTTACACTGTTGTTAAATATAATAATTCCTAAAGTCAAAGATAACCAAAGGTAGTTGTAGAAGAAAGCTGTGGCACTTAAAGCGTCTAGTTGTATATTTCTGTTAAAATGTTTCAACACTAAAAAGATAGTTGTGTAATCAAATAGCCAGTGATAAAAACACACAAGTCATACCAAGACAAGAACATAATCTCAGGAATTACCAACTTCTTATACTTTGCCTCACAGTGGAGCTACATGACATAATATCCCCAACTTTCCAAAATCCTTTATTCCTCTGAAATGGTGGCAATATGCATACATTGTAAAAAGCAGCCACTCAGCTACTTGCATGCACACAGAGTTTTGCAAGAAATGGACTGAATTACAAATACAGGTTTGCAGGAACCAATATTCACCTTCCAAAAGTCCAGTTCTTGGATATGCCACTGATTTATGTCTTGATCAATATACCTAATATTTTTATCTAATGAATTAGGACAAAATAACTTGCTTATATCAGAACTGAGTTGTGACTCTTGGCTTACTCTGTGCAAAGGCCGCTGAGGTCCTTAAACACATGTGTACACCTGAGTGAAAACCACTGTTGAAAATACTGACTTGGCTGTCACTCAAGCTGAAATTTTTAATGGGAAGTGAAGGAAATTTTTGTACCTTTAGACTGAAATACAGTCGCTATCACTCTGCCTTTGCTGGCATTTATATCAATATCTCACAATGAGATCTTACAACTTCTCTCAAATTAAATGAGATCACCTCCAATGTTCAGGAGAAAAGGGATCAAATTTTCCATAGATGCAAATATGTCCTTAATCCTCTTGCTTTTATGGAGTCAGAGTTCTCCAGTATCTCTTCAGCTGATCTAAATCTCTTATATTATTTCTCTGTTGCAAAACGCTCTTTAAGTTATTTTTTTGAATGACAATGTTTATTCCAACACACTGGTTCCCAACATGCTCAGTTTTGCATACTCTCTTCTCTGAAACTTGATTTGATTTGCTTTTTCGGGTTCCCTTATGACTCTATGCCTTCTTCGCATCATGTCCACAAATGAGGTAGAATAACCCAGAAACATCCTGCACTGACAAGGCAGGGCCCTGGGAAGAAAGTCTTGTTTTCATTTCCACGCATTTTTCTTTTATTCCCCACTTCCCTGTGATAATAACTTCTCTTATAAACCAAAACTCTTTAAGGCTGTGACAGACATAGATGTCCTAGACTGGGAGGGCTTCTTTGCCCTCATTCATCAGTGGGACAACCACAAAGCCATTCCAGACACCTAGCTGAAAAAACCTTGTACTTGCTTAAGAGCGGTGTGTATCTGATAGTTTTTCAAATTACACTGCATTAAAAAAAAAAATACATCTGCAGATAGCATCACCTATGAATAGAGCATTTTACTGTAGATCATGACACATTTCTCTACAGAACAATCTACTTCTTAGGTTTCAGCTAATAACACAGAAGTGTACCAGTCTTCAGCATGATACTGCAGTGAGCTGTAACAGATGCTGTTATTCCCTTACTACCTTTGTCAGAATCACAAGTTCACACAGAAAAAAAAAAAAAAATGTATGTCGTATGTAAAATGCCTTCTACTTGTGTCTTATTACAAGCATGAACAAAGAATGGATGCATTATTACATTGTCAAACAGGAAGCTGTTAACATCAGTAACTGATTAAAAAAAAAATCAGTTTTTTTAAAGACAAAGTAACTTCAGTAACATTTTTAAAAGTAGCTGATTGGATTATTTCTTCAGTATAAAATAAAAAAGAAATAGTACCATCAAACAACTTTATTCTGTAAATAATGGCACTATTACCATTTCACATATCAGCTGAGTTCAAGGAGGTACTTGCTACAAACCAGAAGTGAAACTAGATTGTGCTTTCCCAAGCAAGTTCCCTAGGTCTTACTCCCTCTCCAAGGCATTTCAAAAGCAAATCTGAACCTGTGGCTCTCAATCTTTCAGATTTGTGCTGCTCTTTGATGAGAAACAGATTCCTTCAGCTCTTCCTTCCAGCCCTCTGTCACAGGCTGGTGAGCTGGCCAGCAATGACTAAAGCAGGCAGACTGATCAGCTGAGGAAATTTCTAAACTCCTTTTGAACTTCTATTTGTTATTTCACATTCTTATTTAATGCCTATTTATTTCCACTACAGAGACAGCCTACTAAAAACCCAAACCCCAAGCCAAAACACAAAAAAATACCCTGCACAGAAAGAAAACAGCATGTTTACTGCATAGATGTGTTGCCAGGAAATCCCATTGTTGTAGTGGTGAGTAAAAGTCCTGCACCCTGACTTATGTCTTACTCACCCTAAATTGTGTGTGAGCCATGCAATCTTTCCTGATTAATGAAAGTGGTCAAATGTTTTACAGCACTTGCTAAGAAGTCATCTTTCTGTGCATGACCACTCTGATTACTAAGCTGTGATGGTTTTAAATCAAATCCTGATGCACTACAGGAAGTTTTCATTGCCACATCTTTTGGAGCTTAACACAGCATCAACATGATACAAAGCCAGGTGTTAAAATTGTCAAAGGGAAATATTCTGAAATGGAAAACACAAGAGAGCTCAACATCTATTTTTGTTCTAGCTTTTCAAATTTGCTGCAATTCACTAATTGGAGAGTTCCACCTGGATAAAATATTTTTAACTCCTGTTGAAAGATATATAGAAGGATGAAATGTTTTCTGCTGTATTAAGATCAGAGGGATAGAGCAGTAAAGGAGGATTTACAGGAAAATAAACATAACTAAAATGACAAGTGAGACCAAATGTCATGTTGAAAGTAGGTTAGGACAATACTAACATTATACTTGGTTAACTTCTCTCATGTTTTATGCAGAGTTAGTACAGACGTTTAGTGGCTGGCACCTTCTCAGTTTATATATCCAGAAATACTACCATCCAGGCTTAACCACTTTAAAATTATGCTTCCCTTTGATTTGCCTATTTTCCAAGTTCTCTCAACTTGGTTTACACAGAACATACACAAGAGCCATCAGAAATCTGCACATCTTACACAGGGGAATTATCCCTTCACATTTACCAGACAAAACACTCTGCATTCCTTTTCTGAATTTTAAATAAGTTATGTTAACTTTCAGCCAAAGTCCTCTTGCCAATAAAAACAAAAATGAAAGGTTTGTGACCTTAAAAACATCATGGGCAAGTGAAGATTCGCAGAAAATATTTCACCAGTAGGTTTGAGAATAGATAGATGCTTCCTTCTCTTCCAGCTTAATCCCCAAATACCCTTGCTGTCAAAAGGCTATTGTTAAGGCATGGGCTTCCTCCAAGACCACATCCTGTGAATCAGGTCAAAGTGAAACACAGAGCTGCTTTAAATGAACTACTCTTTGCATGCCCTGTATGCAAGTGTAAGAAAAACTACATGACCCAAAAATATAGGGTACTAGAGAAAAAAAAAAGAGTGGGCCTAGACCACAATGAACACATAGTTAAAAAAATTTGCAGTTGTCTTTTGTAATTGGTGCCCTTATTATTTACTAAACACGAGATTTTCAGATACAAAGAAGATAGTGTATCCAAAGGCAGAAATTAGAACCAACAAAGCAATCTCTCCTTTAAAAAGGCTGATTCCACTTCCAGATCAGAGCTGGGCCCACACTGATTATGAAGAAAAAGCCAAAACTGTTCTTATGAAGCAAGCAGGAAAAATAACTCCTTATCTAGATGTTTTATTCTTAACTGATCCCTTAGAAAAGACAAAGGATGGGCTTGTGGTTATAATGTGGAGACTGAGAGTCAAGATATATGTGACTTGAAATACCCAATCCTGCCACAAAGTCCCAGGCTGAGTGTGGGAAAATAATCCATTTCCCCTTTCATCTCTCCTCTCCCTCTGCACTGTAGGGATATTATTTTTCCCTTTGTCCCACGCTCCGTGTAATACAGCCACATGTTCTGTAGGGCTGTGACTAACTTCTCCTGTCCAAATACGCACTACCTGTCATGATAGGGAAACCACAGGTCTGGTTTAAACTCAGGAAAAATCCACAGAAAGGACATTCTCATATGTTTTCACTTGAGACAAGAAACATTTTTCAACTGAATTGGACTTCCTAATCCTGGTGTTACCCCTCACTCTGTTGGGTGCATTAGGATGCTCCTGTCTCCCAGTGAGCAGTCTCTATAGTCCCTACAAAATGCAGCCAGGTGAAATATTCACTGCTATGTTCCTGAGGGGATTTTAAAGGATCTCAGGGCTCTAAACTGAACTAGGTTTACTGGGGTTCTAGATTCCCTGTTATGGAGCAAAGAATTGAGTTCCTGAGACTCACTCCATTGCCAGACCTCACAGGTTCTTGAGGCATGCAGGTACTCCAATACTGGAATCCTGTATGCCTCTGGAAACACCCATACCATACAATGGCATTTTTTCTAAGGTAGCAAAGCTGTCTCCAAAGTGACTCCTATGAAGACAGGCTGAGAGAGTTGGGGCTGCTCAGCCTGGATAAGAGAAGGCTCCAGGGGAACCTTATAGTGACCTTCCAATACCTGAAAGGGGTCTATAAGAAGGCAGGGGAGATCTGTTCTCAAGGGTCTGTAGCAACAGGACGGACAAGGGGTAATGGTTTTAAGCTAGAAAAGGGTAGGTTTAGGTTAGACATTAGGAAGAAGTTCTTTAATATAAGAGTGGTTTAGTACTGAAAGAGGTTGCCTAGAGAGATGGTGGAGGCCCCATACCAGGAGTCATTCACAGCCAGGCTTGTCGGGGCTCTGAGCAACCTGACCTAGTTAGAGATGTCCCTGCTTATTGCAGGGGGCTTGGACTAGATGACCTTTAGAGGTCCCTTCCAACCCAATACATTCTATGGTCTTTATGGCACTGTGGGACACAGGGCTGTTAGCTCAGGTTCCCAGAGTAGCATGGTTTCATTACTAAACACCTGCACTCAACTGGAAGACCATCAGGATGGCGACTGAGTCCTTTACACAAGGAAAGATCAGTGCTAGTAATGTCATGAATGGCAGGTGTACGTAGGATCATCAAATGCATTGGTTTGGAAGGGATCTTCCAAGGTCAACTAGTCCAACCCCACTGCAGTCAGAAGGGATGTCTCTAACTAGATCAGGTTGCTCAGATGCATACATCTTCCAGTGATGGAGATAGTATACCTTCTGCATGCAAAGTGTTCCCCTGTTTAACTACTGTTAGTGCTGGGAAGTATTACCAAAGCCTAACTAAATCCTCCTGAGGTATAATACAAGCCCATTATTTTTATCTGAAGATGGAAAGCACTTTCTATTCATGGCCATTGAGAACAGATTACCCCAAGGGGTTGCAAGAGCATTGCACCAAGCAAATATTGCTGGGTTGCTACAGGTTCTAGAGCTCTGCTGGTGCGTTCACAGTGCATCACCACTCTGTCACGTTCCCTCTTTCAAGGAAGGGATTTTTTAATGAAAAGCTGTTTGATGAGGAAATGTCCAAGCAGCTTCCCTGGGCACAGATGCAATACATAAGAGTAAGAGTAATTGTTTCCTGGCCATGCCTGATACCAGCTTACAACACACTAATAGTGAGACATACATTGAGTTCTACATTCTTATTTTGTAAGATAAATGAAACAAAAACAGTAGAAATGGAGGCAGAGGTCTTAAGCTCGAGTTGGTAAATACCCTCCTAACCACAATCTCATTTACAAATTATAAACAAAAAAGCATCTTCCAACCTAAACTCAATACGATTTGCTCACAAACACAAAAACTTTAAGACCTATATGTTGTGTAACCATACATCTCAATTATAAGAAAATGTGCTTGATACATGTTTATTTTCTAATAATCTGTAACGGTGAAGTTGACTCCAAGCTCATTCAGGCTCTTAAATCAGTTATAGCGTAGACAGATGGTGCTGGATACATAAAAGCACATTAAAGACTGTTATCTGTTTGATAAAGAAATAATTCAGAGCACAAGGCTCTGAAATTGCTGACAATCTGAACTCCTGCCAGCTGTCGTGGCTTCACTGGGGCTGTGTGATTTTTAAACACACATAGTCCCAGGTGTCAGCAGTGCTGATTGAAATTTCTGGCAGCTAGTGCAGTGCTTTTGAAACAATGTTGACTTCCCATCACTAGCGGTCACTATGGGGAGAAGATGGGCGGTCTCTGGCTGCTTCTGCTGCCCTTTTTGTTGCCTTGGCCATAGCGCTGTAAATGAAACACTCGGCACAATGAGCAGTCTCCTTTCTTGCCAACTCACAAGGCAGACATCTCCAATGCATTCACACTGAGAAAAGGAAGGGTATGACAAAATGGGGAAATAAACTCATTTATTTCTGTTCCCTAGATTCAGTTAGTCAAGAAACTCAGCGGAGCTTGGCCCTGAGAGACCAGACAAAAAGGTATCCAAGAAATTGAAAGGTCAAAGAGATGTGGGATTGCAACAGATGCTCTGCTTGGGAGAGACTTGGGGAATGGTGGGAAAGGGTCACACAGAACCTAAGTAAATAGTGCGGAAGGGTTAGATGAGGAAAGATGGAGATATGGAAGTCATTCGTGGCACACATCTGGTTTTCCAATGTGCACACTACTCCCCTTGGCTTGAGCAGGAGCTCCACCCATGTACAGAAAGCAAAAAATATTTGTCTTCAGATCTGTCTGGATAGAGGAGCCTAGCCATCCTCCAAGTCTGGTGTCTGGTGACAGGCAAAAGTTACCACATCACCGACACTTACGAATGATGAGGGGAAAAATGGGAGGTTTCTGTGCTCATTCCAATGCCCTACTAAAACAAATCTGTTTGTTGGACAAACAGCTGGAAAAAAGACACTGGAAAGCCCTCAGAACAAGACACGATGACACTAAATGAATTGGACCTCAAGAGTCACTTTAATAGCAGCAGTATGCGTTTTTGCCTAATCACATCTAAAAGATTATCTTTGTTTTGTGACCCTGATATTCATTTTAGATTTAAGTTCACTCAGTACTACTAAGTGTTTCAGGCCCCATTCTTTGACAGCCATGCTCCCCAGGTAAAGCACATCTATTCTTCTCTGTTCTGTTGATCTACAGACCACTTTCACAGCCTGATTTCTCAGATTTCTGTGCACAGAAGAAGCCAGTTGTGTCTCTTTCCTCAGGTAGACACATCATATCATTTGTAATTTCTTCTAGAAGGTCTTGTAGCAGATCCATTTCCCGAGTTCTCCTTAGATATTCCTGTATCAAAGTTAGATTGTTTAATGATGAACTTGGTGGGGCTGGAGAGCCTGACTAGCACTTTCCAATAATGAACAGTGATATGAAAAATGTTGCAGTCATGACAGGAAGACTTGATTAGTGGATATAGAGAAAAATAAGTCGTATGCAGAAGCCTGTAAAGATGTCTGCCAACAGGAAGAAAGAAGCAGATAAAGCAGCAGCAGACAGATAGCATGGACAAAGAAACTGACAACAAGAAAAAAAAATAAGAAGAAATAAGATAATATGACAGTAAAGGAATGAATTAACTCAGGAAAAAGAGGGCTACAATCTTATCGAAGTCATATACCCAAAACACTGCAATTAATATATCAGATCTAGCTCAGAAAATTCAGCTTGCAAGCATAAGTGACGGTGCAGCGCTCTTGAAAGAAGAAAATTTGATAGGAGGAAAACCCTGGGACCATAAAGCAGAGCAATGCAAGGAGCGGTCCCAGGAAGCCAGGCCACAAGACTGATGTGCCAAGCAGGGGTGCTGGCTCCCAGCAGTTGCTCAGCTTTGTGCCAGAAAGGATTTGTGGTTGATGCCCTTGTGACTACACCATTAAATGTGTGAGGGCAGCTGAAATCAATCATGGTGACCTGGAATAAAATGCTATTGCCACTGGCATTTTGCTACAGGTCAATATACTGCAGAGTTATCATTTAGTGAAAAAAGTAAGTTGTTTTTGCAAAGAACCTCTTTCTTCATTCCTTTAGTTTTAAGCCATTACTTCATTTACCTTTTTACAGTATTGTTTGATACTTTATTTTGTTACTGCTTAATAGCCCATTCTTCAACTAGAACAGTATCACAAGACATCCTTGCATGATCCAATAATTTTGGTCTCAATTTAGCAAGCAGTATAAAAGTGGTGACACAAAGATAAATACTGTACCCACAGTTAGAAAAATATTACAAAAGATATTGGTGTTTTCAGACATGGGTTTGCACAAAAACACTCTCATCCAACTGAACAGCAAAACTCCATCTGCTTCAAAGAGAGCCAGCGTTTCACCTCATGAATCCAGCAGCTGGATTCCTTTCCTGTGTACATATATAGGAATAAACTTTTGTCTATATGATACTCAGGGAAAAAGAATGTGCTCTGAATGCTTGCGTTCAAATATTCTGCATGACTATTCACATCTTAAGTGTTCATGCACCCAGTTTAAATATTAGTGGCTTTAGCAAGAAAGCAGATAAAGCTGTACATGACTTATGAACCAAAGCACAAATGTTGAAAATTTTGAACAAAACTGTAGTTGAATAAACTGCACACAAAATTTTAAATCATTATCAGCTTATTATTTGCTTTCCTAGGCTTAACTATGTTATACCTAATCAAGAAAAAAGTTGAACAAAATCACCTCAAACTTCTTCTGCTATAGTTTATTAAAATAATATCATTTATTAACTTCAGACTGCTTCATGTCCACAAAAAAGAAAACAACCAAGACTACATGTGCAAGTGCAGCAAAATCATGTGAGATGGGAGAGGCGCCTAGGGAAAAGAGAACTGATGTTTGCAGCTGTATTCCTAACCAGCCTTGGCAAGGCAGTTGTGTGAGAAAGCCAACACAAGTGTCAAAAGTCTCAAACAATCAGGTGTGGTGAGACTGAAGGCCATAGAGGGAACAGCTGGGTGGCAATGACCTACTGTATAGACATGTATAACCCAAATTTATCTTGGAATCCTTAGCACTGCACTTATAGATAGCAACAGGATGTCACAGTGACTACATGTGTCAATCTAAGTGCTTTCCAGACAGGGTGAGAAAACTGGTGATCCACAGGGCAGCCTATGTAAGATACCAAGGAAAGCAATACTAACAGCTGCAATTCAGTAGCCAAGGGCAAAAGTTAACCAGATGGTTAATTCATATGTTCCATTGTCTTTTGCAGATAGTTATTCATAATTTTCCCCTCAAAATCAGTTCTGCATTTTATCCAATGATATAACATAAGCATACAAGCAGTATGTTCTATAGGCAGATTTTACTCTCAGTTGGAAACTCAGACTAGATATTCATGACGCTTTAACTGAAAAACCTTTTATCTGATCCCTGTTATAGAATCATAGAATGTTAGGGATTGGAAAGGACCTTTGGAGATCATCAAGTCTGACCCCCCTGCCAGAGCAGGACCACAGAATCTAGGGCAGGTTACACAGGAACACATGAAGATGGGTCTTGAAAGTCTCCAGAGAAGGAGACTCCACAACCTCTCTAGGGAGCCCATTCCAGTGTTCTGTAACACTCACAGTAAAGAGGTTCCTCCTCATGTTGAGGTGGAACTTCCTGTGCTCTAGCTTGGATCCATTGCCCCTTGTCCTATCACAAGGCACAAGTGAAAAGAGGTTGCCCCTTTCTTCTTGACACCCAGCCCTCATCTATTTAGACACATTAATTAGATCCCCTCTCAGTCTTTTCTTCTCCAGACTAAAAAGCCCCAGGTCTCTCAGCCTTTCCTCATAAGGCAGGTGTTCCAGTCCCTTAATCATCCTTGTAGCCCTCCACTGGACTCTCTCAAGTAGATCTCTGTCCCTCTGGGGAGCCCAGAACTGAATGCAGTACTCCAGGTTATAATAAAACATTCCCAAAGTACAACACTGTATACCACAGAGCCACAGAAGAATATCATGTCTGATTAATCAGTTTGCTGACCAAAGAAAACAACCAAAGATCTACTGGAAACACACTTAGAAATGGTCAGACTTTGGGACAGCATAATCCATATGCAGAAATTACATCTGCTCAGCAAACCTGAAGAGATACTAACCTTAACAACTGCCTCAAATTTGTGCTCTTTAGAACCTCGGCTTAGATAACCTGGACATACCGCTGCAGCTACCAGGCATGATGGATCCAGAGTGACATGGAACTCCATCACTGATGAAACAAAATAGTATTCAATACTTTTAGGGTGACAATTTGAAGTTTACTAGTAAGAAAAGCTTAAAAATAATTTCTTCATCATAATTACCCACCTTACAGCCCAAACTACACTGGCAAAGAGATTTCAAGAAACTTTCTCAAAAGATGAATACAAGAACATCCTTCAAAAAAATGTGCCTGGAAGAAAATAGGACAAAGGCCTTCCACTAAGCTTTACTGGGAATATTGGACTTGAAAAAGAGGAATACAGAAAAGCTGCAGAAATTAGTAACTTCTTGAATGCTCAGCACTTCAGCAAATTCAGGTGGCCAAGGGAGGTTTACAGACCACCACATGCACAAACTGGCCTTACACTTAAAGGTTCATCTTTTAAAAGCACTCAGATCCCTCCTCTGAGAACAGAGAGGGATCTAATGGCTGGTAGGTTGGTCTTTTGGAGGTTAGTTTGTTTTGTGGTATATTCTTTAAAAAGCAGTCTCTAAGATTACAAGTATGTCAAACCAAAGAAACATGAAATGACACAGTCTGGGTCCACCTAGCCTGTTACTTTACCAACTAGCACTTCAGCAGAAGTGCTTGAAGGACCAGAAATCTTGAGGGCTATGACTCCCATTAGGTCTCATGCTGATTACTGATAGTTCCCAAGTATTTCAAACATTGAAGGCAAGATGCTTTATATCTTTCTCCTCACTTCTTTAAAGAACCAAGAAATATCTCTCAGTAGGCAATGTAACTGTATTCTTTTTTTCCTGAACATAGCACTTTCAAATCTATTTTACTTTTCAGGCAATATCCATTAAAGAACAAAATTAAAGAGGAAATAGAAAGAGTATTTTCTAATAAAAACAAGCAAGAAGGCAGGAATCACATTGTATTGAAAAGCTGTATTATTATCTTCATGTCACATTCATGTCATAGAAAAGGGCTGTTCATCACTTCTGGTAATCAACAGATGAACAGTCTGTTCCTTCTTTATATTTCTATATAGCATGTCTGAGATCACCAGGGTATCATATTAGGAAGACAGGGAGAGGTGATACAACACACTCCAAGGGAAAAATTAAGTGACATGACCAAAATCTCATGGGGAGATAAGTGGCAGGGATTAAAAAGGAAACCAAATGTTCAGAATCCCAAGCCTATGCTTTAACCACAAAACCAACTTTCTTCGCTAATACCAAATTAGCACAGTAACTAAAAACAATGGAAAACCAAGTACATATATTATGTGTATCTTGCCACTTTAGCAGCTCTGACAACACTCAAATGTCCTTGAACTAAATAAGAAGTAACTACAAATACGTGTTTCATCCCAGTGTGGTAATCAGTTCCACAAACCAAAAGTACTAGAAAAGCAAGGGAAAGTAACCTCACATAAGACTGCTTGCTGAAGCTGTTAAACCACACATGCAGCCATAATATACTGACTGGAAGATCTGCAGGAATATGATCTACTGACAAGAAGGGACTCAGTACTCATATTCAAAGCATGAAAAATGATTTCAACTACAGCAGAAAGACTAGTAGAAAAATCAAGCAGAAGCTTTTAATTTTAATTAAGACTCAAGAACGAACCCCTACAAAAGAAAAAATCCTAAGCAGTTTAAAAAAAATGTCATGGTATCCTACTTCAGACAAACTTTTTTTATAAATCACATTGAATGAGAACTAGTTAGGGACTAAAAAGAAGCTATTTGTCGAAGACAAAAACACAGGTACTTTTCACTGAGAAGCTGTTTTTCTGGTTCAGCAGTTTTGCAGCAGGAGTAGCCAGATCATTTGAAAAGTGAAAAGAAAATCAATTACTGGTTTTTACTTTAAAAGAGCCTCCCTGTGGGAATAGGTGTGGGCGTGAGAGCTCTTTTTAAATTTCATAATATAACATGAAGCAGCCAAGATTTTTTTTTTCCAAAATACTGTCATGTCATTACTATACTTACTGGGTGCCGGAATGATTTTTCTCTACTTATGATTCTATTGATCCTTATCAAAATGCATCTGTGAAGCATTTAACAGTAACAATTAAAACCAGAATATTTATTCAAACAGCAACACTAAGCAAACCAAATTTCCAAGGCTGCTGTCTGGGTTCACAGATGACAGCAAAAGTCTGTTTACCCAGCTACCCCAAAGTTCTGCATGAAGTAGGTTTCTATCAGATTTTTGTCTTAGTAAATTAACATTACCTGTGGATCTCAGTTCTCAGAAAAAGTTTACAACTAACCTTGCTATCTTCAATCTCCTGGGTTTTTCCTTGAAGCGCTCTCCTCTCTCCAAAATCACAGGTTGATTTTAACGTAAGCTGACAAGAAAGCATCGAGCTCTCTGCCCCAGTAAGCTCCAAGGACTTTGGTGAGTACTGTTGCGAGGCGGCAGGGCCAAGGTTGGGTATCGGGAGGGCAGTGTGAACAGGCTTTGACCCTACGGTTGGCTGTCTTAGCTTGGAGGCAACCCCAAGTACAGGCATGGCTTCTATAAAAGTATCTTCTTGCTGCCAAAGAAAATGCTCCTGACCTCAGTCTGGTAGACTCCAGCTTCAGCAATTCCAGAAAAAATACTTTAAACAAAAGTAGCAGTCATCTCTTCAAAAACGTCTTAAAACAATAATATTACAAGTTTCACAAGGAAGCAAAACTTTTCCTTCATCTCTCCCCTTCTCCCTCGCAGCCACTCACATGCGCAGCTCAGTGAGTCAGTGCCTCTGTAAGACTAAACACTCCTTTGGGGCGTGAACTTTTCTTGAAGGTAACTGCCACAGAGCTGCCTGTCTGGATTAAAGAACTCATAAATTCGCTTTCTCTTCTTCCTACAGCATTCCAGGTCTGTGTGTTAAGTGAATGAAGGACGAGAGAAAAGGAGAGAGAAGAGATGAAACCTCCTCGTACTCCAACTGTCAAAACAGCTCCGAGACCACAACACTGGAAGCAGAGACCTCTTCCTGACTACATAAATAACCAGCTCACATCTTTAAAAAAAAAAACAAACCCCACAAACCAACAACCAACCTTTTTTTTTTTCTTCTGGTTTAAAAAAAAAAAAAGGACCTGAGCAGTGGCCAAAGCAAACAGCTGTTGGAAGAGGTTTTTATCCCGGAAATAATCTCAGCAATGAAGCTGTTTGTCTGATTCCTGGCTATTTTTCACTGCTGACAACCATGAGCTACGGTGTTTCATTCCCTGTTCCTCCCGTGAAATCACGTTAAAATTGTGCAAGACCGTGGCTAGGAACAGACCCTGATTCACAGTATGGGTAACGTCTGTCTGTGCTATGAAAAATCCATACAAAAACACAGAGCAGGATATAGGAAAATCATGAGCATTGTTAGAAAATTTAGTCAATACAGCTTTTCAGAGTTTCTTTTTTTTTTTTTATACTTTCTTTCTTGGTGGTACTGCTAACATCATCTATTCAATGTTAACACTTCCCTTTCTAAAAACATTTAAAGCTCCATGAAGTCCATGTCCAACGCATCATTTCTGCTTGTTGCTCATAGAAATATTCTTGCTGGCAACCTCAAATCCTTGTACTTGGAAATAAAAGACAGATAGGCAAGCAGAGAAGGCTCTAAAATGAGTCACAATGGACAGTCCGAATTGCTGGGCAGCATAAACGCTTACTTAAAAGGACTACTGTAAATTCCTTTGAGAGCCTATAGAAGGGGAATTTTAAACTGTGATATAAGGAAAAAAGTGTGAAGCAATGCCACACAATTAAACTGCTATGGGATTTTATCACCCAGCATTATGGACAAAAAGGCTGCACATGTTTTTCTTATCTCTTCTAAAGTAAATCATAGAAAGATAAGATGATCTGAATCCTATTCTGCCACTAATATTCTACATGGTATTGACTATGCCTTCCCTGAACAGTATGTACTATTAACACTATAGATGCAAGCCCAAGAGAAAATAATAGCCTTCTGGAGTTTTAAGTTCTCAAATTAAGGATGGAAAGATTTAGAAAAAGCATTGAAAAGAAAACAGAGTAAATAAAAAGCAGACTAAAAGGATCCTCTTAAGTCACCCATTGAAGTTATTTTGCAGAATAATACTGTAAAATACAGTATTATCTGTATATACTGAAATATACAGTATTATCCTCTATCTCTCATTTACAAAGATCACACTGAAACACTAGTTAAAAATTCAACTCTTTGTACAGACTTATAAACTATCCCACTCTTGTTTGTAGCCTGTAGGAGTGAATCAGACCTGGTTTAGGAATCTCCTGAGTTTTTAAGTGTTTGTATGGAGGATCAGCAAACCCATTTCAGCATCCTCTGCTTACCTCCTCTTTGGTTTTGCCACTGTTTACAGTAGCCACAGTGGGCTTTATGCAAGACTGCACAGAGGCAACTGCTCTGCATTTTCGTCAAGTTCAGCCCAAAGGATCCACCATTCTGTTCCAATAAGTGGAATATTCTTGTTCGGTGTGACATTTCAGGTCTTGTGCAGAGCAAAGGGGAAGAAAACTCCTTGTGCGGTCCGCATTTGTTCTCCAGCATCATAAAGCACTGTGGCTATGTAAGGAATTTAAGTTTCTTAGACACAACTGTTAACAGTTAACGCTTTAGAAAGTGCACATATGCAAAGACTGAAGCAGACCACAGGAAAAGAGGGATTTTTCTCTTGCAAGGTTTGAGGAGATGAAAAATCCTCATGAGGACTGTTAACCAATGATCAAGACAAAGAATAAACTAGAGTCATGAGGCAGATACTTTCTTTAAAAGAACCTTGCCAAAAAAATGTAATTGAATCTTATTACTTCTCAAGGTTATAATTTTACAAAGTGATGCATTATGGTAATCTTGCTGTTCTTCTTTTGAATACAAATGAGGTCATGATACCCACAGTATCTTTTTCAACCCATTTTCCCTGCACAGAAACCCTAAAAGTAATAAGTAAGCAACGTTAGCAAGAGGGAGTCATCTGTAATACATAACCAACAGGGTTTGGAAACAATGGTGTGAAGCTGGTGTTACTCTTTCAAAATAATAATTACTCTTTCAAAATCATTATTAATTATATTATGACTTTTAAGCTCGTACCAGGTCAGAGCCATCAACTTCATAACCCTATTTAGCTAGAATTTTTACAATGAAAAATCTACAAGATTATTTGTAGGAATCAGGAATGGTAATAGAGGAAAATAATAATACTGCTCCGTAAGTAAGAATGTGGTTACAAGTTTCGTCTTCCTTTTTGTTTTCTCTAATTCTAAGCAAAAGATAAATAAACACCTGCTATCCTTAGAAATCACTTAGCTACATTTCTCACTTGAAAGGCTTTTATGTACCTCATGATGAATGTGGGTTTTAGAAGGCTATCAGGGGAAAAGAATATCTAACAGCTAAGCTTCAGCAGTGTTTTCCATGCAAACAGGAAAGCACAGGATAAAGCATCTGTGGACAACATGCATGAACTGGCACCAGAGGCAGGTGCTGGTCGTGAAGCTGGACAGGCAAGGGATGGTACCACAAGCAGAAGGTATCTTGGCCCACAAGGATTCTGTAATGGGAGGAACAACAAGGCATAACTGCGGGGAAAGGGTAAAGCTGGAAGCTGCAAAGACTGATGCATTTTTAGGCATCACACTGGCAATGTGAGTTTGGTGTGATTGTTCTCAGTAGCTCTGAGGTGAGGAGCTAAAGTGACCATCAAGCAGGGTTGCCAAGGAGAATCCAAAGAAGGAACAAGGATAATTTAGAAAGGTATGGATAGCGTCCAAACAGAAAGAAGGTTTCTCCAGGGGTGGAGAAGTTGCAAGCACTGGCTATAACCTGGGGTTTCATTAAGTAAAAAAAAAACAACACCAGACTGCCTAGCCTGAGGGATGACAGTATTAGTAGTTAGTCAAATGATATGGCTGACAGAAACAAGGGACATATATATTCATTTGATTACATGAGGCTGATAGAGACATACCTAGACAGGGATTGCAAAGAAAGAGGTCAGGCTGAACACTGTACAAAGAGAGGACCTGTAGTTTTCTAATTTATCTACTCAGACATTCTCAAGCCAGGCAGGTAGGGGACTAGATTCAAGATGCAGGAGGATGAACACAGATCATGACTGAAGCCATGACACAAGGGAAATGATGAGTTGTGCAGAAAATGTTAGAGAGTTATGAAGAAGCTAGAAGACAGCTGAGCTGTGGAAAAAACAAGAGGGTAACATTTCAAGTGGGATGTTAGATAAGAAGATAAAAATGAAAGAGAGATCAAAAAACAGGAAAATAAAGCAAAGGTCAAAACAATTCTCAGTAGTCTTGTCAACAGTAGCAGTTTCAGCAAAATGTTGAAGGCAGGACCATTTCTTTAGCTAATAACAAAATTATGACAATCTGGCTATAATGTACTACTCTGAAAGCATCAAGCAATCAATACTTTTACAGAAGTTATGAGTTAGATGAATGCGCTGTACTGCAGATTTATGTATGCATTCAGTACAATAATCCCATCATCCCAGAAAACACTGTAATATTTATTTTGTATTACAAGACTAAACACACCCGAAAACCAAGCGGCCTCAAAAAAGAAGGTATCTGTCAGTTGTAATATTAAGGTGAATGTTTGTTCTCAGGACTGAACAGGAGTAACCCCAGCACCAACACCCCAGCATAAATTTCCTTTCCTTCGTTACATCTGATACCAGAATGAGTCCCACGAAGGCTGCTCCCCTTCTGTACCCCCAGCCCTCAGATAAACTGCTCACATGAACTGAGCAGACAGCTGGCAGTGTCTCCGAGACCACAGGAAATATCAAGAGAGGGGACACCTGCCTCAAAAGTGGAGCCAAGAGATTTGTTTGCTCCTTCTGGTCTATGATCTTCAGCGAGGAAGCTGTTGCATGTGTCCAGGGTCAAACAGGAAATGTCAGGGGTCCAGAGACTGCAGAGGTCTGTTTTGAGCTGTTTCCCTACTCCATCCCACTGGTGTAACAGCTGTGTCTATAGCTTACATGAGCCAGGCCAACTTCTGAACGAGCTTGAATGTGCCGATACAAACATACAATTTTGTGCACACTGACTTCAGGTTAAACTGAAAGTTTTCCCTGGTTGGAGACAGAGAACTCTTGAAAAAGCAGCCAACAATACTAAAATACTAAAGGTACCTGAAATAGTTTTCATTATTTATTTAATAAATTCAGGTAAGCCAGGTTTAAATTTTTATAATGCAAGTAAGAAGCCCTATGTCCATTTGGTTTAAGAAAATGTTCAATCTGTCAGATAACGATGAGACAAATTGTTCAGCTCTGAGTCGTATTAACAGCATAATTCTACTGACACTATTTTTGTTATCGCACAAGTCAGGTAAACCCATTAGTCTCAAGGTAAGACATGTAACAAGTATTTAACTCTATCTGCAAGTATGTAATGCTACTGACTAAGCTGCCATTGTTTTTCTTCACAGTTTGGAATTCCCAAAGACATATAATCCAAAGCCCAGTTACAGCTGCAGAGAAAGGTGCATCCGGCTTCCTAAAGGAAATCCTTCTGCTTTGGCTGAATGTTTGGGGAAGTTTTTCAAAGTGGACAACTTTTAAATAAGGTTATTGTTTTATCCTCTGAACAATTTGGCTTCAAATTGCTCAGCCAGGAGTTTACAGTTTTGAATGCCTTAACTGACAGAAGTGACCTTATCTGCTATAATTTTTATTCATGCTGTACATTTCCAGCATTTTCCATCAGATGGTTTCAAATCTTTATGCATAATTTAGCACCATGCCTCCTTGGGAAGTATGTAAGATTTATTAAAATATAGTCAAGCAGAACCATAAGGCTAAATGACCTTCCCAAGTCTATATGGGGCCTCAGTACTCTTTCTCTAATAAGGATTTTTTTTTTGGTTTATACATCTGTGTGGGGTAAATCTTATAATTATTTCTTTGTTACACACTGTATTTAGTCATAAATTATTTGGCTCTAAGGAATCAGACTTAAATACTATAGGACTGGGAAATGTAAACAGAAATTTTGTAAGGATAAGAAAGGACTAATAACAACTGAAGACACTATGTAAGTATTTACATACTGACCTACTGACTAGACCATACAGCCAGCTGGTAAAGCTTAATGAAAGCATCAGCTTTTCTCTTGGGGAGGTGGAAGAGGAAAAGAAAAAAAACCCCACAATAATCCATTTGTTCCTAATTAAAAGAACCAAACAAGTGCTGAAGACTCTCAAGCTGCTATTAACTTTATCTAACAAAGAATTCCTCCCCTCCTGTTATTTCAGTCTGCATAAACTTGTAGAGAAGATTGTACTCATCCTAAGAATGAAAGTGCAAGCTTTTCTTTCCCTTTCCTTTCTTCCTTGTTTTCTCAGTTCCCCATTTAAAAACTCTCTCCAGGGCACACAGTGTGCCATAGCAGACAGACTGACTTCTCCAGCATCCTTCCGGCCACTGACAAGTACCTACTCCTTCTTGCATTTCTTTTCTCTCCCTTATCTGGCTTTCTGTCTCTGAAAAGATTTCTGGCTCTCTATCACCTTTGGTGGGCCACGGTGAGTTACTGATTTCAACCTCTGCCTGCCCGATATCTTTCTGTTTCAGAATACATTACAAGTGCAATACTTCAGTGCTGCATTGCCAAAAGGAGCTTTTCCCTCGCTTCTCAGGGCATTACAGAGTGTTCCAGTTCTCTCTAGAATTACTGGAAAAACATCTAAGGTAGGCACCACAAAAAAAGACATTTCTAGAATGCATGATAAAGTTCTGAAGTGTTAACATTACTTTCACTGGAAGTGGTAAGGAACTGGACTGTTTTTATTAATGTTATTAGTGGAAGCAGCTTTACTCCACTTGAAATTTTGAGCCAAGGTTTAAATTATCTTTTATGAGGACCACTTTTTTAGGAGAATAAATTTTCTCCAATCAGTACTGGTCTCAACACAGTTTCACCTAGAACAAAATTCTCCCAATGCACATACATTCTAAAATACTGATAGAATATTTTACAATGCTAAGGAGACACTTACAAATCCTAATTAGATGAGAAGGAGGTTAGCAATATTTGTGGTTGAATCAAAGCTGTTCTGACTCTTGATACTAAGTGTAAATTGTTCAGATCTTTCATCCAGAATTTCTTCAGAGGACAGATTTACTACAAAATTTTCTAATGAACTGTAAAAAATAATGCATTAAGGTAAAGAAACTGAAACTAAACAGCAATATGTTGATTATCTGCCATCAGGTAGCTGGCAGAGTGGCAAACCTATGCTTTCATCTGCTGGAAAAGGAAAGTTTCCTCGTATGAGCACTGTGGATATGATAGAGGGTTTCAAAATCATAGCCACACGAGCATTCACTTCAGGACTGCAGTGAAAAACTGCTCCATAAGGTTCCCATTGGTCTATTAAAAAAAAAAAAAGCTTAGAAACATCTGCAACAGTCACGAGCAGACACTTGGCCAAGTGCGGCAACAACAGTAAAAGACTTTGAAGTCAATCAGCTTTGCTATCACCAGCAGATACCTCTGTAGTCAATGGAAATTACGGCACAGAGAGTTTGGGAGATACGAAGAAAACTTGCTCTGCCGAAAGTGTACATAGACAGCAGTGAAGAAAAGAACAATTTTTTTAGTAATACTGAAAATAGTTAAAAGTGAAAGATTAGCAATAGGTGTTTAAAAACAATAGATGACTACATTGATACTTAAAGAATACTTCATGAAAACCAAGATGGATAGATTTTCAGGGACTAGCTTTGATATTTGACCTTACACAAGTGAGAGCTGCACTGCAGCTGGAGAAGCACTTCTGATTCACAGCCTACTGTCTGTTTCCTTCTTGCTCGGAGACTATAGTGATTTCATGCTGGTTTGCATCACCCACAGTTTATAATACCTACTCTGCTAGCTATACCACCTCTAGTCATCTGCTTCTCTGTACCTTGATCAAAGTCACAACTATTGCATAGTACGGCCTGTAACTCCTCACCTCTTGTCAGTAAAGGTGATTAATCCAAGCCATGTTTTTAGTTTCCTGTTGATCTTTGCAGATAGTCATCATAACTTCTCAAGTAAGCCTTCCTACAATGCCCACATTATTTTCATTTTCTTTAATCACATAAATATTTCATATTCATCCTACGTTTCCTGCAGATACTGACAGGCGTTTTAAAGGCAAGATTTCCTGTGGCAAACTTAACAACACAACATCTCCAAGTATGGACAAACATTGTAGTTCTTGGTGAAGACTTACAAGATCACCGTTACATCACTTTCCCTTTCACCACACCCTTCCACAACTTCCATTGGAAAATCTGGCATTTACCTGTTGTGCTGGTTCAGCCATTATCATTTTATGCTGCCATCAGTTGCCTGATCACACAGGCCAACTCTGACCTCAGCAACAGCCCCTCAGAAGTCTTCTTTCAGACAGTCCTGCCATCGGTTCCTGTGGGCCCAGCTCCTCTGCTGCCTACTGTGGTGCCAGCATTGCCTGCTGGACACAACGGACAGAGATGGCTCCCTCAGTGGCCCTTCATATGGAAGGACTCCACTGAAAGAGCTCAGCAAGGTGTGACCAGTCCCAACAGAAACCACACCCAACAGGAAGCTCTTCTGATTCTTCAGCTCCCTGTTAAGATAGCCCTGGCCTTGCCCACCACCCCAACCATGACCACCTGGGTGAGGGCAGAGACACAGGTGGACCAGGTTCTGCCTCTAGAACCTGAAGCCAACAGAAACAACAAAACAGTCTGCTAGGTTGTGACTCATTCACAGGTCAACTCCTGCTTGGGGTCCACAACTCAGTCCCCAGCACTTCATTACCTTAGTCTGATGTTGGAGGGATGTACTGGGGGAAGCATTATGCCCCATGGCACAATTGGGCTTGATGACCTTAAGGGTCTTTTCCAACCTAAATGATTCCATTATTCTATATGCCCCACTCCCATACAATTTCCTTGCACATCTTCTACTGCCAATAGCTAAAGCAGGATACTGACCGCTACGGCCATTTTGGATCTCAAGTAAAGTACCATGATAAGTAAAAGGTAACACTATAACACACACAGTGTTTCTTCACCAGGGCTTATCACCACACTCACTGTGGTTTCCTACCCTTGGCTTGCACTTGGCCAGCTTGGAGCTCTGGCAGAGATGGTCACCCATGTCTACCTGCAAAAAAATAGGCAGACAGGCCTTGTGTGTCAACAAACAGAAAACCTTGACCATGTACAACTTAGCTGTATGTGGGTGCTCTTCTCTTTTAAATAAAAAATGTCCTAATGTACATACTAAAAATCTCAACCGTCTGCCGCTATCTCCTGTTGGCCATATGTGAACATTTCCTACAGTTAGCCTTGAAAGCTTGTGCCCTGCTCCATTCTGCTGTGATCAGAGCATGCTCCAGGCCAACTGCTGAAATAGATTCTGTATGTTCCTAGACCAAACTTTCCAGTTTTTTGATCAATAGGTGGCAAGGATGAACTGCTGTTTCTCATTACCAAACACCACCCATCTATACTATGCCATATACCTTGTGACATCTTAACAGAAACCTAACAGTACATTACAATAGCAGCTTTTCAGGTTAGCAAACTATATTTTCTCACCACTACTCCATCTATAGATGCATGATTTTATCTTTTGTGTGTATCTTTATGTATCTATGTGAGTACACGTTTAACATGTCTGACAGTCATTAATGTCCTTTGAGTAATTCACCTGGGTTGTTTTATCTTTCATAAAAAAAGAAACACTCAATAGCACACAGCTGTCAAAAATAACTTCAAATCCTGCAGATGTTAGATGCTTCCTTCCTGCTTCTCAGCATACTGGGGAGAAATATTACCTTACAGATGTGGCATGTTAAAAAAAAAGAGGCTATGATTATTTATTATATTGGACTTACCTTCAAGTGCAAGAAAAGTACTAGATGGGAGACAAATGATAAAACTCCTCTCCCAGCTTTCATCCATCAGTGGGGCTTTTAGAACTGACATATGTAACAAGCATATGGCAGCCATAAAAACATCAGCATTCACAAATTAAAAAATTAAATAGAAAGCCAAAATAATTTTGTTCCACCTACAATAACCCTAGGATGAGCTATGAAGAAAGCACAGTTTTATCAAAACCAGAAGTGAGAATAAACTGGTTACTTAGCTGGAGCATCCAGCTAAATAGATAGCTAAAAATCAGCAAATACAAAGTTAATAGCCACTAGTGAAAATTTCAGCAATGGCATGCATACCTTCACTGGTAGACAAAGTCAGAGACCATTATTTATAGAAAATGTCTTCATTATAAATTCATGTAGCATCACAGCTAACAGCTCAATAACTTTGTTGATAGAGTGTCCTGGTTTGAGTAGACCTTGACATAGTCCCAGAAAGATTTTCAGCTGCCACAAAACTTCATAATTCTAGCTACTTATGGCAACCAAATCTGAGACATACTAGTACAGTCTCACTCTCTGCATTTAGAAGAGGTATAATTAGATTCCACACATTATTCCTTTTTATTCATTTATTGTTTTCTTTTACTGTCTTTGAAAGTCTTATTTTTCATTCCATTCCCTTCCCTGCACCCAGTAAGAGAATATTCTCCAGAATAAGAACAAGATGTGCAGGCAGTATTTTTATTTTCTTTTCCGAAACCGTCATAGCACAGCATTACAATTTCTTCAGTACAAGCCACCTGAGTAACAACTGGCAGAGTACTAAAAAATCCATTCTGACAACCTGTCAAAAGATTCTGATCTTCTCTGAAATCTACTTTAATTTAGGAAAGACCTCTTCCTTTCCCAGATTCCCACAATATGAGATTTTTATTCCAACTCTTTTCCCTCTTACTGTTCTCCTGTAGTTCCTTCAGTCCTCTCACTGCCCTTTGCAAGTCTCTACACCTTATTCCCTCAAACTATAATCTAGTAACTTTTGCTTCCATCGCCCTGTTTCCTTTTGGCCTTCTGTGGAGCTTCTTGCTCTACCATACCCAAGCATCTTCATCCTAGCCCAATGCCTAATGCCATGGGATGCTACTGCAAGGGACAGGACTATCTACTTGCTTCAATATATCAGCTAGTGAAGAAAAAAAAAAAGGAGATAGAAAAAAAGCAGAGATACACAATGTGCAGTGTGCTATCTGACCTGGAAAAGGTTTCTTTCTGTGATTAGAGTTTGAGTTCCAGGCTAGTTATATTCTGGCCAAATTGATTTTCCCACCCTTACAGAACTGAATTCTGTTCTTCATTATATGGGTGTAAATCTGCAGCAAAAACTTTGAACTTCCAATGAGTAATTCTAGATTTATGCCAGAGTAATTGAGAGCAGAATGTAAGCTCTTGGTTGCTCATAAATATTACACTGTGTAAGATTTCTATTCTCCAACACACTTGTGAACATTCCAGTTCTTTATCCTAACCTTCTTTTTTCCTTTAGGCTATCCTACAAGTTGACATCATAAATACTTGGAATTTTCAACACAAATCATATTTAGAAATATTTTACTTTCAAATCAGGGGAAAATGTAACTTTTGAGAATGTAAATATCAAGAGAAGCTTTTTTTTCCAGAGAAAATCTTTAAGAAGAGTACAGAAGAAGCATTTTTCAGCACTGACACATGCAGTAGGCATGACTGTCCAGCTCTTTTTCAAGTCTGCAGAACTTTTTATTATTATTCTATTAATTTCTAGACTCCTATGAGTTCAAGTAGCAGGCAGGGCAAAAAAGTTCTCTAAATCTGTATTTTCTAAACTGTTACACAACTATTTTGTAATCATTCAACTCATTACAAATAAAACTCACTTCAGTAAAGTGTACTTTCTGTGCTTTGGGTAAACTTTATCTCTGGTACAAGTTTAATCAATTCCAGTGAGTTTTCCTCCAGCAGGAAAGAATTTCTTGTTTATATTATATGCCAACAATTTGTTAGATTTAACAAAATATGAATCCTTCTTACGTTATAACTTCTGTTTAAAAATTCAACCCTAGTAGTTTTTTAGTTGAAACAGTTTTGCTGATAAAGCCACCCTTTGCTGTCCACAGAAGCCAGCAGCATCACAGAGATATGCCTGTGCATGCCAGGGGCTTCTACTCACCTTGTTTGTCCACATAACACCAAAGTATCTGGAACTCAGAAATTTTGGCATTGTCCAGCCGAGACTAGAGAATTGCCTTTCTTTGATCTGGGATTTCAAGAGTCCCACACTTTCCCCTTCTGATGAAAGACAGTTGTTTTCAATTAAAAACAACAACAAACACCAAACAAACAAAAAAACCACCATTCAACTGGAGACTTTTCTGAAAGGAAACAGAGTTAAAGTGAGTCAGACCTTAGCACCATACTTTTTGGATCATACCCTCAGCTAGGCCTGAATATCCAGTCATTTCAGATTTTAGCTTAGGCCACGGCAAGTTCTCACTAATTATATCTGGATTTACATAGCACAAATGAAAGCAAAATCTTACAGATGAACTATTCCTAGGCTGTTGAAAGGCTAGGATTTTAAAGGTCTCCGAGTAATCAGTTCTCATTGATTTCAATGAATGGGAGGGGAAAAATCCACCCTTCATTGCAGTGGTCTCAGGGAACCCAAGAAGCAAGCCCAATTTCCACAAAAATCTTTCCACAGACAGAAATCTTTCCATGGGCTTCAATGGCCATGTGTGCTCAATAGTTCTCACTCAAGGATTCTGGGGCTGGGATTATATTATTCATTTATATAAATCAGTTCAAAGAAAAATATAGAAATTAGTAGAGATGGTAGAAACTTTAGGAACATTATGGGATTTGCTTAAATTGGCAGGCCTAACTATTCGGCATCACTTCTATGAACTCTTTGAAATAAATTTGGGGTAAGCAGAAGCTCTTCTGTACTGATTTTAAAAATTATCAAGGTTGGTTTTAAAAATTTATTTATTCAAGTTCTCTTATTATACTAGTAGCCAATTGAAGTCAAAACTCATCTGTAAATGGAAAAAAATAATTTGCATGGCAGTGGGTTATGTAAAGGCTGAGAATTGTTGCCTAGAACTAAATCTGTGAACATTATATTGAAAGTGCCAGTCTGAGAAACCACGAAGGGATTTAAATCCTGAAACCCTCAGATGCTTTTTGAATTACTTTGAATCACTATAAACTTGTTGGTTTTTTCATTCCTGAATGTTGCTGAGAGAAGCCATTGGGTTTTTGCCATGACATTGATGGTACAGGCAAAACTTCTTTTACCAAATGTTTTCCAACTTCTAACTCCCATGTCACGGTTTTGACCCTAAAAGCAGGAGTCCTACAGTCTTTCTGAAGTTTATTCACAGAATCACAGAATC